>VZTR01024966.1:1174636-1204604 GCA_013400775.1 Chaetops frenatus
AAAAAAAAAAAAAAGTTTCTACTTAAGTCCTTACTACGTAGTTTCTTTCAGTTTCATCAGTTTGTTTTGTTGTTTTTTTTCAATTGTACTATTTTCAGACTGTGTTCACTAGAGTGTCACACACTTGGTGTGCATTCAGCAAGCTCTTGGTTGGTCTGTTGGTAGCCTTTGTTCAGAGGAAGTTCCTGGATAGATAGCAGTACATGATTGGCAGGAGAACTGGGATGACTTCCCTCTGCACTCTTAAGCTCTGTAAGAGTGCTCTTCGCCCCACTCTTAATTTTTTTAACCACTTTTGTGAATCTATTTTATGACATTTCTGGACATCTCAGGTGAATCCATTGGTAAAAGGCTCTAGACTGAGGGATTGCATTTCCTGTAAGTCAGTGGAAAGAGTCTTGAAGTTGCTTTAGCATTTTACAGCTTCTAACTTTTGAATCCTGTGGGTGAGACAACTTCAGAAATAAACTGCAAATGTCTGCTTTTTGTTCAGAGGACTTGTCCAAAATCTCAAAAAGAGGTGTTTTTGTCTTCTAAAATTAATTACTGGTAGGATAATCCAGAATTGCACAAACTTGGCTCTCAATAGACAGTTGACCAGTGTCAGATTTTTGGATCGCTCACTTACAGTGGCTTTTTTTCCTCACCATCTAATCCTGATACCTTTCAGATTATTCATTTTATCAGAGCCGTGGTTTTTTGGTTTTTTTTTAACTCTAGGCATAAAAGTTATGAAGAACTTATTTGCAGGAGTTGTGTTGTTTGGATTTTGTTGTTGGTTTTTGTTAGTTTTTGGGGTTTTTTTCCCCGTCTGTTACAGATTTCTCTTGGCCTTGTGGAAAGAAGGGAATATCACACAGCTACAAAAAGAGATGTCATTAAGAGACAATTAAAACTTAGGAGGAAGTGACAATTTCCTGCTGGAATAAAAAGTGTGCTTATCTTTTCTAGGACCAATTTTAAAAAGCTGTATTTGGATAAATCAGAGCAGTTGCTAGAAAACAACTAGTGCCAATTACAAAGGTTTTTACTTTCTTTTTCTTGTTTCCCTAGATGGTTTTTTTTTTGGATTTTTTTTTTTTTTTTGGTGACTGTGGTGTGCCATCAGAAAATGACTGCTGTTGTTAGTCAACAGTTTTAACTATTCCCTCCAAAGAACTTAGCTGTCATTGAGTGGTTTACCTCAAAACCTAGCAGTTGGAAAGAACTTGTTACTTGGGTAACTGTTAGAATCGTTAGAACTGAATTGGAGTTGTGTTTCTGAAATTGCAAGTTGGTCAGCATTTAAGCTGTTTTGAAGCAGCTCATAACTGGATGAATTCTAAGATTTGATTTTATTTTTTTCTTTTATTTTGCATCTTAAGTCTAGCAAGCTTTTCTGCTCAGTTTTAAAATAGAAGTGCTGATGTAACATAAACGATTAAAATGCAGTAATGCAACAGAGTTAAGTGCTTCTCATTAGTATAAGCCTGGCTCTATTTTAGATGTAATTAGGATATATTTAGTGTGTCATTAGAATAGGTTTAGTATTTACAGATACAGTCGATAGATACATGTATCCGTACCCAGTAATCACACCAAATTCTGACAGAACCCTTTTGAAAGAAATGATGTAAATTAGGTGATTTTTTTTTTTAATACTACATTAGGATTAAGTGTAATGGTTGCAATCCAGTGAAGCTGATGTACTTGACTAGCCTGATTCTTAGAAGCTATGAATTTCAATGAGATTGCTCAGGTGAATATAGGGCCCATAAATCTGGGAAAATCTAGGCCTAGGTGAGCTGCTTCAGTGAACACCAAGTACAAGCATAAATCCTTTGTGTGTTGCTGGAGTTAATGTTCCTGTTTGCTGATTGTAAGTGACTTTAAGTATTTCTTTAACAAAATAGTTTGTATATGCTATTGTATTCACTGCCAGAAAAGGAAATTCTACTTTTCAAAATAATCCTAGAATCAGATAAGGTGTAGGTGAGTTTTGTTTGCTTGTTTTGTTTTTGTTTTTAATAAAGGTATTACAGCAGTGATTTGTACTTACCCTCTTGATATGGTTAGAGTTCGCCTGGCGTTCCAAGTAAAAGGGGAACACAAGTACATGGGAATTATCCATGCATTCAAGATGATTTACACAAAGGTATTTTTTCTTTTAATCTTCAGTTCTGTCAAAGCAAAATCTGCTCTTTAGATAATGTTGCACTGCGTTGAACATAATGGCTTCGTGCAAAATAATGTCTTCATGGCGTGCACTTAGAATTTTTTAATGTAAAAAGTTATTTGGATGCTGCTTTTGACTTAGGCTGCTGAACTGTACCTAAGGCTCATGGAAGTGAGAGGTCAGAAACGGCACAGAAGCTGCTTTTTGAGAAGAGTAGTAATGTAACCAAAAAGATTTGGGGAGGAGGGCTATGTATAATGCATAAATGTTTCCAGTTATGATGTTGGGTGTAGATTTTTCTCCTTTTTTTCTCACTTATTTATCTCCTATGGAGCCAGGCAGTTGTCCCTTCAATTCTTCAGGCACAAGAAGCAGAACATGGCATTAGCTCCTTGGTGGTAGATGGTGCCAGTCAGATTGCTGTCATGGGAGTCTGTAGGAACAGTTGTGTAACTCAGACACTTGTCTTTCTTGCCACAAATGCTGCTGTGTTTTTCTTTCAAAGGAAGGTGGTTTTAGTGGGTTCTACAGAGGGCTGATGCCGACTGTCGTGGGAATGGCGCCTTATGCAGGTAAGTTAAAACCAGAATGTGGCAGTCCTTCAGCAGTTCTGGGCACTTCTAAATTTAATATATTTGCACACCTAGTTAATCAGCTCCTGTCCAAATCATCTTCAGTGATAGTCTTTTAAAAGTGTCTTCAACAGTCAAAGCCTAGCTATTCTGCAATTTGGAATTGAGAGTGAGAAAAGGAAAACCAGTGGTTGTCTTGTGCTTCCCAGTATTTTCCCAAGAAAACATGGAGGCTGTTTCTCTCAAACAGGCAGATCCTTGGGAGCGGGTGCTCTTGTAAATGGAGCCTCAGAGTCTCGTATTGGCTCCATCTCCTGGTGGCTTTTGTGTAAATACTCCCGCGGTGTGATGTGGAACAGAGAACAGCCCAGCTAAACAGCGCTTGTTGTTAAAAGCTGAGAAATGTCCCTCAGTTAGAAAGATCTTAGCAGCAAGAAAAAATTCTTGATGGCAATCCAGTAACTTAAAACTCACAGTCTGGCTTATTTAAAGCATTCTTGTAGTGTTATGTATAAACACAAATTCATTTGGACAGAAGTTACTGTAGGCATGCAAAATATTGTTTATTTTTCTGCTTAAGAAAAAAACTTCTAAAAGAATTGGAAAATAGTTTCATTTCAAGTGCAGCTTTTTGTTTATGATGATACATCAACAAATAGTTTGCCTTTTTTATGAAAATACATAAAATTAAATTTCCTTTTAGGTTTTTCCTTTTTTACCTTTGGTACCTTAAAGAGCATTGGACTTGCTCAAGCACCTAACTTGCTTGGACGGCCTTCATTAGATAACCCCGATGTCTTAGTTTTGAAAACACATGTAAATCTGCTGTGTGGTGGCATAGCTGGAGCAATAGCTCAGACGATATCGTAAGTTTGGGTATGGGGTTGGTTTTTCTCTCTACAGCTGTTCATTCTAAGGAAAATTCTATCTGATACAATCTTATCTAAGTCTAGTTATTAGTAAGGTTGTTAAAGTAGTTAAGAAAATACTGAAATTGAGGTAATTCCTATTATTTCACTCACTAAATATCTATTTAATCTTCAGGGTCCTTTAAGAGCTATCCAGTGAGTCAATTAAACAAATTCAGGCAAATATCCTAAAATTCACTGAAATCTTTTAAAGTAGCAATCTTGTTTCTTAGCTTGTTTGGCAAGCTGAGAAATTTTGACCCTGGACATAATTTGCAGAATTTTATTATTCCATTTTACTTTCAAATCTATGTAACCTGTGAAGCTACAGGATTAAAAAAGACAAGTCTTAGATATTGTATTTGGCATTTTTATTACTTTGCTTGCTTCTTCCTTTCTCAAGCTGTCCTTGTTCTATTTTATTTTGTCCAAAATATGAGTTAATTTAATGATTTACATGGCATGGATTTTGCACTAAATCACTGCATTGAAGATATAATTGCCTATTAATTCTTTAACTGTTAATTTTATTTTCAATGCAGGTGTCTTCTCCCTTTTACAGACTGTTTTATACTCTCATCTGGTCCTCATATGTCTTCCTTACTAGTGCCAAATGGGATATATTAAAAGCTGTTTGCTGGTTCTGGTTGTGTAAGGGAAGTCCCCCTTTTTGGCCAACTTTGAGCTGTGTTGAGAATCTAAGCTGGATTCCTGACTCACTGAAAAGGGAGCTTGGAGGTTGCACGTGGACTTCTTTGTATGCTTGTTTAAACAATATTCAGGCAGTCATCACACATCTGGTTGAACTGCTGTTTAAATATCTCCTCTGTAGATATCCCCTGGATGTAACTCGCAGGCGAATGCAGTTGGGAGCAGTTCTCCCAGACTCTGAGAAGTGCCTGTAAGTATTTCCTTTTCATCCCTACTGAGTTCTTGGATGTCTGAGCAAAGCTCAGGTCTAAATTTTGAATTTTAAAAATAAGAAAAAACCCACCCCCACCCCCTGAACTACTATGTTGTTGATTTCTTCATTCTTTTAAGAAAGAAGTTTCCCCACAAACACAAGCTGCCATTATCAATCTGGAATTTTAAAAAGTAGCTGAAATCACAATGACATCCTTGTTAGTAATCCTGTATTTGTATTAGTGAAATGGGTTTTTTTTTGTATTTTAATGCAACTCGTGCTACCTTTAATATCAGCAAGATCTCTAAAAGAGAGACTGAGTGCTTCTACTGAAGTTGCTTTAGAGTGTATTTTAATGGTGCAGAATCTGTTCCATAAGATGATTTTGCATAATACAAATTTATTTGAGCTTTTTTGCACTTAGTCTCCTGCACCCCACAACTTTTGAGGTTCCTCCAGTAGAAGTGGAAGCACCATAATAACTTAAAAATCATAGTAATAAATCAGGTCTCATCTTGAAAACCTTTCTGAATTTCAAATTGTCTCAATCAAATTCAATTCTGGGGCAGTTTTCTCTTGATTAGTTCCAATCTCATTGAATTGTGCATGTCTGAATCCAGTGCAATTCACTGTGAACCTCCTGTGTGGAAAGTTGGATCCCACTAAGGGTAGCCTGAGTGACCTTCCACAAACAACAACCTCAATGTTGCTTAACTGTGAAGGTTCTGTTCTGTTTTCTTTACCAGCCTTTTTTTTTCTTCTTGACTAGTTTCCACTTGTGATAATTTTAAAATATAAATGTGTTCATTGTTCTGAGGGTTTTGCTGCATTTGGGAGGACTACTTTTACAGACATGAGGCTTCCAAATTTAACAGTTTTATTGTAACCATATAGAGAGCTGTGCTTTGAAGGGGACACATGTATATCTTTAGAGGATGAGAGGATAAAGCAAGCAGGAAGTCTTGAAGCTTTGGAACCTGTGGAAGATGTTCTCCAAGAGCACTGTCCTCAATAGCATGGAAGTACCAAGCACCTTAAGTGCTTTCCATTGAAGGTCTCTTTGATTAGTTTCAATACAAGTATGTGTGGAAAGTTCTTTGCATAAATAATGCAATTTCTGCTTTTAATAAGGTCAAATATTATCTGCTCAGATTATTATTTGAAAAAGGAATGAATGCTTCTCAGCTCCTTCCTTAGGCAAGAGGATGTGTGGAGCCATTCTGGTGTAAAATACCTTAATGTGTCTTGTAGGGTAGGTGTTTTCAGACCAACACTTGTTTAGCTGGGACTGCAGTGTTCTCTTTCCAGTTCTCAGCCCTTGGGCCCAAATTTCTTGTGGAAGCTCAGGTTGTCTTTTTAGTCATATATGGCTTTGCTATGTGGAATGCCATGGGTTTTTCTCCATGGGTCTCTTAAAACCCAAGTCAAAAGTGTCTTGTACTTAGAGAATTATTTTGATATTGAATATGTGTACCCACTAATGATTTGAGCTCTTGTTTTTCCAGTACAATGGTGCAGACACTGAAATATGTGTATCAACAACATGGGATACGGAGAGGACTGTACCGTGGTTTATCCTTGAATTACATTCGTTGTATTCCTTCCCAGGCCGTGGCTTTTACCACATATGAACTTATGAAACAATTCTTGCACCTCAACTGATTCTTTCTTTTAGAAGACTTCTCTGTAAAACTACACTATCAATCCTCAACTGATACTGATGAGTAAATTACTTGAAGTTTAAAAAACATCTTTGTGTTACTGTGGACCTGCTGCTGTCTGACATCTTTATTTGCCAAAATGTGGTTAATTTCCTGGAGTCAAAACTGGGTGACACATCAAAATAAACATTTAGCCAGCTCTAAACACTTTTTTTGCACTTGATCTTCTAGGCCTCATTTAGATGAATTTTAGGAATGACAGAATTTTGGAGATGACACCCGTGTTTTGTATGGGTTCCAAACTGTTAGTTATATAGTTTTATCACCATTCCAGGAGTTACATGCTGCTGATTATGCTGCTTTTTAAGCTAGTAATTAGGCATCTGTTGTTCTTTAAAAATTAAATAGAATAAACTGATTTGAACAGAATGCAATGGTTTTGGCATTCAGATCCTTGGCAGATCTGTAGAAGCTGAGCTTGGCAGACCACAATTTAAGCAGCCTTTCATTCTTTTTCTGTACAAGTTTTCTGTCTGCAAGAACAATGCATCTGTCTTTAGACTGCTACACAGGAAAGTCTTTCAGCCATTTCAGTTAGAAGCAGCACGATGTATTTAGCAGTATTAATCTTGCAATTTGGAAACCAGTTTCTTGGCATACATTCTATTCTAAGAAATGCTGGGCTACGCAAATGAAAGCAGGGGGGAATTTTACAGGGGTGAGCAGTAGAGAAGATGTCCTTCTGGCAGGTAGTAGGGGCCTGATCTTTGAAAGCTTTTCTGTGGAGCTGAATATTCTTGATATGGTTTATTGATGGCTGAGTATGTTATGTACTTCCCAGTAGTAGCTGGTGCAAACAGGTTTTTCCCTTCCTTAAACCATGGTGACAAAGAAGACTGCATGCTGCTGCATTTACTTGTTTAGGCATATGGACCATATCCGACCTCATGCAGAAAAGAAAATTAAGGTTGTATTGGAGTCTGTAGGTGTGTGTATGTGCTGTTCCTGAAGTATGGTATGCAACAGATGATTGCATGTTTGCCTCCTCCTATAATTCCTTTTCTGTAAGGAATTGTTTTTTATACATGATTTGCATTGGTACTCTTGATTTTACTCACTTGATTCAGGAAACTGTAAAGCAGTTACTTCATGTAAGTTATTTATTTATTGTAAATATTTTAGTGTCTTCTAAGAATTGGCAATGGTTATGTGAAGTGTGGTGGATGGTAAGACTGATTTGCTGAATTTTGACAAATTTTAACAAACTGGATTTTCAGTTATGTATTCAATACCAACTTCTGCAGCTCAATTTTTTTCCCCCCAGTTTCTTAAAAATATGGATTTCTTTGAAATTTACAGTGTAGCTATGGACAGAGAGAATGAAATGTATCTGGATATATTTTATTAAAGTTTTTGAACTAATATCTTTGTGTGGTTTGTGTGTGTTGCAACCAGGAAGAATACATGTTTCTGGAATGATCTGTATGTTTGCCCTAATAGGTAAATATCCTCAACATTGTCATTCTTAATTAAGAGGCTTTTAATCTTTTTCATCATAAATATGATGAAGATGCTTTTTCACCATAAATATGCTTTTCATCTGATCTTTAGTTTCACATAAAGAAAGCTAACCAATATCACAGTGGATTTTTACATTTGAAAGTTCTTGCAGTAGAGATATATCCACTATATTAGGAAAACTGAAGTGCCTTTCTTTTGCATTGTTTTGCTGTGTAAGCAAGTAAGCAAGCTCTTTTTCATGTGAATATTGTTAGGGATTATTGAATTAAGAGCTTTACATCTGAATTCTACTACAAGGCATATATTTGAGGACTGTCGTGATAAGTTAAAGCAGTTGTTAGGCAGAATAAAGCAGAACCCAGCATCTTCATGCTTGAGAGGAAGGCAACATAAAAAGTGTCTCCTAGATACTTGAGTCTGGTATTGAATGTGAAAAACCATAATTACTTGATGGAACTGTGCTGTATTTTCAGAATTAGTTTTCCAAAATAAAATTTACCAGTGTGAAAGTGTGTTAATATTAATTCCTGAATTTACACAGTTATTCTTGGAGAATGCTGATCCATCTTAAAATTGTGAATGTTTTTCACAACCTGTGATGACAGAAAAAACTAAGATGTAGTCTTGAACACTTCTGTCCAACTTCTGGTAGTAGGACTCTCCCTAGAGATTCCCCAGACTGGTTGAATTTTAGATAACTTGAAAAAGATAGTTAAAGCATATTTTGTACTTCATAAACATATTCTGGTGAGGTATTTCTTTTCTGGTGTATGGGAGATGTATAGGCAATGTGAAGGAGACTACAGAACACAGGTTTAGCAAGTGTTTGAAGCATTTCTATAATTTCTTAATACCCCACCACATTATGATCGCATTTAATAATATCAACAAGCTACTATTAAATTATGATTAAGCTTCTCTTACAGAATAATATTGCAATGGGGAAGCAACACTACCGCAGTTTACTGCATATATTTCAGGACTATCCCAAATTAAACTGAAAGGGCTAGATTTTAGGAATGTTCTCACCTTTTAACATTTGTCTCTTTGAACTTTCTCCTTCCGTTGGGATGTCTGACCATGGGCTAAAACTGTCCTTTTTGCAACGGAGTGAAACCTGTGTATCTGCAACTTCAGTATCATCTCAGAAAACCAGCGACAGCGCGTCTTCATGAGGGGAAAGGTGGGACTCTCGGGCTCAGATTGGCCCATCAGCGAATTGGGAGCGGAAGGCACGTCTAGTATTACCTGATAGCATCGCGCCAGTAGCGGGGGTGGGACAGCCCTTGACAAAGTGGAAATAAACAACGGGCACGGGCTGAGAGCGAGCTGGTTGTCCCTCGCATCCCTGGGCNCCCGGCCGAGCCGAGCGCCACACGGACCTGCCCATGGCCGAGAGGTAACACAGCTGGGCGGAGACGGTAGGGAGCGCGGGGATTTCAACTTTAAAACCGCTCCCGGCTCCGGGCGCGGGAAGGCGGGATGGTCTTCTGAGGGCTGATGGGGCGGCACCGGCCTTCCTCGGGCATGGGCGAGAGGTGGGAAGCGCTCGGGACTGCCGGGGCTAACCGGTGAGGGTGTGTGCGCTGGGAGCAGCGGCCTGCGGGGCCCTGGGGTGGGCTCTGCCCCCGCCCGCCCTGGAGCTCCCCCAGGCATCGCTCGGTGACAGGAGAGCGGCAGGTTTGGCCTCTCTATCTCATGTTTTGGCTATTGGAAGTTGAACCTTGAATACCATTTTTCTAATCAGCTTCAGGTAATGGGTAAAAAATTGAGTGCTCCGTGTTGGAGGTATTTATGTGACTGTGGGAGTTCGTGCGTGCGGGGAGATACAAGATTTCTCACAAGGACAGGGACTGCAGTACAGTTGTAATTAGTTAACAAGTGCTTATATGGACACAAAAATGAAGCACTAACAGTAATAATTACTAAGTTAGTTAGTATTTCTAGAGATTTCATACACTCTACCTGCACAGAACAAAAAAACTCCAAACAAAATATTTATAAAAATTGCAGAGGAGTAAAATTTGGTTTATATTTGAAGCTTTCCCTCTTTTTGTATGTAGGTTG
Source organism: Chaetops frenatus (assembly GCA_013400775.1). NCBI lineage: Eukaryota > Metazoa > Chordata > Aves > Passeriformes > Picathartidae > Chaetops > Chaetops frenatus. The sequence goes on from VZTR01024966.1 coordinate 1,184,425, forward strand.
GCTGTTTTCACATAGCGTAGTGTTCTGTCTTTGTAATTAGTTGTTACTTAAGTTTTCAGAAAAAAGTGGCCGACTCGACCGATACAATCCTCAAGCATGGGCTGAACAACAGATACCGTGTGCTGGAAGTCAGCGTAATACAGAGAAATGGAAGTGATCCTGAGAAACACTTGACAATTACAGCATCTCCCTCACTGGAAGATACAGAACTGTGCATTCTTAGGAATGGCTGGTAATCCATACACATATATAGATGTTTGAAAAGAGAATGAAATACTCGATTATTAACCCAATTTCCTTTGTGTTTGTGTTGGAGTTTTACGGCCTTCAAAGTGATACGGGGTCCTGAAATAATCTTTGTTTAATGTAATATTATCAGTATGCTAGCATAATGGATATTCAGCTTGAGAGAATGGATGTCAGGTAACGTGTGTTGGATGGGTATTGCTACCTTGCAGTTTTAATTTGTCATTGTAAAAATGCCTTTATTCACTTTCAGGATTTCTTTAGGTTAACTTCCTAAAAAAAACCCTCTTGTTTCAAAGAAGGTTGGATCTGTTCTGGTAATGTGTTATTTCTTATACATTGTGTCCATCACTTGCAAATGATTGTTTCCACTATTCCCTTGCAGGGAGTCTGTCCCGGTGGTTCCAGGGGACATCGTCCATTTGGAAGGGGAGTGCAGCTCTGGCACCTGGGTCATAAATGCCCAGTGTGGGTACCTGGTTCTGTACCCAGACCTGCTGCTCCCGGGCACTACGGTCTCCAACAGTATCCGCTGTATGAGAAGGGCAGTGCTGAGTGAACGCTTCAGGGTAAGTGGTAATTCCAGACTCTCAGTGAGTTACTGTTCCACTGAGACTGCTGGGTGAGCTCAGTATTGAAACTGGCTGTGAGGCTGTATTGCAACATGTCATTATTAGCAATTCATAATGTTCATTCAACACAGAATAACTTGGGATGGAAACTGTCTCTAGTTGAGCTTCTCTTGTTTTTTCGAGAATTGCACCTGAAATAATGCAGTATTCTTAGTACAGCTACTGGGCTAAAGAACTGGTCTTTTCATCTCTAATTCTGATAATTTGTTTTATAATCCCTTGCCACATTTGTGTGGCTATGAATCCTTTGTGAGGGATGTGCCTCTTTGCCATCCATATCCAAACATAACCACACTTGGCCAAGTTAAGAGCTTCTGAAAAATTTAGCGAATTCACTTAATAATTGGTGTGGGCTAACTCTGGAAACTGAATCCAGCTGCTGGATCTTGTAAAGAGGAGAAGTTTCTCGTGGTAGTATCCTTGCTGATATATGAGAAATATGCTGATAAATAGAGAAGCAACAGCTGCCATTTTCAGCTGATGAGAACTTCCAGACATGATAGGAAATATAAATCCAAAAGAATAAGGAAATTTTAATGGAGTGGTAAAGAGCCTGGCTGGGAACCTGTGACTGAAACAAGAAAATTAAGTACAGAAGATAAAGACTATGAAATAGTGTTCAACCCTTTATTAGAGGAGTAAGGGGAATAAAATAACTTGGTACAATGCACGGGGTCCTGACTGGGCTAACAACATCTCCCTATGGTGAGTGCAATGCACAAGTGACTGGTCTGTAAGATATCCATAATACCACAGTGCTCAGGTATCCAGCTGTTTGGTGGTGACTCATGCAAAGGTCGTTTACTACCACTTTCAGTTCTTGTGAGTCCACAGAGCCCAGCCCTGCTGATGGGTTTCAGAGCCATGTTGGTGGTACATGGAATGATTTTCCAGTGAGCTGGTAACAGACAGGAAACTGCTTCATGCACGAAATATATGTAAGATTATAAAGGTAACTGTTTGCATTAGGAAATGCCCACAGGCAAAACTTTCTCAAAATTCATTTTGATCTGTGCCTTTGTTTCTCACCTGCCAATCACATAGGGATTCTGTCCTACCATTGTTAGGGCTGGGATAAACATGAGAGAGAAAGCAACAGGAGAGGCCCATTTCAATTCAGCTGCTTCCACAGGCAGGTTTGACTAGATAGTCATTAGTGAAAGCTGTCATGATCATGTAGTTAAATGTGAAGTGAAGTGATCACAAAAAAGTGATGTGCAGCAAATCAAATCCAGAAATTTTATAGAAAACTTGGCATGGAATGGGCATAAATCTTCACTATAATAATATCTGTTGCAGGGCTCCGAGTCTGGTTCACGCCAAATGCTCCTTGGTACAATTCTTCATGACATTTTCCAGCAATCAGTAACCAAGAACTTGACACAAGAAAAGGTACAAGAGCTGGCCAATAAAATTGTGTATGGACAAAAGTATCTCAAAGAAATGTAAGTAGCATTACAGCTGTCTTTTATGTTTGGCAGATAGGCCAGGAACACTTGAACTAGCAGGTGAAGTTATCATTTAAAAGTGTAGCTTCTGGTATCAGGAGAATATTCTGCCAAATGACTTTGCTTAATGGAAACTGGGGATCTTTTAGTAAGATAATTCCCTGTTTGATAACGTAATTTAATTTGCTGAGCTAGTTCTATAGATCTGAACTAGTCTTTTGGATTAACTATGTGTCAGGGGAGTTTTTTACTTTCAGGCCAAGCAGGTTGCAGTGTTTGTGTCTGTAACATTAGTTTTTCAGGCATCTCCCAAAGCTGATTTGAATGGGACAAATGGTTAATTATGGTCCCCAGCAATGAACCTAGAACCTTGTGACTGATCAAGCATTGAATGTCTGATAATTTCATATCTTTATCAGGTTACTTAAAGGTTCAGTTGTTAGAAGACCCTTAACTTATTTTCTCGGCAAAGCTGATAGAAATGCTAGCCCAATAAATAGTCTTAATATTTCCATCAGAGAACACTAAGATGAATGGCTGTCAGTTTTAGCATTTTACTGCAGACTTCATTAAAATACAATTCTACTGATGTAAATTAAAAAGCATTATCTCTAGACTGTTATAAATTGTATGTTGGGCAATGTCAGTATCTGTTAGCCCCAGATGAGTCAGAAGTTGAAGTTGCAGTGGCAAGATTTATTACTCTTTGTTCTGTTATGAAGGTAGTATTTTGAATCGTGACTGTTGAGATTACTTAAAGGCCTTTATGTCCCTCTGAGCCTCCATGAAACTGTTAATTTGCAATTCCTTTTTGCATATGTAAGCTAGTGTTTGTTGGGATTGAAAAATAAGTTGCATAAGTCTGCTGCCTGTGGTCATTTACACTCCTATGAACCTTTTTGTGCAAAATCCACTTGTATTTCTCTGTTGTTGTAGAATAGTGACATTTTTCCAGTGAACGCCAGCACTAAATTATCTAATGCCACACAATTAGATTCTGTGTCATGTTCTGTCAAAATGTATGTGAGGAGCAAGGAGCAGATAAGGCTATTCAGACAAAAAGCAAATGGTCTTTTAAATTTTTTTTCAACATTGCATGAATTGTATGAATGGCCATTTTTAAGTGCACAACTCTCGTACTTCTTTCCTGCAGTCAAACTTTTAGTTTTGTTTCATCACCTCTGCCATGCTGATGCTCTCACTGTGCTGTACCTGTTGTTTCAAAGGTTACATCAGAAATGGATATTCTGGTATAGTATATCTCTTGTAAGAGATGTTCAGTTAATAGTTTTATGAATTGAGTTGAACCTCTATGAAACTGTCATTATCTACAGTTTATAGATATTTATAAAAACTTGACAGTTACTGCTAAGAATCTTGTTGCTACTTGAGGCAAATCTCTTTTGTACCAGCAGCAAATTTAATCCTCTGTTCCCTTAATGTGCTTTTTTTTTTCTTTTTTAGGTATCACTTAAATCTGAAACAAGCAGAAATAATGCAAGAGGTAGAAGAATATTTGCCATCATTTTTTAAATGGGTGGAAGACTTCATGCACAATCCAGCAAACCAAAACAAAATGCAACTGAAACTGTAAGAAGCCAGAATTAACAGATTAAACCATTCTATGTTGTATATCTTGTTTAGTTCAGTTGTAATTTTTAGAGCTTCTTATGCACATCTGTTGGGTGATTTGGAGTTAATTCATGGCCTCACTGACCACAGAGCTCACTTTGTGCTGCATGTTTAGCTGCCATTGTAAGTACTGGGCAAGATATGAAGCCTGAGGGGTGAACTGACTCACAAATCCTAAAATCTTTGTGAACAGTGTGGTACAAACCAGAGCTTTTAGTGAGTAGAAAACCAAGGATATTTGAGCCGCTGACTAAACTAGGAGTTACTGTAGTTATAAGCAAGACTAAAAATCAGAATGTGAAACTATTAATCAAATGGAATTCTTGACTAATATAAATTTTTTTTTGGTGGAGTGGGGATTTTACTCAACTGCTGCTGTGCTCTTCTTGTCTATGGCTTCTTGCTGTTAATTGTAATAACCATAGAGTGTTAAGGTTTCAGTGAAATGGCAGTAAAACCTGTATGCTACTGTCAAGTGTATGATAGTGTGGTTATTGAGAAAAGACCAAAAACTGTTAAAAACAGTTTAAAGTCTGATTTTTACTTTGAAATTTAGGTGAATAGAAAAACTAACTGAAGTTAGTTTCTGATATGTTGATTCCTCTGTTAATGGGAAGATTAGTTTGAGTGAGACTCGATGCATTTTATTTCTAAAGTTAGTGTCCAAAGGGCATTTATAGTGCAGAAACATGATATATTCAATTGCAACACATTTTAATGTTTAAATATTAAGAATTAAGGGAAATTGTTAACTTCTGGCTTAATTTTCTTCCTAGGTCAAATGGTGGAAAACCAGAAGATGTATCTTCTAAGGTAGAGATTGTAGACATCTTGGACATTGAAGAAAATATCTGGTCTCCCAGGTTTGGGTTGAAGGGAAAGATTGATGTTACAGCCAGGGTGAAAATCCACTGCCAGTCTGGAGTACAGTCTCGGATAATGCCTTTAGAGCTCAAGTCTGGCAAGGAGTCAAACTCCATAGAGCACAGAAGTCAGGTACAAACACCAAATGTCTAATTTCACTGTCAGTGGCTGTGTATACTTTTCTGTTAGGTGACCTGTTTTGTCTTACGAATATGAAACTCTCTGTATGTGGTATAATCTAAATTAATGGATGCCTTATCCTGGCATGCCCAAAGCTGCTGGTGTAAAATGAAAGTGAACTGAGTAATGAGAAGTATATACATTTACCACTTTCAAACACACTTATGGGTTTTATCCTGAAATATCTGTTCTTTATTCTCTGCTTACTACATTCAAATATTAGGTTGAGGCATACTATTTCAGGAATTAGTGTTCTACATATTTCCAGATAGCTGGCCTGATTTAGAGAGGTAGTAGCCTTGTTATAAGGTTTTAAAAATGCCTTTTAATTTAAATCTTTGGTCAAGTTCTTGCTTCTTACAGCTTCTAGAAAACTTGTGATAATAATGGCTGTTTAGCCATATAAATTGTGGAAGAACTAAATACAGTGTAGAATGTGTTTTGGTTTTAATACTGTGCTGGTTTTGACTGGGGTTAGCAATAATTTTCTTCACAGCAGATAAGTGTGGGCTGTGTTTGGATTTGTGCTGAACTCAGGCTGGTGACACAGAGATGTTGCTGTTATTGCTGAGCAGGGTTCACACACAGCCAAGGCCTTTCCTGCTCCCCATGCTGGGGAGAGACTGGGGGTGATGGGGAGTGAGGGGACACAGCCAGGACAGGGGACCCCAGGGACCAAAGGGATATTCCAGACCATGTAGCTGATCATCACACTCAGTCTAGAAAGTGGGGGAAAGAAGGGTGGGGGATTTGGAGGGATGGAGTTTGGTCTTCCCAGTCACCATTGCACGTGATGGGGCCCTGCTCTCCTGGGTGATGTTGAACACCTGCCCAGCCATGGGAAGCCATGAATTAATTCCTTGTTTTGCTTTGCTTGCATGTGTGGCTTTTCTTTTCCCTCTTCAACTGTCTTGATCTCAACCCTATAATGAGTTTTCCAGCTTTTACCTTTCCAGTTCTCTCCCTGATGCCAGTGGTGGGAAGTGAGTGAGCAGCTCTGTGGTACTTGGTTGCTGCTTGGGGTTAAACCATGACAACTACACTGGAATAAGTTTATATGTAATATTTGCAGGTTATTCTGTACACATTGATGAATTTAGAGCGGAGAGTAGATCCTGAAGCTGGATTTCTTCTTTATCTAAAAACTGGTACGATGTATCCTGTTTCTGGATCTCGCATGGACCGAAGAGGTAAAGTTGTTCCCCTTCCCTGGAAACCTTAATTCTCTTAACTATTATTAAAATCTTTCTTTATGACAACAAAATTTACACCTAGGAAAATAACTGTACTTGGGGATGCATCACTCACTTGTTATAACGTTACTAAGCTTATGTTAAAAATTCAGTTGTTTTGTTAAGGCTCAAGGACTTTGCTATGAGAATTATCACTTCTTAGCTGACTAAAAAGTTGATAGCTAATTACTTTTGAGGTAGAAATTGTTACAAACAAAAACATCAGCTTAGTTTATTTTTTTCTTGACAGAATTAATGAAGTTAAGAAATCATGTGGCCTTCTACTTAAGGCACAGTACCTATAAATCTGCTGTGGGAAGGCAGAATTCACATCTTGCTGCTTTGCCTCCTGTGATTGATGACAGTCAAGCATGTAAATATTGCTCCCAAATGCACAACTGCTTTCTATACAGCAGGTAAAAAAAAAAGTCTGACTAATGTTTTTAAATGAGTTTGAATAATTACATCTTTTGATATAATAATTTCGTTCTTGTGGTTGACAGTTCTGTATATATTGAGGACTTTTGTACCCCAAAAGAAACTTCCACAGATCCCTCTACAACTTTTATAATTCAGCTCCTGATCTCACAGAGACTTAATATGTTTGCTCAGGTAGTACACTTTCTGCAAGACAAAATGTGAAATAAGTCTCAACAAAATTCTTGATGACAATAACAGATCTGTTTGAAAAGCTATATTCTTGCAGCTGTCTGAAAGGCAGTCTTTTGGATCTGAGTTCTGGCTGGACAACCTCTACTTCAGGTTCACTCTGTAGAAGATTGCTTCCCTGTAGGGTATTACACAAGTAATACATTGATACTACTCTGCTGAAGTGTTATTGCATCTCCTGTTCAAGAGAAGTAATGAGCAAATATTCAATAAAATTCCACACAAAGTTATTGAATTGTTTTAACAACTGTTACAAGTTTTAGTCACTATGCTGCACAAAAAACAACCAAAATTTTATATGGAGGAGATCAAATGAGGTATGTTAGAACAGGAGAGCCTTTGGGGTGGTCCTGTGTAAATAGAATGCCTGATTGTTTTTAAAATTCTAGGGGTAAAAGTGTGTGTTGAGGGAGCTTTGTGGGGATACATATGTTTCTGTGAAATCCTACTTCCAAAAGGAGTAAAAGGTCAACTCTGTAAATGTATACATTACTATCTTTGAAATGTCTTTATGTGGTCTTATGATTAACTTACTGCCCTCCAAAATCATAGAGATGATGTGAAGTTACTCATATAAGATAATGCATCTAAACAAAGGATACAGATTTGACTACATTCAAATAATGATAAATTTAATCTGTCTGGTATGTTACAGTAGATATTTAGGTTGTTGTTATGTACATATGGACTTGCAGGAAAAAAAGGATCCAGGCTGAGTCTTTCCTTTGGTTGGTTCTATTCCTAGAGCTGTAGAGCAGAAGATGGCCAGTGTGGCCTTTCCTCCTGCTATGGTACCTGTCATTGACAGAGAGACCCAGCACCTGAGACCCTCCCACTTAGAGTATTTCAGCCTCTGGTACCTGATGTTAACCTTGGAGGTGCAAAGTATAGAGCATAAAAAGGGATATAAAAATATATGGATGATACCTTCTTTGGAAAGGTAAGGTAGAATTTCTAAACTTATGCCAGTGATGCTTCCTTCCTTCCTTTTGTTTGTTTTGTGTTTTGGTTTTGATGGTTGGTTGTGGGTGGTATGGTTTTTTAACTTGTGGTGTCTTTTCTTAATAGCCCTCTTACAGAGAGGATCTTAATATTAAATATTAAAACATTCCTTTTTTTAATCTCTTCAGAGAGAAGGCTGGAGATTGTGTTGGAAACATGATCAGAGTTGATGAAGTCCATGAAATCTCTGAGGGACAGTATCTACATTTTTTCCAGCGTAGAAATGCTGCCATACCTGGAGCAAACCTGTTGGTTGGTGATCGAGTGGTTGTGAGTGGAGAGGAAAAGGGTTTACTTGGTTTGGCTACTGGCTATGTTAGAGAAGTCAGTGGATCAAAAGTCTCCTGTTTGTTGGGCAGGTAATAGGATAAAAAGAAAAGTATCTGTTTGCAAACACTCTGGCACTGGCTTCAGGAAGGGTGCTGCAGGTGTCCAAAAAGCTGTGACATGTCCTGACTCTTCCTACTGACTTTGGGGTATCCCTTAGAATGATCTTTTCTTGATTGAAAGTGTCAGTACTTGGTCAACATCTGTGCCTGTCTATTTAACTAGGTTGTTTGAATAAAAGCACATTTAAACTCTATTTACTTACATCTCTAACATGATACTATATGGATACATTGATTACTGTGTTAATAGTAACTTTCATTGTTCAGTCTATGTTATCTTTAAATTTGGCTTATGTTTTATTGTCCCTCATTGGGTTCATGCTTTATTTAGATCAGTTAATAGTGTATTTCTGCTAGCTGTTGCTTCACTCTGGGATCTTTGGAAGGTATCATTCAACATGTAGTAACAAGTCTTTAATCAACATATGGCTGATAAACAGAATTATTTTATCCATGTTCTTGTCCTTCAGGAATTTGTCAAACCTCCCCAGGAACACTGTGTTTAGGTTGGATCATGAAGAAGGAGATGTTGGTGCAGGAGTCCCTTTTGAAAATCTTTCTAAATTGATGAAAGATTCCCCAGTCAGGTATAAAAAATCAAATTAATTTCACGCTTTCAGTTATTTTCGGATAAAGTTTCTCAGCTGGTAACTCTTACTGTAACTCTGTTTTGTTTTGTTTTTATCCACAGTGAAAGGCTCCGCAACTTGATAATTGACTTCCAAAAACCACGTTTTATTCAGCACTTGAGCTCTGTCCTTCCTCCTGAAGCAAAGGAAACTGTTGCAAATATTTTAAAGGGTACAAAGTGACTTTCCCCAAAATACTCTGCTTAGTAGTATGTCTCTATAGCCAAAGGATTTATCATGCTAAATATAAGGAATTTTTTCTGCTTTGGGGTCCAGTGATAGTTTTCAGCTTAAAAATTAAAACCATGTTCTTGCCCTGCATGTCTTCCAACTAGCTGAAGACTCATTTCATTTAACAGGAAGACCTGATCAGATGCTGTTCACAACTTTATTTTACTTTTGTTAGTTACTGCAGCATGCAGTTGCAGACAGAGTGCCCTATGATCATCTCTGTAACCTTTACAAAAGGAATGAACACAGACAGCTGTTGGGAAGCTGACCTTGAGGGAGAGGAAGGAGATGGGCTTTGGTGGAAACATTCACTTGTATAATCACTGTTGCTGACTTATTGGCAGCTCTATGGTGTGTCATGCTTTGAGGCACTTATTTAAAAACAAAACTTGTTTAGGTATGAGGCAGTATCTTGTATTTTGTGGAAACATTTCCTTGTTCTCTGACAGAGTTGCCTGTGAAAACATAGATTTAACCGAGTTCTCTTAGAGCAAATTGAATTTTTTATAGTAACTCTGTTTGAAGTCTTATTTTGCTTGAGCTTTGCCTGGTCCAAATAGCTGAAATGTGCTGTTTGTTTCATCAGGCTGGGGCCAACCAGCTCTGCTGTAACGTTGATTTTAAACAAGATGCTGCTGTATGTGCAACTCATCACCCCTTGCTGTGAGCTGTGTCTTTGAATGTGAAAGTGATATGATCAAACACATGCCCAGACACAATATATGGAGGTGATCAATTAAGATATTAGAAAAAAAAGTCACAGAAGGTCTAAAAATATAAATGTCTTCAGTGACTTATTTCTAGGACTGTAGTGCAGACCCTTTACTACTTACACTGTGTATGTTTAATGTCATATCTTCTTTAGAACATACAGACTTTGCTCAGTTCTTGTCTTTATTAAAGGGCTTTAGTGAAGAAAGAAATTATAGTTTTGCTCTGACTTTAGTAATTATTACAATTTTGATGAAGTGTAGTAATTTAATTTTGCTTTTTCTTCTAAAAGGTCTAAATAAGCCTCAGAAACAGGCAATGAAGCAAGTGCTACTTTCAAAAGACTACACACTTATTGTGGGTATGCCTGGAACAGGAAAAACAACTACAATATGTGCTCTAGTAAGATCATGTTACCTTGGTGTTTAATTTTTTGGGTGAGATTTACAGGATAGCATTAAACCAACTGTGTAGTGTCATGACTTAATCTAACAGTATCTGTATTATTTCAAAGCAGAAAACACACTTCTTTTTGCTTAACCTATATTTGGTAGAACTAAAATTGGATTTTGTGGAGCAGGATTGTCTATTGCATGTGTAGGAATATATGTGGGAGGAAGGAGATTGAAGTGTGATATTTAATCACTTCTGTGATGTTTTAGTGTTAAAATTCTTTGGCTCCAAATATCAGCAAGTCCTCAAATCTGAGTTATAGCTCAGAAGAGAGACTCCTTGAGAAGCCAGTAACTTGTCCACTGTAAATTGTATGAACCTGTGGGGCTGAATCTATGTGCAGTCTGCTGCCATCTCCTTTTAGCTGGTGGTTCTCTTTTCCTCAGGAATGGACTATAGGAGCATACTGGATTCAGGCTGTGGGCTGAGTGAGTTTTTCTTGAAACAGCAGTGTTTTCCTGCTTCCAGTTGTCATCAGCTTGAGGGGAAAGAGGAGGCTGGAGAGCAGGCAGCTGCTGCTGTCTTCAGATCAGCCCTTTCCACTGAATCTGTAGTGCCTAAATTGCCATGGAGAAGTTCTGTGGGAATGGGCTGCATGGCTTGTTGCTACAGTGGGGAACTTAGGAGTGCAGTTGCTTGTGAGTGCACATCCAGGTCCCTGGCTGTGTTTGCAGCAGTGTTGTGAGCCTGCTGTCCTTGGGAACCCCCAGGATTATTGCCCACATAATCAGTGGTCAGGGAGACTGATACAGATCAACTCATGCTTATTATTGGCTCCCTCCAAAACCCCTCGTGTTTTTCACCTTGTCCAACCCAGGATTACTGATTCTTGTAGATGAACTAACAACTTCTTTTCTTTCCCTTTGCCACTCATTAGGTGAGAATTCTTTCTGCTTGTGGCTTCAGTGTCCTTCTGACCAGTTTTACACACACAGCTGTAGACAATGTCCTGCTGAAGTTGGCCAAATTCAAAGTTGGTTTCTTGCGCTTGGGGCGAGCTCAGAAGGTTCATCCAGATATTCAGAAATATACAGAAGAAGAAATCTGCAGGTCCAGATCGATTAAGTCTGTAGCAGATTTGGAAGAGGTCTATAACAGTCAGGTGAGAAGAATGGTGTTTTGCTAGCCCTACAAGTTATTAAAGATAATTACATTAGTGTTTTGTTTGGATGCTGCAGAGAAGAACCCATCCCAGGGGTGTGTACTGCTGTAAGAAATCTGAGCTGAAACAGATACTCAACCTCTGTATTGTTTCAATTTCTTTATAGCCAGTAATGACCTACATTAAGTCTGCAAGTTGAGAAGCTTTGTTTATGTCCACACAAAGTAACTCATCATTGTAAGTAATAAGCCCCAAAGACTCCAGTGCTTTTATCTGAGATCTTGTGAATGGGGTGCTGCAGCCTCCTTTAGCATTATTTACATATTGCTGCTGTTTGTCCCTTCTCCCTGCCACTTGTGCTCGTTGTGCCATTAGTACAATCAGCAAGTGGGGAAGAGGAAGTGGAATGCTGTGAGGCTGACCTGGCCAAACCCTTATTTTTGATTGAAAGATAAGTGCTGTCTGTGTGAATGTTAATGCAAACCATAATGGGAGCTGGGTCATATGAGTCAGTTGCAGCTTTAAATTTTATTCACTGAAAGAATAAAGTTTGATGGTAGTTGGAGTAAATGCCAGCTTCACAAAAGCTGCCATTTCCTTTTTATTGATAAGTACTGCAGGGGAATGACTGAAGTCATACGGGGTATGACTTAGCATTTCTTATTTTAGTCATTTTGGGTTGCAGTGGAAGCACAGTGGTGGGAAGAACTGTGCTGCTGTTGTTGTTTTATCTTCTCTTAAGTATTGAAAAAAAAAACCCCAAACCACCTGATTTTTCACAGTAGTCATCTCAGCACACTCCATGAATTGTCCATGGATAGAACCTGGCATCACTCTGAACGTGTGACAGGAACAAGTTGTTTGCTACAGACTGCTCTAAAGCTGGTTTTGTTTGTCACTTGCAATTGATGGAAGAATATGTCAGGCCAACATATGTCTAAGTTATGCTGGTCTGATTTTGAGGATTAATAATTTGACTTCTGTGATTTTACAGTTTAGTTTAATGGGAAATATGTTTTTCTTTTAATATGGAGAACATAGTCCTAAAGGATATAAAATGTACTTTATCCTTAAAGCGTGTCTCAATTTTCAGCCAGTGGTAGCAACGTCTTGCATGGGAGTAAATCACCCCATCTTTGTTCAGAAGCAGTTTGACTTCTGTATTGTTGATGAAGCTTCCCAAATAAGCCAGCTCATCTGCCTGGGCCCCCTGTTCTGCTCCAAAAGGTTTGTGCTGGTGGGGGATCATCAGCAGCTGCCTCCACTTGTGCTGAATGCAGAAGCAAGGTAAGAGAAAATGCTGCTGGACAATTACTAACCACAAATTCTGGGAAGGCTCTTCCAGTGTTCTGATTGACACATTTTGATTTCTGTTTTTGTGTTGTAACAGAGATCTTGGCATGAGTGAAAGCTTATTTAAAAGGCTGGAACAAAACCAAAATGCTGTTGTCCAATTAACTGTGCAATACAGAATGAATAGGTACTTTCTACTTTTATTTATTAAGTTGTTTTCTTAATGATGAATTGAAATGGCAAGATTTTTATGCCTTTTCTTGTTTTTTAAATCTTTAGTAAGATTATGTCATTGAGTAACATGCTGGTATATGAAGGCAAACTGGAATGTGGCTCAGAGAAGGTGTCAAATGCCACTGTTAACTTGCCCAACCTAAAGAAATTGAAACTGGACCTTGGGGATGTTTCAAAGACATGGCTGAAAGAAGTCCTTGACCCAGACACACCTGTGTGTTTTCTGAACACAGAGAAGGTAAAGTTCACCATACTTTTTCAACATTGTATTTTGAGGCAAGTTCCTCAGTACAGTCAACATGTAAAACTTCATTCAGCTTAGGTAGGGTAAACCAGGGAACTCCAGAAAGAGAGTTTCTAGGATCCTGTGAAGTGTGCAGCACACAAAAACTTTGTCGGTATTGTTGGCAGAGCTGAGCAAGGATGGTACAACTGCTGCTGGAAACACAGCATCTTGACAACTTGAACTTAGATAATATTTCAGAAAACATTGATCGGACAGTAAACTTTGTTTTTCCTGTACAGTGTAGCTCAAAGTGTGTAGCCATGCTGGAACCAGGGGAATGGCCTTACTTCCAGTGGCTGAGGGTCAGTGGTGTCAAAACTGTGTGCCAGTGGCAGCAACAACTGCAATTCTCCATGGAATTTTGCAGACATTCTATACACTGAAGTGTAAGGGATGAGTAAATTGGTTTAGGTGTGTCCTTTCATGGAGACTCAACCTTTTGCTGGGAAAGTAAAATCCTAGTGTGGATAAAAATTCTGCAAAGAAACTGACTTTCAGGAAAAATGAGGAGTTTAACTGCATGTGGAAAAAGATTAATAAATTAGTACCTGTTAGTGGTCTCTAGTATTTGTCACTGCAATTAGTGATTGGATTATGATTTGAGTCTTTCTTCCTCCTTAACAGGTTTTATGTTGATTACTATTTATACTGTGTTTTGCCAATAATTATATCAACTGATGATCTTTTATGCTGACCCTGGTTAGAACTCACCAGTCTTTCTGTCCTCTGTATGACATTGTACAGGATTCATATTTTTTTACAACAGTTCTCATAGAATTTCTTCAGTGATCTAAAAAGAAGCAGTGTTTACTTTGATGACTTAGAGAAATTTCTAAAAATGTCTAAAGTAAACAGAGACATTTTCCAGGAATGCCTCGACAGCTGCAGCCCCTTTCCCAGGAAAGCAGACAGTCGGTTCCAGGGAAGAGGTTTGTTCATAGGAACCTGGCTGAAACACTGTTCATCCAGTAATCATAGCAAAAATTGCTAATGAGAGAACTAGAGTTTCTGTTCCACTTTATTTTTTTTCCCTAGAAAGCCCATCTCAAGTGTAAGACAGCTGTCCTCTTCATTGAGCCAGGAGGAAAGTTTTTATTTCCAAAATATTTTAGATTTGTTAAGACACGTGGTTATAATGTCATTTCTCCTTTTGGACTTCCTGTCAGCACTCCATGTATTGTGAGAGTCATGAAGGGGTAAATGGAAAAAACTCCACTGGACATGACAACAAACAAAAGCAGCATTTATTTTCTTTGACTTCATCGTAGGTTTTCTCCCCCTGTATTGTTCATAGTGTAACCAAGAAAAGCTTATGAAGAAATAGACTTCAGGGGGGGAGGGATACAAACAGAGAGAAAGAAGAGGAAAAAACACTATGACACCACCAGGAAGCTTACATTTATTATGCTGGCTTTTTTAAAAAAGGAAAAAGCCTCTATTGTTTTCTTCTTAACAATGCAACATGATTGTGACAGCAGTCGGAAATCTATTTGTCTTTTCTGCCAGCCCCTGTGTCAGTCTGCACTTCTCTGACAGCTTGGGGATGGCTGTTGAAAAATTGCATTCTTGATTTAGGGCAAGTCTCCTGAGAATTTTTAGGCACAAGTTGTTTTAATTGGAGGTTCTGCTGGTGTCCTGTGGGAACAGGAGAAATATAAAAGTAAGCATGTGTTACCATAAGCATGACACAGCTTTTAGAATTTCTTTCCTGAAATGATTTTTGTGTAGTTTTTAGCTACACTAATGCCAGTGTGGTTAGAAATTAACTGTGCAGTAAAACAGTGCTCTTCTGCTTGAAGAGGATGAGCACATGGAGTTTGGAGGCTTCCAAACACATATTCATTGCTATCAGTGCTACCTCAACTTTAGGGAAGGCAAGAGTCAAGCAAAGAGAAAAAACTACAAGTAAACTGTGACACCACAATGACAAGAGTTTACATCCTGAGCTTGTTGGCCTCATTCATACATGATGTAGGGAATGGGACGTAATAGTTAAGAAATGGTAAATTCAGTGAATATTTCATTTAAAGGTTGGGAGTTCAATTTAGTACTACCATTTTGGATAGTTCTTGCTGTAGTTCTAAATGTGGGCTTTCAAACATTTTTTTTAAATATCCCTTATTGAATGAAGAAAATTCACTGTAAATATTGTTGTATGGAAGGCGTTATAGCAAAAGTCTCATGAAAAATATAATTTACTCTCTTACCTTATCAGCTGGAAAATGTCCATTTTTGGGTTTTTTGATTTATGATGTATAATGCTGTAATGTCAGGATTAAGCTTTGGCAGTTTCTTAAGGTGACTAGCTAGTGCTAGACTCTCATTTTGGGGATTGTTCCAATTTGTTTTGCAAATGAAGTATTCTGAAATTAATTCACAGTACAGGCTCTTCTGTAAGGAGTTTAGTAAAATTTAGCATTTAACTTTATTTTTTTAATTAATACCATTAGTATAAATCCACATAGGAGTCAGTGAGTTAAGAACAGAATATAGTACCCCATAATAGACAACAAAAGTCATTATTTTCTGTTTGTATTTTTAAAGGTCCCAGCACCAGAACATGCAGAAAAAGGTGGCATAAGCAATGTGACGGAAGCTAAAATAGTGCTTTTCCTCACATCCTTATTTATTAAGGTATCTTTTACTTTATTACATGGTTTGGAGGGAGAGCTTTATAACTAATAATTTTTACATTGCTTCAGTAATGGGGACTGTATTATTGGGTAGTTCTCTTGGGGGTAATCTTAAAGGATAAATTGAAGATTGGCTTCATGTCAGTGTAGTGAGGAGCCTGAGGTCTGCATTCCCATCCCTGTCCTTTGTCTGCTTGGATCTGAGACAAAAAACCAAAAGCTGGATGCCAATTCTTTAAAGGGATGAGGACTTTCTTGGGAGGGAGGGGAGATGATTTGCCTTTGTTCTTTATTTCATCCAGTCAGCTTCAGCAGCAGTACAGACCAGGAGCTCTGAGTGTTTACCTTGCAATTTAAAGAATAAAGAAAGATGAGGATTTCAATTATACCTGTTTTTGTGCTAAATTAAGACAAAGCTTGGGAGCTTATAGTAACTAATGTTTTCTATCTTATTTAGTTAATACTAGTTACACCTACAGTTTCATTAGTGTAGATACAATATCTTGTAGCACTGTTTAAAAAAAAAAAGAATTAAAAAAAATTCTCGATGGTCTTCTGATAGTACTAAGTTTCCTAAGCCAACTGCAGTGACAAATTTTTTCTCCTGTTTCTTCATTCAGGCTGGCTGTAAGCCCTCAGACATTGGCATTATATCACCCTACAGACATCAGTTAAAAACAATCACTGATTTGATGGCAAAATGGAAGGAGAACAGAGTGGAAGTCAACACCGTGGACAAATATCAAGGAAGAGACAAAAGTATCATAATTGTGTCTTTTGTTAGGAACAGTATTGATGAAAATGTAAGTCGGTCATATTAACTTTGTTCAGATGCATTTTGAAAATGAGTGGTTTATATGTCCATTAAATAAGAAAAATAAAAGCAAGTGACATTTATTTACCAGCTTGGCAGCCTCCTGAAGGACTGGCGCCGCCTGAATGTTGCTATCACCAGAGCCAAGCACAAGCTGGTCATGGTGGGCTGTGTTCCATCCCTGTGCTGCTACCCTCCCTTGGAGAAGCTCCTCTGCCATTTGCAGTCCCAGGCAATGATATCCTTTTTCTCCACCCCTAGTTTGGGAAAGGGGAAAGGTAAGATTGGCTTACTGAGATTTGAGGTAAGAGTGGGAAGGTCTTTGAATATTTAGGTTGTGCTTTTAACAGTGATTGGCAACATAGCACAAAATGTGCTGATTAAATTTGCCAGAAGTATATTTGAGATCAAGATAGTGGATGAGTTTAGAACCTTCTCTGTCTTCAAAAGCAGAAAAAATCAATGCTGACTTGCAAGTCAACTTTGACATAATATTTTGATTTCGAGGCCTGAATTTTAAATTTTTAATGCTTTTGCATTTTTTCCCGTGATCATTTCTAGTTTCTTAATTATCAGTGCCATTGCTTTCTTCCACTTAACACATCTGCTTCATGAATAATCTTGGTGGAAAAGAAAATAGTACCACTTTCAGATGACTTGGTAATTTTTTCTTTCTCTCTGGCATTGTACTGAGTAAGCTTTAGCTATTGCTGTTTCCATATCTTATTTAAACAGGAAAGAACTTTGTTAGCTGCTTTCTTGGCAAACACCAATGCATATTTAAACAGGTTTTGTGAAAGCAAAATGTTGTCAAAATGCTTCCTTAGCTTGCAACATCTTGAATCTTCCAGCAGGTGCTCATGAAAGTATCCACAAATGTAACATCTTATGAGTGTGAAGATGGAAAGTTTTACAGGCCTTTGTATCTTTTCTTCTGTTGTTTAATGTAAATAACTTGTAACTGGGGTATCAGTGCTGATGTGCACTGTTCAGTCTGAAGGAAGCCAAACCAGGAAACAGTCAATTATTTTGGAAGTTTCCTTTCAGTAAAATAACAGACATTTCTTGAAAAAGCTGATGGTTACAGTACTAAAGGACCCAGCTTACTTGTGACAAACCAGTAATATGAAGCACTCTGTTCCTTCTACTACTGGATATTGTTATATTCTCTTTTACCTTTATGAACAGTTATCTGCAGAAGTGAGGAGGGGAAACACTTGAAAAGGAAGAGAGTGTAAACTAATAATGTATTAAGTCACAGTTTTCTGGGCTCAGTTTGGTTTTAAAAACTTGAAAATGTCGTTTACATACAATAATTCCATCTGTTAGATTGTTAATTAAGGTGCTGTGTTGTGCTGTTTGGAAAAAAAAATAGGAAAAACTTCTTCTTTTTCTTCAAAGCCTCACTTTGTGCTTTGAAGTTTACTCCTGTTTTTAAAAATGCTGAAGTCTTTTATATTTATATACATAATGTAATTAATCTCTCATGTGAATATCCCATGATGACATTTCTAATCTCTTGATTTTGCATACACCAGGGAGAAATGTGATGCTGATTCACTTAATCCCCTGTCACTAACTAATGTGTTCAGCAGATCAATCTTAAGTGAAAAGCTTCATGGTAGAACTCTTGTTTCCAGTTTATCTGATCTGTAGTCTGCAAAATAAAAATTTCCCAGGAAACAAAACTGGAGATGCAGCTTGCTGACTAAGATGTTTACATGCTCAGATTCTATTTTTTTAAAGATGATGGCCTATAAACAACAGAAAACATCTTTTACCTAAGAGATCAGTGTGAGTTTCTTTATGCTACCTCATATTCTAGACTGAAGAGACTGAGGAGTTTCTTTCCAAGCTTGCTGGTGGAAACATCAATTATTTTTGATTCTTCAGAATCATTAGCATTTGTTTTCTCTTGGATCAATGTCAGGTGGCTGTGTACATACAGTTGCAGACAAACTTGTTGAATGTGGGCATTCTCACTCTTTTAAACTGCTCCCTAACTTTTTGTAATGTTTGAAATAATAAAAGTTTGCTGTTGGTTTCATTACAGTTGTTTATACTTTGTTAATACTTCACATTATACAAGGCAAATATTTAGTACAGTACAGCAATAATTTAAATAGTTGACAGGAAATGTTCCTTTTTCAGGTGAGAATACATGCTTCATCAGGTATGCCTGTGCTCTGGGTCTTTCAAAAGATGAAAAAAATAGGGTAAAATACTCTCTTTATTGTAGTAGTGGCATCAGAATACCTTTTTAGAAGAGATTTTCTTTTCATGTTTAGGATCTACATGTAGAAAACTTAAAGATTTGGCTAATGTGTTTTCTTAGGCCAAGTAATGCTTATCCAGGAAATGGTCTGCATGCTATTAAAAACTTAATAGATAAATTAGAGGTATTGCCATCCCATCATGAAGTTGCATGAGAGACCAATACAAGAACATTTCCTTATCTACTTACAAGTGCATCCTTCCTTCTTGTGTGGTAAAAATTAGACTGAGCTGCAGTCTACAGATGAAACCATGTTTTGCTCTGGTAGTCTCAAACAAAACTGAGATGTGATTCTCTAAAACACTCTGTGTTTCAGTGAATATACACAGCAAGTGAGTATCTTCCAGCAGTAAAGGATTTTACTTTTTCTACGTGCTGCCTTTAAAACAGCTTCCTCATGCAGAGGCAACCATTGATGCTGCTGGAAAACATGCAGATGCATGCCTGGTGTGTTAAGTGTTGCTGGGATTCCCCCCCAAAAAAAACCAAACCGAAGTTGTTTTATGCCAGACTGGCAGGATCAGAGTGTGGCTATTAGAACTATTTCATGTTTAAATGTATAAGTCCCTTTTTCCTTGTAAGAGGTGGGAATGCTGGATGTAAGAAGTGTTCCTGTCACCATGGCTGTTCTATCCATACTGTGTTGCCCATGTCCTTTAGTCCTTCCTTGCAGGCCCAGGCAGTGACACCCTTCATGCTGTTTTGTGCAGTCTCTGAAGCTGGACAAGGTAAAGAACATCTTTTTGTTTTACAGGTTGCTGGTTAACCTTGCCCAAAAAGGGGAGAGGAAAGGGTAATTATTAAGCAAAGCGTTTTGTAGAGCTTAGGGTGCAGTGAGCATCAACTGACATCCCATCTGGATGTGACAAACATGCTTGGTGATAAACACCTCAGTGTGTTTTGGTTCTTTTCTAGCCAGATTCACATTTTAGGGCTTTTTAAAATTAAACCCCAAAAACTTACTTGTGTTTTGTAAATACCGGTTTTGGTTTCCCAGTATGTTACTTTTAAAGGTACTAAACTCACAGATTTTTCTAGAATAATATTATTTATTCTGATACATATTATCCAATGCTAGAAAATTATTATTTGGAAAAAATGCTAGGGATTGAAGCTTTATGTCACAAGAGCAGGGTAGAGAAGTTTGTGCTGCCTGATTGAGGCTCCCCGGTGCTCTTGCCCATCCCCGTGGCCGATGCCGCTCTCCAGGCGGGCAGCTGGGGCC
>VZTR01024966.1:1204766-1237281 GCA_013400775.1 Chaetops frenatus
CGGGGCCGAGGCTCGGGCCGAGGGGCTGAGGGCAGGGAGCGGGGCGGTGTCGGGGTCGGGCCCGCGGTGCGTGCGCTGCCTCGGTGTGCGGGCACCGCGCCGGGAGCGCTGCGGGCTGCGGCCGCCGGGGAGAGAGGCTCCCGCAGGGACGGCGCCTGCAGCCCGCGGCCGGAGCGGCTGCTCAGCCAGCCGGGGAACGATGTGGCCTCCTGGGCCGAGCCTCCCCGGTCAGACCCGGTGATGCTGGCGACAGCAGTGCCACCTGCAAAGAGCCCTTTCGTGGGCTGCTGCTTCGGGGAGAAGAGCCCTGCAGAGCTTGTTTTGCTGTCTCTTCATTATTACCCCATACGGTACCCGAGCAGCAACTAGGATTTAGGATTTCACACACGATGTTAAATTCTAAATCTTGATTTAAAATTTAAAAAAAAAATTGTTTTATCGTTTATTTTTTTAAGAAGCAGGTGAAGAAAAATATGCAGGTAGACTGCACTTTAAAAGAGACCTAAAATGCATTTTGCCTCAGAAAGAACAGACAAGAGGGCTGGTGACTAAAAGGACAGCAGACATAGAAGTGTGTCTGAAGAGGATCAGCTCCAGAAGTCAAAATGAGGTCACCTGACAAAGGAATTTTTATGATGCCTTTGGGGAAATAGACGGGATATGTAGCAAGGGAGAGCTGCCCACCTGAAGTCTGCATTGAGCAAGGCGTTTCCTGCACTAACACTTGTATTTAATACTGTCAGTAGCAGAGCTAATAAAAAAGCAGGATGTGTTCTTTGCCGGCAGAAAGGCTCCTGTTGTTGCAAGCTTCACCTGTCCCAGGCTGGGATGCTGTGCTGGGGCTGCTCCTGGTAGGGAGGGTCAGTCCCCGGCAGCTGAGCAGGAAGGAAGGAAGAGACAAAGCCGTGAGCTTTGGCTGCTAACTGGGTACTGTTTTGCCAGAGCAAAACTGATTGTTTTCTGGGGTTTTCTGTTGAAGTACTGGGGAACTGTAGAAGTAGTTTCTAGTTGGATGTTGTAGGTACATAATCTCGTTCATTATTTTTCCTAGAAAGCACATAGGTTATGTTTTGTGGTAGTGGGGTAGTTGGGTGTTTGGCAGGCAACTAGGGAAACAATGTTAGAAAGTAATTTTCAGAGTTTCTGATATCCAATCCCTAAGTACCTAAAGTATGCAGGAAATGAGACAAGTCATTTCATTGCTGTTGAGGAACTGAGAAAATACCCATCTGTTCTGATGATTTGGGTTCTTTGTGCTTTCTGATGTGCAGACACAGTCCTATACCAATACTCAGATTTGCAAAGGAAGAGGCTCACATTTTTTTTCTCAGAAGCAAGTCTTTCTAGATATTTTGACATCTGTGTCTCATTGTCTTAAAAAAAAAAGTTTGGTTTTTTTGCTTCACTTGTTGGATTTAATTAAAGAGTAGATCATCAAGTCTTTTGTTTCTTTCCGGGTTACTTTGATGATAGTGAATAAACAGAGGCTTGTTTTGTCTCTGAGAAAACAGAGTCTGGCCTGAATGTTTGAATTGCTTCATTATAAATGAAAATAAGCTTAAGAATTCCCTGAGCACTCTCAGTAGCCGGAGTTCTGAGAGGAACCTTGTCCATTCTGTCAGAATAAGATGATTGTAAAAAGCTATGGATTTTTTACTGGTTAGATTTAATCCCCAAATGTATTTTTGCAGTGTACACTTTGAAAAGTTTACCAAAAACTTCAAGTTGAAGCAAAACCTTTAATTCTTAAGATTTTCTATGTAGAAAATACTTTGTGGCCGGATAGGAAACTGAATTTTCACTATGTAATATGTAATATTTTCTAGAAAATGCTCCTGGTTTCATGGCAGAGACTCTATACACCCTGAGGAGGAAGGCATGTGTTTGCACCACTGTGAAATTAAAGCTACAGTGGAAAGTGATTACCTATAAAATGTATGATGTCTGCTTCTCTAGGTAGGCTGCAATACACCAAATACACACGTAAATGAATAGGAAGGCTGCTTTGATGCCATGGGAGGGGCACTGGTTGCAGCTGTGCAGCAGAGGTTGCAGTGCAGCAGAGGTGCTGTGTTCAATTGCAGTGACTTGGCTGCCTCTGGGACCTGCTGAGACAGCATGGTACCTAAGAACTGACATTTCCAGCCTTGGGTTTTCATTCCCCTGTCAAAACACTGAGAATGTGTTTTGTATTGGATGCTTTTCCATGACGTGGTGGTTTATAGCACCTACTGAATTTGTTCTGTTGAGTTTATTAGGTTAAGGTAAGTTTTTCTTTGAACGAGGCAGACGTGAAGCACTTTATTTCTTGGTGTCACTCGTACAACTTGAACCATAACATTTTTTTCTCTGTTGTCTTAGCTGTAAAGGACCCTACAGCTGTAGAAAGAGCCAATTTATTGAACATGGCTAAACTGAGTATCAAAGGACTCATTGAATCAGCCTTGAGCTTTGGGCGCACTCTGGATTCTGACTACCCACCCTTGCAGCAGTTCTTTGTTGTCATGGAGCACTGCCTGAAGCATGGCCTGAAAGGTGTGGAAATTGGTCTAGCTGCATGTTTCTCATTCTTTCTTTCTGGAAGTAGATAAAAAAATGTGTAATGTTGCATAAAAAATTGAAAAATTACCTTTTATAATGAATAATGTAATTATTAATTTTTTCACCACAGGTGTTTCCACACTTACCAACTTGTCCTTTTGTACAGCATTTGTTGTAAATGATCCAGGGTTTGCATGTATGCATGTAGTGTGTATTTTTAGCTAGACATCCTTTGAATATTAATTTTTTCTAGCACATCCATTTTATATTCACAGCAAAGTAATTTTGGAGGTTGGCTTTTGTGAGCTGACCAGTGTCTCAGTTAAGAGTTACCTGGAAGTCTGGACTCAGCAGTTAACCCTTTTCATACACCAGATATTATGAAGGAAGCTACTGCAGCAATTTAAATTAATTCAGTTACTTGATTTTTCTTTTCTTAGTAAGAAAATCCTTTCTAAGTTACAATAAAACCATCTGGGGTCCTTTGGAGCTTGTGGAGAAATTATATCCAGAAGCTGAGGAAATAGCAGCAAGTGTCAGAGATTTGCCTGGCCTTAAGTAAGTAGTACTGGTAAAATGCAGCAGGAAAATAGAGGACCTGATTGAGAATCTGCAGGTGTCTCCTGATTTCATTTGGCATTAATCAAGCCTTTGAACAGCTGGCACATGATGCTGGGGGAGAGCACAGGTGAATGGGAGGGGGGTGACAACAATGCAAAAAGGAGCAGGTTGTGTCTCAGTCACTCTGCAATCTACAATTGCAGCAAACATTAATGAGTGTAGTCACCAAAGGCTGTACCGAACCAAAAGGTGACATACCAAAGAGGAAAGAATTAGGCAGCTTTTCAGATTCTTGCCTGCACAGTCCTACTCACATGTAAATCTGTTCTCTTATTCCACTGCACTCTGCAGTGGAATCTGCTTTTGTATTTAGCTTTATAATTGGCCATACATGAAATTCCAAAATGGCTTGGTTACACTGTGATTGGTATGTGGCAGCATAAGGGTTCTAATTTATAGCTCTAGACCTTACCTAAAGCACATAGGCATGCAAATTATTATTTACTCTTGTGGCAGGCCAGAGGAAGTAATAACCTTTACCAAGTGTGTTATTCTACATACAACTTGTGAGTTGTTTTTTTTTTTTTTCATTTATGTGCTTACCACTTGTAAGTATGCAAGCACTAGGAGAGGAAGCTCTAAAGATCCAGGTGTAATTTGTGTTTGCCAGTTCATCTTTTTTTGTATTGTCTTTCTAAGACAGCACTGAATTTGTACACAATTAAAGGTAGTCATTGAGTAAGTGTTTGGTAGAGCCAGAGTAGGGTTGGGAAGGGAAGCTGCCATGGTGGCTGGTGATGGGCATTTGGTTCATTTTCTTGCAGTTCCCCTCAGCTCTTTGTAAACAAATTGCAGAAAGGAGTCTCAGCTGTTGTAAGCATTTTGCTTCAGCAGAAAACAGGACTTTCAAGATGATCAGGCTCTGGTACATTCTATACTCCTGTTTTTCCAGGGTCTGCTCCCAAGCTCAGCTGGGTAGTTGAAAATCTCTTCCGTTATCCCAAAGCTTGGAGTCAAAGCCTAAACATTATGCCTTTCCAGATGCTAATGCTCAACTAATAGCTTAAAATACTCTTTCAGAAACACCAGCTACTCCACCAGTAGACTGACAAGGTGTTAATGAGCACGATCTAATCAATATGTTATTAATTTGGACCTGTTTGTCTTCATGGCCTTTGTTTCAGGACCCCGCTGGGCCGTGCCCGGGCCTGGTTGCGGTTAGCGCTGATGCAGAAGAAAATGGCTGATTATCTTCGCTGTTTAATCATTCAGAGAGACCTCCTCAGGTAAACAGTTCATGACATCTTGCTTGCAATTCCTTTGCAGAGGTTTAGGCTCCTAAGAAATAATCCTGCATTCCCCACGGGGCAGAATAAGCGCTGAAAGCCTCTGGAGAGGAGGTGAATTCATCCCTATGTTGGGTGTGGTTCCCACTGAGCTGCCATAGCACAGCGGGCTCTTGCTTTGCACTTTGCTTTCACAGTTCTAACACTGGCATTGCTCTCTTCTAGTATAACATCTCCTGTCTGATTAAAGCACAAATGGAGAAAGATACTTCTCATATTGATTTCAGTTTTATAAGCTATACATGTTTTTAAGGCTGCCTTTGTATGCCTAGATAATGCTGGTGGTCAGGATGTCATTGATGTCCAGCAGCTGTGGACTTTTCCATTGAAAACACAGTTTGTTACATAGAATCTAAAATTTTATTTAAAATGTGCAAGGAGAAGAAAATGCTGATATTCTTTTGTTTAGTAAATTATTTATATTTTAAAAACCTTTTTAGCATTTCAGCTCTTTATGTTTCTCTTTTACCCTTTTAATCTTTTCTTTGGCTCCTTGAATTTCAAGCACGTATTCACTAAATTCCAGACATTTTTTCACACATGGTAATTTTTTTACCATTCTTCTTTTGCATTGCTTGCAGTGCTTCTTAACAACAGAAGAGTTGTCTGATTCAGTGGGGCCAAACATCCATTTGTTGCAGTATCCTCTTCAAAACTGGCTAATAGCAGGTGTAGGGAAGAGCCTTCTCTGTGGTTTTTTTTTTTTTTTTTTTTTTTTTTTTTTTTTTTTTTTTTTTTTTTTTTTTTTTTTTTTTTTTTTTTTTTTTTTTTTTTTTTTTTTAAAAATTNTTTTTCTTTTGAAGTCAAGGTAAATCTTGTCACCCTCTCCACAATGTCCCAGCCATCTGGAGCCAAAGGCAGTATCCTTGTTTTTAATGGCCTCTGAGACAAACCATGCACTTTGAATTTTTGAATATTTATGAGGTGAAAGTATGGGCAGGCCTAGTTCATCTTTAAGGGTGTTGTAGTAAGGATACAATAAGAGAAAGTTTAGATGTGTGTGTCACTTATTACTAATTTATTGGATGTATATATAATGAATATACCAGTAAGATGGCATTTTCTCCTTTGACACAGTGAGTTTTATGAGTATCATGCACTAATGATGGAGGAAGAAGGAGCAGTTATTGTTGGGCTGTTAGTTGGGCTAAATGTGATTGATGCCAACCTGTGTGTGAAGGGAGAAGACCTGGATTCACAAGTAAGTCCATCCAGGTAAAGGAATGTACAGGCAATCCATGAGAGTTTTCTGTACTTTTGTTTGTGAATTTTGTCACTTTGGAGTGGTGACTTGTTAGAAATCTTACTGGAGACTGTTCAGGGTGTGATGATCCAGCTCCTGGGTGTGTGGGGCTGTTGCTTTAACTTCATTATCAGTGGGGTCAGAGCTTTAGATGGAGATAATGGTGAAATTTTGTGCTTTGTCCTCACATGGGAGCAGCTGTAGCAATGCTGAGTTCTTTCCATCTGAATTATGTGACCCATCCTTTTCCTCTGTGGGACAAGTACAGTTCCATGATCAGTTTACCCTGCTTGCTTCATTTATTGTTGTTCTGGAACAACCTAGGAATGATAGAGGGACCTGAAACAAATACTCTCTTATAGCCTCATAAGAGAGTGACAGCTTTGATTCTGCAAAGCAAGACTTGGAATTCTTCCTGTTTTGAATGGGCTTTGACTTTTAACTCTGATCTTTTCCAAGAAAATATTAACAGATTCTGTTTAAAGGCAAATGCACAGGTATTTGTAAATAAATGGAGACTGTGTTCAGCCCTGATGGGTTTTTTTCGGCTTCCTTCTGGAAAAATTCTTAGCAGCTGAAGTGGTTATTACTATATTCAGCATATATTTGATGAAAAATCAGTTCCTCTGGGAAGAAGTTACAACTAACTGGGTGTGTGTGCTTTTGAATCACATGGCTAACTTGTCCTCAGCTGTTTGTTCTAGTTACTGCCTAGTGTTAGTTTCAGGCACTGATCTTGTGTAAAAGAAGATACAACATTGACAGGCCTGTAATTACAGAAAACTTACCTTGCTCTTAGTGTTGAGAATTCAATATGTGTATTATAGACCACAAAATCTGTTGCTAGCTACACCTCTCCTTCTCTAGGTCACTTGGTGGCCTTGCTGCATGAGAGACAAAACTCAATTTGAGGAGGCAGTAGTGGCTGTGCAGATGAGATTCTGATTGCAATTTGTCCGAGTTTGACCTTTGTAAAATGTCCAGAATAATTCTGTTTGTGAAAAGTAGTGTAAAGAAGGCACCTTCTCAGAGAAGGCAGAGGCAGCAGGTTTTATTGAGCAGAAAGGCAAACTTCTGGACCTTCATGGAAGTCACAAGAGCATAGTTTTGGTATGTTAAAAAAATGGTACTCAGTGGTCACATATGTTTATGCAGCCATAGTGAATTGAAATAAAGTCACTTTTATAGATAGAACATTTTACCTTATTTATTAGAGATGGTCTATTTTGCTTTAATAAGAAAAACATGTGTTTGAAAAGTTCTGGAGAAGAGACTTTTTAGAAAAGACATGGAAAGAACAAACAGGATCCTGACAGGAGAGCATTGTATAAACCAAGTAAATAGTAAACTTAGTAAAATCATGTTTGAAGTGTTACAGTTCAGGTTTTTCAGCTTCTGGCTGAAAGTGGATGAATCTTAAAAATGCTGTAACTGAGGTTTTATCAATTACATAAATACAAGGCTGTAAATATCAACAGCACTTATTTGTGTGATATGGAACTGTACCTTTGCTTTCCCCTAGGTCGGGGTGATCGATTTCTCTGTGTATTTGAAGAGTGATGATGACATTGGGGGTAAAGAAAGGTATGTCCTCACAAGATACCTCCTATTTTGCATGTTAACAAACGATTTCTTGGCTGGGGCCTGTTCTTTGTAGAAATAAATCAGGTTCCCTAAAGATGAAATCTTCTGATCCTGAGAGAAGTGCCCCCAGTGTGTTGTTCTGTGTTACTGGTTAGCTGGAAGAACATTTGCAGTCTGAAGCAAACCTGAGCAGCATCACCTGCTGCCTCCAAGCAGTGGAGGCTTGCCAGGTGGCAGTGAAAAGGAACCTGCAGACTTTTAAGCCCTCAGCTTGGGATTTAGTCAGAATTATGGTAGAGTAAATAAACATCCTTATCCTTCTCACACTGTGCATGTTATGTTTCAGTTGGAGAAGTTGTTTGCAGTTAAAGCATTGGGGGTTTTTTGTGTCTCACTGATATAACAACACACCTTTGTGAGTGTGAGATGAAGTTGCTTCCTTTCTTTTTAAAAACACAATTAAGATGCACATTTGCATATGGTAAATATGTATATTTTCAGCCCATAGTTTAGTGCATCATTTTGTTAAAGTTAATTTTATTTTGTGCTTGCTTTAGAGATGTACAGATTGCTGCAATACTGGACCAAAAGAATTATGTTGAGGAACTAAACAGGCAACTGAAGTAAGTATTACTTTGAAGTATGGGTATCAGGGCAGGCTTACAGGTAGATGCCTTTTGTACCACAGCTTTGTGAGACAACTTCAGAGAAAGAGCTGCAAATTCTTTGTGTTTAGACTGAAGATTTAGTGAAGTAGGAAAAGACTCTCCTGGAGAGACTCAGTGTCAGTTTTCATGCTTTTGGACAGTCAAAACCTTTATTCTTCAAAGAAACACAAAACTAACAGGCCAAAGTGGTGAAGGTCCTCATGATTTGTAACTTCACAGGAATGAAAAGCTTGGTCTGGATCCCGTGTTCTATTTAACAGTTTGCCAAAAGTGGTTTTGAGTGTTCTGGTGAATCCTTATGTTTTTATGTCTTTGCCTTTCAGAATATTTTTAGTTTGTGGCTTTAATGCCTAGGACTGAAATTGAATGAGCTCATTGCTTGCTGGAAGCTACTTACAGGTAGTAGGTTGAGGTTCCTGCTGAAACAATTTCCAGGAAGGCAGCATTTCCCCCTTACTTTGCTGGATGGAACAAACCTAGTCCACCACTGTGTTTGTTACTGTGCAAATAGTAGAAGAGTGATTTAAATTCTCTGAGGAGCATTGCACAAAATTAAACAGACTGAGGAGCTAAAGAGCTAAAAAATCCCAACAAACCAAGAACCAAACAACAAAGCCACAAAGAACTTCTGTAGAATTTGTAGCACAGCTGATCTTGAGCCTTTTTGAAATGTAATCATCTTTTTGAATTTTTAATGCTGGTAATCTGGATCATTGGTTACTATAAGGCTCCTATTTATTGGAGTAAGGATATTCTGCTTTGAAATGGTGTGACTAAGCAGAAACCTTCAACAGCACAGAAAAGCTGAGCACATCGAATAGGAGCAAAGTGAAAGTAAAGGAGGAGAAAGGAGTTATCACAATTAAGAGCAGTGGTGTTTGTGTGATGTCATTATCCAGCTGAGCCCTCTGTGTGTTCTTGTACACTGGTTTATGCATAGAATTTCCTGCCAGATCAGTGATTCAGCAACTCTCCTGTTTTATTCCAGTTCAGCTGTTTGTTTTTAGACATCCTAAAATGCATTAATCTCTCTGCCCTGCTTTTCTCAATGAACTGGCAGCTTCCAAGGACACCACAGAGAAATAATGTGAAATAGTATAAGGTGTTACAGAATAGGTTTTCTGTTTTCCTGTGTGTGTGAAGTGCAGCCTAAAAAAAGGTGCTTCCTGCAGAAATAGGCAATCAGGTTATAGAAAAGACCTGGATGTAGTTTGATACTATAAAAAGCAACAGAGTAATGAAAGGCAATAAAATTCTGGTGAGATTCCTAAATGAAGTTGAGAAGCATCAAGAAAGAGGTAGCCTGAGGACAAATCTCAAAAAAAAAAAAAAAAAAAAAAAAAAAAAAAAAAAAAAAAGTGGAGAAATAAATGGTTTTATAAAAGAAAAGTGTTTTGGAGGAAGAGAATCTGGAGAATGGTTTTGTTATATAGGGGAGAACTCATTTATCTTTTGGATGCAATGTAGTTGTGAGGATAAAGGAAAGGGAGAGTGCATGGGAAGTTGTAGCCATCCAGGAGTTGGAGTGACAGGGATGGGTGACATTGGGAATTGGAAAGAAATGTATAGATGTTCAGCAAAGGGGACTAATTTCCTTATATTTAGGAAAACCTCCAATAATGGGAACTGGCCTCATAGCTCTTAACCATTAATCACTGTACCTTGCACTAAAGCTTTTGAGCTTGCTTGAGTGAGTTTTGATGTAATCTTGAATACCATTATTTCTTTTTCCCTTGCAGTAGCACAGTTAGCAGTCTACATGCAAGAGTTGACTCACTGGAGAAATCAAACACTAAACTGATTGAAGAGGTACTATTTTATTTTAGTAATGTGTAGCATATTATTTTCTCTCAAAGGCTGTAGTTCTAAATATACTTCCATTATTTTAATCTAGGTAAGTTCTGTATAGTATGTTCAGATACCTTTATTTTGGCCTAAAGAAGAGGGGCAGCAGCTGCAGGGATTTGAGGTCAGCTTGCCAGGTAGCCTCTAGCATCAGTAAATTAATTCTATATAACATGGCAATTTCCAACTTTGGGACAAAATCAGAAGAGAATCCTTTCTTAATGCCAGCTGCCAGTGTGATTTGTGTAGATGACTAGTCCAGAATGGATGACACCAGTTGCTACAAAGAGACAGAAAGTAGTTCACCAAGCAATTTCTGTTCCAGTTTTCAGCTTTAGCCAAAGGATTGTTTCTTGCTTGTTTACTGATGCTTTTATACAGCTTTTAGACTTGTCTGGTTCTGGGTTTGTATTTCTAGCCTATATTTCTGGTTCTGTTTTATGCTTGACTAGTTTCCAATATTTTTAGCTTTATAAGAGCACCTTTTTTAGTTAAAATTGAAAACTCTAAATTCAGCTGCTGAAGGGGCAGCCAGCTCATTCTGGGAATAATGTATCCAGACAGAGTGAAAACATTTTTTTCTGAGTATTAATTCTCAGAGAATTCTGGTTCCTTTACAAGCCTTCAGCCCAACTGTCCACCTATTTTGATCCTTTGGCTTATAATTCTGATATTAAAATATATACTGTAGAGCCCAGTTATAAAGTGTCATCTTTTGTAAATATGTTTGTTTTTCATCTTTCTTATGTAAGCTGCTCTATATGATACATTAAGATGCCCTAAAAAGAAAATCAAACTGGATGAACTTGAAGCCAAGTGGAAGGAAGAAGTTGAGGATGAGGAAAGAGAATTGAGAGTCTTTAGGTTGTAATGTATCTAAGTTATAATGAAGCAATGGAAAGAAAGGACATTCTTCACCAGACTTGAAACACTGAAGTATCCTGAATATGCTGCTGCTGTGTAATGAAAGAGACTCATTATTAAAACCAGGAGCTTCATGTTTTCTTTAAAGACAACTTATTCTCTGTTTGGCAGACAGGGAGAATAGAGCAGAGAATGCCTTGGTCTTGCATTCATTAGAACATTTTTTTCTTTATTTCTACTCACAAAAATGGTTCTTTTTTATTTTTATTTGTTTCTTTTCAGTTAGCAATAGCCAAAAACAATATAATTAAACTTCAGGAAGAAAACCATCAACTAAGGAGTGAAAATACTCTGATTTTAATGAAAACACAGCATCATCTAGAGGTATGTTAGTTTTACCACTGAATATTGCAACATAATGTCATTAATTTTTGTTCAAAAGTTGATACATCTCAGCTTCACGTAAGCTTAACTTGTCCAAATCTGAAACAACTTTTATGAGGGAGGGGACCTATTAAATCTGTGGAGCTGTCTAAATGGCATGAGTAAATTAAAATTCTAGGACACTAGATGGTTTTATAGCCATATGCATGTGTAGTGTATTCAAGGNAGTTCTCATTGTCAAACTGATGGCCACAGAGCAGAAACACCTCTTCCCGTGTTTGTCCCGTGCTTAAATTCCCCTGGAGTGTCAAATTTATGCAGAACTTGTGATGGAGAAAGACAGAACCTCTGTATTTTTGTAGGCAGCTAAAGTGGATGTGGAAGCAGAGCTTCAGACCTACAAGCACTCGAGGCAGGGCTTGGATGAGATGTACAGCGAGGCTCGCAGGCAGCTGCGGGAGGAGGCTCAGCTGCGCCAGGTGAGTGTTCCCTGGCACTGCAGCTCTGCACTGCACTCCCTCTAGGAATATTTCTACTTTTGCCCACTTTACTTCAGTAGCTTTTTCTCTAACTACTTATAATAAAAAGGGAATTTTTCCAGAGCGTCAATATTTCTGTAGTAACATTGCTGAGGAACAGTAAAAGAACAAGCACAGTCTTACCGAAGAATTTATCAAAGGAGCTTTTAGGAATACTGTATGCTCTCTATCTGTGCTAAATCTTTCTTGCAGAAATACAAATAACTTAGTTCTGGTTTTGTAATTAATACTTAGGCAACTCTGTGCAACATTGGCAGGGTAATTTCTTATAATGTGAGTTGTCTCCTCCCAAAGTTAAAAAACCAGTTGGTGTATGAGTGTAACATTTCGGTATAATTTACAAAGGTAAAAAAGGGGCAGAATTTCTCAAGTGGTAAAATAGGTGGTGCTGCAGCTCAGCTGGAGTTTCAAAACAGAAATCAAAGGTTCCATAATTATTCCAATCCTTTGTGCTGCATTGTACTTGTGTTTTACAGGATATGGAGAATGAGCTAGTGGTTCAAGTTAGCATGAAACATGAGATAGAGCTTGCCATGAAGTTGCTGGAGAAGGATATCCACGAGAAGCAGGACACCCTCATCGGCCTGCGGCAGCAGCTTGATGAAGTGAAAGCAATTAACGTGGAAATGTACCAAAAGCTGCAGGTAAAGGGGCCTTTGAAATCTGCTGAGAGGGTCACAGTGATAGAAGTGCATTTATTGCCATTCTTTCAAATTGAATGCTGCTGTTCCTTGGAGTTTTGGTTGCCTTGTGCTTCTTAGGTCAGCTTGACATTTTGGAGCATTACCTATGTAAACATAACTTCACACCAAGAAGTTCTTAAAGGCAGTCACTTACTGGGTTTAGGGGAGAAAAGAGTGTGAGGATAAGATCATGGCCTAATTAATATCCTGTGTGAAATAGAAAGAGTAATGGTGTACCGTAACAAGGCCATTTTTTTGGCCTGTGTTGTATTAAAAAAACAGAAGAATGTAGGCACATACTGAGGGGTTGAAGAGAAGCCCTGACCTTCCAAAGTAAGGAAAGGGAGACAAGATTATGTTAGATGGAAAAAGCAAATTACAGTTTTGGGTTTGTTTTTAAGTCTTTTAACAAATTAAGAAAATCTCTTAAGAATGAAATGCTTTTTCTTGGGGGAATATGGATCTCAGAGACCCCAAGTGCAGTTGACAAATGACCAAATACAAGTGAATTATCTATGCAAAACATGAATTTGATTTATGGAATAAATTATGAAAACCATCACAAGAAAGCAGTAAGAATGAGGGGAAAAAAATTAGGATGCTGTGGAGAGATAATTGAAGTGATGGACAGAGGATTCTACTTTTCCATCTGCAAATGTGAAAAAACTGGACCAGGGGATGAGAAATAGAAATAGAGCTGGAGAGAAAAATAAGAAGTGAATGTTCTCCAGTGTAGGATCTGGGTGGGGTTGGTTTGTAGGAGAACCTCGGTGGTTTTCTGGGCTGACCTCTTTGCTCTTCACTGGTAAGGTTCTAATGGGCTTCTTGACCAGTGAATTTAAGTTGACTTCTGAAGTGATTAACTAAGGAAGGAAACCAAAGGGGAACATTTATACTTATTAAATAGCATCTACACTTGCAAGGGGTAAAACTACAAATTTTCTAGGCAAAAGATTTTATATACTCAAGGGTTTTTAGAAGGCAATCCTTAAAGAGAATCAAAACTTGAAACCATTTTAAACGTTTTCCCCTTCAGATAGTGAAGAAAAAGCCCCCACGAGGTAATGGTGCAATTATACCAATTTCAGTTTTAACCTCTTTTGTAACACAGGTTTCTGAAGATGCTATGAAAGAAAAGAATGAGATAATCAGTCGATTAGAAGATAAGACCAATCAAATTAATGCAACTATGAAACAACTAGAACAAAGGTACAGCCCCATCTTTGTTTCCCTTCATTCACAACTTCCACTCCCTTACATCTTCCTGCATCCCTACAGTTGCCACTGAAATGTAATTTTCAAGTAGAACATTTAAACCAAACCTTTCTGAAACTTCTAGTAAGTGCTTTGCAGTTGGATTTTTTTTTCCTGTTTGAGAAACACACTTTAAATACAAACGTAATCTTTCAGTTTTCTTCCTCTACCATCTTTCTTCTGGTCCTAGGTTTTTATGCTGATATCAAAAGTTGTTCTTTCAGTTGTTTCAAAATTCTGATTTATTGTTACCTACTTTTTTCCCCACCTGAATGAAATGCAATAGAAACTGAAGCATTAATCTTGCTTATACTTAAGCATATGCTTAATATAAACATTAATGCCTTCAAGGATCACTGGTTGTTTGCTGAAGCTGTTATAATTATTGTCCATTGCTTTGGAAGTGCCATTATTTTCAATGACTTAATGAGTTCTCACGCTGAAAGGTTGAAAAGTGAAAGACTAAAATTCCAGAATATAAATTTACATT
Organism: Chaetops frenatus; assembly: GCA_013400775.1. Taxonomy (NCBI): domain Eukaryota; kingdom Metazoa; phylum Chordata; class Aves; order Passeriformes; family Picathartidae; genus Chaetops; species Chaetops frenatus. Next base: position 1,218,769 of record VZTR01024966.1, read on the forward strand.
ATGGTTACATTGCATGTACTACATAATATTAAGATGTGATTCACTTGTTTTAATTTAGTGGCCTTATATGCAACATTTATCTTTCCAATTGTAAAATATAACATATCCATAAGCCCTGTCATGTTGGTGTTTGACATGTCTTTTTTTTCATTTAAATCTGATTATGAAAAACATGCTTATGTATTAAAAAGTTAGTGACATGAATATTCTTTTATTGACATCCTTTTTTCCTCTTTTTTCTTTTTCTTTTTATCCTTTTATCCCAATTTTTGTTTTTACTGTTTTGCTGCCTTCATCTGTCTTTGATTTTTGTCCACTGCATTCATGAAGTGACAAAGATCTGTTAACTCAAACTAGGACTATTGCAATGTCATTCGTCAAATGTGCCAGCAGTGAGGCTCAGCACCAGTATAAACTTGTCAAGGATATATCATTCTGAAAGCTCCTCCAGCTCTCTTGTGTTGAAGTAGTTGCTGATAAAATAGGACTTCAGAATTTTCCAATTCAAAACTTTAAAGTGGTATTAGAAATCCTGCACTGTAACTGATCGTAACTGGGTTCTGTTTTGTTGTCTGAAAGAACATCATCTCCGATCTCACTTTACCCCTCCTAGGAAAAAAAAAAAAAAACACCCTCCCCGCCCCCTTTTCCCCCCCCTGAAAAAAAAAAAAAAAAAAAAAAAAAAGTAAATTACTGCACTATTATTAAGCAAATGTAAGCTAGTTTTCTAATGCTGTTGAATCACTTCTTTGTCAAATTTTATTTTAAGAGGTTAGATATCTTTACTTTGACTGTACATTTTTATGACACTTGTTTCTAATTAGTGATTTTTTCCAATTTTTTGTACTCAGTGATTTCAAAAGTAGCCCTTCTGGCTAATATTTTTCTTCTCCCCTGCTTATTCCTTTCACTTTCAGGCTGTATTTATCCCAAAAGCAAGCTCTCTGTTGGGTTTTATGGCTGTAACTAGCACTGTTCTCTTAAACAGTGGCAGGAGTTGGAGGGAGGGAGCTGAGCTCTCAGGACCATGGATTCAAGGGAAGAGGGCAGTGTCAGCATCCCAGTTCTGTGTGTGCAGGGAAGGAATGCCAGCCTTTGGGCATCCAACAGCCAAAAAAGCACAGTTCCACCTCCCTGACCTCGTGTGGGGCAAAATATTCACTTCTCAAAGTGAAAATGTGTTTGGAGCCCGATTTGTGTGGGACCCCAGACAGAGAGAGAGTGCTCCAGTCAATTCTGTAGCAGGGACTCCAGCCCAGCACAGCTGCCCTGGAAGGTGGGGCTGTGATTAGGATTTACAATTAGGGCCCAGATCCTGAACCTGCCTAACCCGTTTGTCAGCTGAGGAGCTTGCCTGAAGTCAACACCCATGGTTGTGCCCAAACCCTTTTCCCTCCCTCCACCCATCATTAGGCAGCCTTTACAACTGGTGTGAGCTGCTGCTTGCCTGCAGTGCAGGAAGAAGGGTTTAGGCTGCTGACTGTCCTGAATGCACTTCCTGATGTTTGCTCTGAGGTTTGTAGTGGAAGTTGACTGGGAAAATGAGTTTTGCAGCAGGAGGGGATGTGTTTGAACAGGTGGGGACAGGATGCAATAATACAGAAAGGGTTTCCACTGCATTCCTTGGTTTGGAGGCAGAAAGAGCCTTTAATATAAGCTGGCTACTGGAAAATAAATATCTTCCATCTTCAAAGAAAATCCAAACCAGAAACACTGAATAGAACAACAGGAAGACTATGGCAGAAATGGGAGCCTTATCCACTCCACTGTCATCTATGCAAACAAGTATCTGCCCCAGTATCATCTGAATGGCAAATCCAGCTGCAAACTCAGCATCTGACTGAATTTCAGCAGTGCAGCCAGCCCTGGTGCTGGGCTGGGGGATGATGCTGCAGATTTGGGTAGCAACTTCCCTTTCTGCCTTGCTTGTGGAAGCAGCTCTGCAGTTGATTTTGTGATTTAAGGAAGGGTTTAACGAGCTTTTGGTGTTGATGTCTTGTGTAGCTCAGTCAGCTTCTGCACAGGGGAGGGACCTGCTTTTTCTCAATATTGTCCTTCCCATGTTTTGGCCCTCTGTGCAATACCATTGCAGATGTGACTGGGAGCATTCCTCAAGCCCCTGGGATAGCTGAGTGAGATAGTGCACCCTTGATAAGGTAGTTTAATTCCAACCTTTTTCACTTGTTTACCAGCAGCTTTTGGAAACTCCCTCCGGTGCCACTTCATCAGCAGAAGCACAAATGCAGACATATTGCTGACACATCATCTTTTTAGCTGACACTGGCAGTTGGGAGTTGCCCTGTGTTCAGTGAGCTGCTGGGAAGAGAGAAATCAACCACCTCACTGATTTCTCCCACCACTTAACCTGAGAGGCTCTTGAGACAGTTTTGCAGAACACGGTGCATCAGGTGGGGACATTCAGTGGGATTTTACAGGCTCTAGTATTCTCCAGACAGGTGTAACCATGATAGAGCACAAGTCCCCTTTTAGTACATCTACTTTTGTTACATTACATCCATCTTTTTTTTTGTTTGAAGAGGTAACCAAGCAGAGAGGAACCACAGTTGACTAATTTCACATTCCAAGGGGAGTGTCAGCTGAACAAACCTGGAATTCAGAAAGAAAAGGTTAAATCAAATAACAATCCCTCATCTCTTGATTAATCATTTTGATTTGTCTGTAGTAATGGAGCTATTTTAACCAGTGTAAGAATGCATTATTTTTAATACAGACTATTTAAAATAATTATGATGTAGTTGAGGTAGTTCTATAAATGTAGTGGGACCTGTCAGGGTGTGTTTTGTTGTGTTAGGCTAGTCAAGTTTTTTGCTGTCTGATTGCAGTGCTCTGTGTGCAACCTTATGCCTCAATTGTTTTGAGCTGCTTTTGCACAACACCTGCTCTGCCCTGTCTTAATGGGTGATTAGTGCAAGCCCAGTGCTTTCACAGGATTTACTTGGGGGAGGGGGGGGAAGCTTCAAAAATGAAGCGAATGCTGAAGGAAAAAGAAAAGCATCAAGTTAAATGCTTCAGTTCTAAAATACGTATCATGCTTTGGCACCTGTTATTCATGAGCATAAAATAAAACAATTATTACTTACAGTGATTGCTCTCTTACTGTTTGCAAACCCAGGAGCTAAGTTCTCTAGGCATTGTATGGATTTCTCGTTTGAGTTTGTGAGTTTCCCCCGAACTTTGTTTTTATTTAGAAATGTTTCTATTTCCCCATTTTTCTTTTATTTGTCTTCTTCACCCTCTACACCCTAGTTCTAGCTTCAGTTTTACCCAAAGTTGATTTGAATTACACCAGATTGCAGCAAGCAGAGAAGGCTCAAATGGAGGCTGAGGCTGAGGATGAGAAACTTAAACAGGAATATGTGAATAAATCTGAAAGCCTGCAGAACGAATTCTCCCAGAAGGAGAAACAGCTGTGAGTATTTCTTTCCTGTTTGGAAAAATGCATGGCAGTAAACATTCTACATTGCAATATGTCCTCTGTCCTAACACAGGCTGCTTGTTGTTAAATGGTTTTGAACAGAATGTAAATACTAAAGATCTTCATGTCAGGTACTGGCAAGGCAGAAGAAAATATGTCATTCCAAGAAAGCCAAGCTGGCTTTGGGTGCCTCTGAAATGACATACAGCTTGAAAGGAAGGGGGAAAACAGCATTATTTCATGGCTAAAAGTGCCAGCTTAATTCAGGAGGAAATTATCCTGAAAGGGGGGAAAATATATAGTGGAGCAGTAGTAAAACACACTTTTAACAAAGCCCACAAGTATGGAGTAGTATAAACTTAAACAGAAATGGCACAACAGTGTTTAAGGATAAAGTAGAAGTGGTTTAACTACCACTGCACAGGAAATAAAAAATGAAACCCACTGGAGTCATAAAAGTTAAAAACTTTTGTGCAAACCAACCCTCTAGTCTTTCTCTTGTTACATCCTTCAGTACTAATTTAAATCAGTGTGTAATGTTAAAATTAGCTCCCTGTAAGGACAGATATTTTCCCTCTTTGAGAAGATAAAACATCAGTTATTTAAAAATTAGTGTTTTCCAATCCAGTCATTAGCCCTCCCCTGCCTCTCTCAGAACTCTGAATGTCTGTCCACTTGTTCAACTGTCATGACAAATGTTCACTTTACCACCACAGTCACCTCTGCAGATTTGGGCAAAAGAACAGTTCAGACCCCAGCCTTAGAATTCTGCAATTCTGAAACCTCCAGGTCATGTTCACTTCTTTTCCAGCCAGATACTGAGGTAGTGTCCCAAAATGTAAGTCTATCCTTTAAAAGTGGGTTTGGTTTTAAAACAGGAAAACTAATGTGGATGTAGGTTTCCTAACAAAAGACCTTGCATGAATACTCTGGGATTTTTTTTCTCCTCTCTTCCTGTGTTGGCACAGTTTAGCTCTAGAAGGTTGAACAGTGTGCTCCCCACCCTTTGGTTTCTCCATAAAATTCTAAACCCCAACTCTTCCATGAAACCAATAGTAAAATTCCAGCTAGGATGGGCCTTCCATCAGAGTAGCCCTAATTCCTTTAACTGCAGTTCAGCTAAGCCAATAGAATCTGTATCCCTCTTTATGCTGAACCTCAGCTGTGTAGAAAGCTCAATAAAAATAGTAATTTAAAGTCCTTTATTTTCAGTTCTGTTCAAAATGCCATAAACCTTAGTCTAAAATAGAAGATGCACATCTAAGGGTGTAAAATTAAATAACATTTATGGTATCAGAGATACCTGCAATGATTGTCTGCATCACCAATGACACTGTGGCTGGTTGGTTTGGTTTGTTTTAGAAACAAGCTGTATAAAGTTAAGGGGCTTTGCCTTATGCATGTTTTAAAAATACTTCAGAATTCTGTGGTTAGTCTTCTTCTCTTACTCATTTCTTTCAAAGGTCAGCTCTTCAAAATTATGCCATATTCCTGGTCCTTTAAATAAACTTATTTTGAAAAGCATTTCCTAAGTGTCAGTGCTTTGTTTATTCCACTGATATCTGAAATATCCTTCTATATGGACACATTATTTCTGTTTTAGAAAACATGGAAGTTAATAGTTTATTATGATAATAGTCTATTGCAGCCAGAAATAAAGTCAGTTTTGTTTTCAAAAGTGATGCTGCTGTGCACAGTGATTTTTGGTTTTTTTTGTTTTCCCTGTTCTAGGCTTCAGCTGGAAACAGATTTGAAGATAGAGAAAGAGTGGCGGCAAACCCTAGAGGATGATCTTCAAAAGGAAAAGGAAACTGTATCTCATCTGAGAACAGAGACCCAAGAAATAGTTAACCTTAAGAAAGTAAATTCTGCAGCAAATTTTGACTAGTAATTTAGAAATGGACTGCAAAGTTAGTTATGGACTTAGACATGGTATTTTAAAGAATTTCTGCAAATAGAAGGATTATTCATGTATTCTCACAAATAGAATGAGGAAAAAAAAGGAGCTTCTTACTCCCCATTCAGTCCTCAGCTCAGAACTCTGTACTTGGGATGAGGAAAAATGAAATCCTTGTTTTCCTTTCTCAGATCTGTTGGAGGCTCTGTCTCTCACTGTAGGCCAGACTGTGGCTCTCCAGTCAGTCAGGTTTATTTTGTCCCTGGAGCAGGCTGCAGAAGCAGAAATGTTTCTTTATCTCTTGGGATCTAAGGGAGTTTAATCCTGAGCAGTTGCTGTTCAGGTTGCATTTGGAACCTTAACAGTGTGAGGGATCACTCACTCACTTGGCTTTCTCAGCAAGATCAGCTTCAGTAGGAGCAGCTTCCTAGGCAGTAGGGCAAAACCAATTTGAGAATAATTTGGTTTCACTTTATTTTGTTTGTTTTGTTTTAAGGAGTTCCTGAAACTTCAGGAAAAGAACAAGCAGCTGAAAAGCATATGTGAGGACCAAGAAGCTGCTCTCCAAGAACTGGCATCCAAGCTGAGCGAGTAATTTCATGATTCATGATGATTTACACATATTATTTTTGTCATATAAGCTTGTATTAAGAAAACTGGTAGGACAGTGGTTGTGCATATTAGACAGTATATGACAATATTATTATTATTTTTATAACTAACCAATTATCAGAAGTCAATGTGTCTAAGTTAACAGGTCAGGCCTGTTAAATTTTTAGCTGGTTGGGTTGGCTGTGAGCTCCTGGGTAATGACAGTGTTGTGAACAGAAAATGCTGGTTTGAAGGGCTTTAGGCTTTGTTCTGCAGTGGGAACTGTTGCCTGGTTTGCCACTTGTGACATTCCCAGAGGAGCTTCAAGGAGAAGGCAGCAGCTCTGGCTCCAGCAGGGCAGTGCTGCTCTTCTCGAGCCCCTGCCAGACACCCAGCCCCACAGAGCTGCTCACTCACTTCCCACCACTGGCATCAGGGAGAGAACTGGAAAGGTAAAAGCTGGAAAACTCATTATAGGGTTGAGATCAAGACAGTTGAAGAGGGGAAAGAAAAGCCACACATGCAAGCAAAGCAAAACAAGGAATTAATTCATGGCTTCCCATGGCTGGGCAGGTGTTCAACATCACCCAGGAGAGCAGGGCCCCATCACGTGCAATGGTGACTGGGAAGACCAAACTCCATCCCTCCAAATCCCCCACCCTTCTTTCCCCCACTTTCTAGACTGAGTGTGATGATCAGCTACATGGTCTGGAATATCCCTTTGGTCCCTGGGGTCCCCTGTCCTGGCTGTGTCCCCTCACTCCCCATCACCCCCAGTCTCTCCCCAGCGTGGGGAGCAGGAAAGGCCTTGGCTGTGTGTGAACCCTGCTCAGCAATAGCAGCAACATCTCTGTGTCACCAGCCTGAGTTCAGCACAAATCCAAACACAGCCCCTGCACCCCTGGGAAGGAGATGAACTCCACCAAGGCAGAACCAGCACAGCTGCAGAGAATGTGAGGGGTCACCTGGCCAGCAGCACTCCCCCTATTGTTATGTGGTGTTGAAGTTTCATTTAATGATCTCTGTCCTCTCAGTAGTTTTGCTGTGATTTATGTAGCCTTTGATGCCCTGTAGAATAACTGTGTGTGTCTCCTGTGACTCAGTTCTCAGTGGGTTGGCACTGGATGGCTGTGGGGAGGCTGCTTCCTCCAGAATGACATAACGTGGTCTTGTTCAGAGGACTTGGCTTAAAATTTTTTAAGTATCTAAACCAGCTTTTGAAGTTGTTAGAGCATAACTGGCCATGTAGAATTTTAAAGTACCATTATCTCACTCTTTAGATCCAAGCTGAAAATAGAAGATATAAAAGAAGCAAACAAGGCATTGCAGGTCAGTAGCATTTTGAGAAAATAAACTTTTTTTTTTTAACTGTTCTTTTTGATATCTTTCATAAGCATAGGAACACTTCTCTCCAACAGAATCTACTCCAGTAGTATTACTTCCTCCAGTTGGAGGGAACCAGATTCCCTGTAACCCACTGGAAAAAAAGCCTCTTGCTTTTGATTTTCCTTGTTTGAAGTGCAGCTGTGCATTTTGGCACTTTCCTTGCAATGGCACACACCCTTCTATAATTTACAGAGGGTATCTGGGACAGAATGTGTAGCCAACTGAGCTTAAACTGCACAGTACTTCTCAGTGATCAATAAATATTTGATCACCCTGGGATATAAGTAAACTTGTAGCACCAAAGCTGATAAAATACGATGTGTAATGTCAGCAGGTTTGGGACTTTCCTGAAGACAGCAAGGGAGCACTTGAGAGCAGAGATTCTGTCTGCACATGTTTGATCATCTGCTGTCACCTGCCATATTACTGCAGTCCCAGTAAAAGTGTCTGAAATGGTTGAGCAGACTTCTGGGTTTATTGAGTGGTTTTAACAGAAGCAAATTGACAGTTCTTGACACTGTCCTGGTGTTTTTTGCTTCCCTGCATCTTGAGGACTGGTCCCATGTGATGAGCAGGGACATTGGCTTCAGTCTGAGGCTTGGGTGTTTTTCTGCTCTTCCAGCTGAGCCAGTGCCCAGCTTTTACCACCTGGAGCATCTTCTCTCTGCACCTTTGCTCTGTCTTGTCCCCTGAGGTTTGGCAGTGTTTTGGAGCAGTCCTGTGCTTTTGGAGTGGCTTTGTGCCATTACATGGCTCCCAGGGCCCTGAGCGTTCAGGCAGTGAAGGTTCTGCTCTTGATTTGTCTTGTCCCCTGGAGCCCAAAGTTTAACTTCATCAGATACATACAATTATGATAATTTTTTCTCCAGGGCCAAGTTTGGTTGAAGGACAAAGAGGCCACTCATTGCAAGCTATGTGAAAAGGAATTCTCGCTTTCCAAAAGGAAGGTAAAACTTTAACAAGATTTCTCCCAACTTGTTTACAAGTATTATGCAATTATTCTTACAGGTATGATGTAATTATTAATTATTTTTGAGGTGTAGCATGCAATGTCAATGATCAGGTGAATGCAGAGTTATTTTTGAGATATTTTTCTAGTTCTTTGACACATATAATGCAGCTGGGACCTAATTTCAAAAGAAACAATGTCTTGGTGAAGTTCCACAAAGCAACTTAGTTAAAAATTATTTAACTACTTTGTGGTATCGTTATCTCAAACTCTTATCAGCTCTGGCACTGTTGGAATGTGACATGTGTAGAAGTCTTTTTATGGCATTTTTTATATACCAGAGTAAGAAGATATGAGTTTATTGTCATTTTAAAGTAAACTGTGACATTAATTTCCATGCTTTATCAATGTGTGCAGGAAGTTTCCTTTACCTTTTTATGTTAAATCTCAATTAGCTAACTGACAGAAGCATCCACTGTTGTGGATATCATTGCAGTATTTTTCTGTAGCAGAATACAGGGTTTGAATGAAATCTTCAAAGCATATATTTATGTTTATATATACATATATATATATATATATATAAAACATGTGGTCCTAGAAAGACCATGTATCTGCTTGTGGTACAATCCTAGACAAACATCATCTGTGTGGGATTGCATCATAGTTTGGCATGTAGATGAGTTACCTTTTGCAAACTGACTCCATGCTCAGACCCGAGAAGTGAAAGGAATTGCATTTGGGATTGCTCTGTGTGTATTGTTTGTTGGTATCCAATTACCAAGTACATTTCCATTGTAAATTTAAATTTTTAATCTTCTGCCCATGATTTAGCATCACTGTAGGAACTGTGGGGAGATCTTCTGCAATGCCTGTTCTGACAATGAACTGCCCCTGCCCTCTTCACCAAAGCCTGTCCGGGTCTGTGATTCCTGCCATGCAATACTTATACAGAGGTGCTCTTCTAACGTGCCATAAGATATTTATTATTTCTGGTCTTTAGTTCATCCTGTAAAAAACACACCACCAACTAAAGAATGTGCAGCAGTATTTCCAGACTTTCAGGTAAGCAGTGTAGAGTTGCAATTCCAAGGTACTGTGGGCAAGCTACTGCTCTGCTTCCTCTTGAAACAAATGGAGAAAGTGGGACTCAAATGTAGGAAATGCAAATATAAAAAGAGAAAACACCCAGATGGGTATGTTGGTGTGGCAAGTGGCTCAGCAGCTTTTTTGGGAGGGAGCATGGCAGTTTGTACAGGAGACTCTGTTAGTGTGTGTTGGATGAATATTTTAGTTGTTAAGATAACCTGGAGGAAGGTGTTACTCTTACAGGCTGATGTGCCTCAAGTCCAACCTTAATTCTGCCACAGAGTGTGCCTGTGATAGGCTGTTGTGAAACAAAACCATGCAGTAGCTGGTTTTAAACTGTACTGGAAGAAAATATGGCAATTAATGCAGTGGTCTGAGAAGTTGTTGCCAAATACTGTGTACTCCTTTACTTCCTCTTCATTAGCAGGATTTGGTACATCCAAGGATCTTGCACTGGCAGCTGTTCTGTGCAGTCCCAGGTGTAAGGGGAGCTTTGGTCAGACAGGGAACAAACAGTGCCTCGGGGCACTTGCTGAAGGAAGGTGTGTTTTGCTGAATGATTTTTCACATGAACTATTAATTTGATATATCTGTGTTTCCATGAAAAGAGAGCTGTTCACCACAGACCTCTTGTCTGACATTGTCTGTAACCTTGAACAAGTCTCTGCATTATTTTCATGCAAGTCATGCTCTCAAGTTTGTCCGTGTAGTCACTGCATAGCTCTAGAAACCACCTACTGGGGACCACATCCCTTCTTGTGTTGCACTGGGAGGGTCTTCCTTATTTTCTCACCATCTTTCTCAGACTTTCAGAGTTGGTTCCTCAACATCACATTTTTGCAGAGCACTTTTAAGCCCTTCTGAGTCTAACCACTCTTGTCACTGATGGTAACTTTTGCTGGAACATAAAATCCTTGTTCTTCCCATAGGCAAATAGAAATAATATCCTTTGATAAATTGCCCTCACTTCCACCTCACTGCACTGCACCCTCTTCCCTTTAGCCACTCCTGGAGCATGGGCTCCAGCCCAGGAACCTCCACACTCTGAAATTATCAGCCCCGTGGTTCTTCCAGCCGTGGGCTTGGAGTAGCATTGCTGACAGCTAAAAAAGGGAGGCTGCAAACAGGTCTTTTAATTGTCCTTGCACTTTGTTTAGCTTGGCTTTGTCTTTAAGGATAGGATTTAGTAAATATCCTAAAAGCTAACATAGTTAATCTTTTTAACACCTCAATGTAGTTGCTTATGTAGCTTTTGTAAAGAAAAATGTTTTTAAAATGACCTGATGTAACTTTTTGTAAAATACTACAAAATACTTGTAAATCTGTAAATAACTTTTGGAAAAAAATAAATTTAAGTGATCTGCAAGTTAACTAAGAGAATAATGTCATTTTATTTAGATTTATAATTCAGAGTGTTTTATTTTATTATGACTTGTTCGGGTTGCTTGGAAAGCCTTTGTCTATGCTGGGGAGTGGGGGACCCTGCTAAAGCAACAATCAGGTGCTGCTCACGTGCTTCCTCAGCGTGTTTTCAGGTGGGCTTTACATGGGGCAGGCATGGAGGCAGCAGGGTTTGATGCAGGATGGAGATGGCAGGATAAAGCTCGTCTGTACTCCTTTAACAAGTAACTTGTCAAAAGGTATGCAACTACACATAAATCATTTTAAATAGATGAACTTTAAAAGTAAGAATATAGTGCGTTTCCATACCATGCAATAAATTAATTTCTTATTTAACTGTCATCTTTTCCTCCCCTCTGCTGTCCTATTTGCATGGGAAGTGTATAATTATTCAGATTGCTATTACTGACTGCAGTTAAGACTTCTGCTTTGAACAAACAAAATGAATGCTGGATGTTCCATATGGTTTCATTGCCTTGGCATCGAACTACATACCTGGGCTGCTTTTAAGGTTTCTTTGTCTTTCTGTAAAACCCTGCTCTTGATTCTAAATCCTTCTCACAGAGCAGAGTGTGGTACCCACGACAACCTGGAACTGTTCAGGATCAGAGCAGCGTTTTATTCCTCTTGGGAAATGAAGCGACTTCTGCCTTCCGGCTCTGGGGGCGTTAGCGAGACCGCAGAGACAAAGCGATGTTCCTCCCGCTCCTCCCCGCGCAGGGCTCAGGGGGCCAAGCCCCGGCCCCGTGTTTGCTCCGCCTGCCCGGGAGCGAAGGCAGCGCCCGGCCCTCTCTGGCAGCGCTCCCGTGGCCGCTGCACCGGCGCTTCCCGGCGGGAGCCGAGGCTGCAGCGCACGGCCATGGAACCGCACCGGCCTCAGCACCGGGCAGCCTTTGCTCACGGCTCTCAGGAACGATTCCTCTGCCGCTCTCGTTGCAGGGTGAAGGGACAGGACAGGCAGGAGGGCCTCGCTGTCCTGCACAGGGCAATTGCGCTGGCTGGGGCCGAAGTGCAGTGGACTCTTTGCAGATTGCCCGGTTGCACAGAGGAGCTCACAGCACAACCCCAGCCCGCTGTCCAAAGGTGAGTCTCAGGCCGTGGCCGGGCTCCTTGTCCCAGGATGGAGCCCCAGGTGTTCCCGAGTGAGGAAACGCTGCAGAGCTGCAGGATTTTAGCTGTGCCCACGGTAACAACGGTGGCTTCCTGCAAGTGCACCTTTCCTCCACTCTACTGTAAGCTACTTGGGCTGCAACTGAATGAACTCTGGTCCTACCACTGCCACTTGGGAAACACCTCAGCTCTTCTAGCAACAGACCAGGCAGCCCCTAGTTCTGCAGAGCAACAGTGGTTCAAATGGTCAAGAACTCCTTTTCCCTCCCCTTCCTAGCCAATACTGCTGCAGGGCTTGGACAGCTTCCTGTGCCAGTTTCCCTTTTCAGCTCTTCCAGTCCCTTTGACACCCAAACACATTCTCTAGTGAAATAAACTCCATTCTCCTCTCTCCCACAAGAAGACATTTATTACAGATATAACACAGTACTAGCAAAACAGGTGACAGACTTGCAATACCCAAGATCACATTTGACATTTTAAGGGAGGCATTGAGGACAAAGCAGTTAATTTGGGAGATCACACTGGCTCAGAAGAATAAATACCTTTTTCCATTACACATCAGGTATGTTAAGTGTCTTCAAACAATAAGCTTCTTACATATCTTACATGTCACAAATGCACAAGAAGTTTCATCAACGTGTTTGGGTTGTGTGTTATTAACAAGTATTGGGCCTATAGATATTTTCAAGATCTTGGCTTCTACTGAGCTCCTAGGTAGAATGACTTGGCAAACTTTGAACAAATACAGACAAAGCAGCTGTATGCAGTGAAAGAAAACGCTGAACCATGTTTAAATACAATAAATTCAAGAAAGAAAGGAAGTCACTTGCTTCCAAATCACCCCACTCTTCCTACAAGTATGTTTGTGAGAAGGATATAAAGTAAAAAGCTTCAAAATGAACTAGTATTTGACCTAGGTCATGTTAGCTAAAAGCTGTGCTCGTGTTTCCGTTAGAGTTGCAGGTTACACGTGTGAAATGCAGGCTCTAGAACACTACAGCAAAGCATGGAAATAAACGTGGCTGCTCAGTGTTGTGGAAGCAGAAAGGGGGGGTGCTGCTCATTTACACAGGGGTGCATTTGCTGGGGGTGCTGGCAGCAGGAGGAAGAAGTCAGAACAATGACCTGGAGCTCCCACAGCTTTATGCTGTGGTGCAGTTATTACATACAACCTATCAAAAGGGTCATTACCAAATAAACTAACCTATTCACCTACCCTTCTCCCCTTAAACAAGTGAATGTTTAAATTTGTTCACTAGACCAAGATTACATAGAACTGAATCAGTGTTCATAGGAGTTACAGTACAACCACCTTTATGGAACCATAGTACAACATTTTAAACCGACTGTAGTCTTGAATATGTAATACATCCTTAGGAGTAACTAGTATAAAAAGTATCAACATCAGTGGTTTGAATATAAAAATTTATTTAAAGTCAGAGTATGCAACAAATAAAACCTACAGAAAACAGATTTTCCCATCACAATCTGTTGCTTACCAAATAATATTGTGAAAACACATTCCTTCAGTCATTATAAAGTTCTTAAAATACAAAAGAAATTAATTTTTGTAAGAAAGTCTAGTAGACCAGAGACTGTTTCTTCCAGGTGTTTTGCAGAAGCAAGGCTATCCTTCAATACATCCCACGCCATCCTCCTCCACCCATACTGCCTTGCCCATAGTATCCTCCACTATTTCCACTGCCACGACCTGCAAACAATGGACACAAGGTCACGCATACATACCTTAAAAAAAGAAAAAATGGGATGGGTAATACAGAACAGTTGGTTCAAGGTGACAACTTACACTAAATACTCCAGCACTACTGCTCTTAACTGGCATTCACTGCACTAGCACAACGTGTAAAAGCCCCCAGAGATTCAGTTTCGAAAAACCACTGCCCCTTCTCTTTCCCTTCTCCCAGCCCAAAGCCCACCACCCTTGCCCCCTGTCAGAAGACAGACATTCACACTGTCCCCCCAGACATTTACAAGAGAACTTGTACTTACTGTATCCACCCAAGCCATCAGGGGTTCCGTATCCACCACTGTAATTGCTACCCATTCCCATCCTACCAACAGAGCCGTAACCTTGATCTGCAAAGCCAAAAGTGCACCATTACAAGCTTGGAATTCATTAGACTTGGCAAAGCAAGGGCTCAATGTGCAATTGATGCATACCCATTCCATCTCTGCCATAGCCTCCCATTCCAGAGCCACCTCCAGCAGTGGAATTCAGGAATAGTTCAATATACCGATGCTCTGTAAGAAGCAAAAAAAGCCTCCGTTTGCATTTTGTTTCCCAGACCAGAAGCAGAGATACAAAGCAACCCCCCCTCCCCCCACCCTTACAGGTAGCAGACAGGTTACAAACAAGCCAGTGTGCAATGTGGAAAATTGGGAAAACCTCAGGATGGATCTGCTGCTCACAGCCCTGCCTGCCCTGCTAGAGCCTGGCCAAGCAGCAGCGTCAGGGAACAGGACACTCACGCATGTGATTCTTATCCTTGGACATGGCAGCTACTGCATCCTCATGAGTTACAAATTCCACATCTGCCTCTCCCGTAGCTCTTCCATCTGCTCCAATATCAATGTGAACTCTTATAGGGTTCAATGGTGAGAAAAACTGAAGAAAAAACAAATTAACAAAACAAATCAGGTTAATGCAGAATTCAAGCCAGGTACTTTTTTTCCATGCCCACAGTTAGTGGTGCACTGCATCCATTCAGTGTCATCCTACCACATAAACTGAACTACTGATTTCTCAAGCAGTACTTTGTGGTTGTAGACATTCAGCATCAAGTCAACCTACGTTTACAATCCATTGTTACTACAGAGCTTGAGGAGCTTTCTTTGAAAGCACAGATACAAACAACTCCTGCCCACACACACTTCTTTGAGCAACACAGTCAAATGCGATGCCATCCTGGACAAGAAAATAATCAGTTGGGTTTTCATTTGGCTCTGCTTCTTCAGATTTCTCAAAACATGGAATTCAAGAAGAGCTGCCCATCAATCAGACTGCTCTTCCTCACTGCTCCACATCAAAGCCTGCCTTTTCACCCTTGTTGTCACAGAGGCTTTACCCTAAATGAAACAATCAAACTGACACAAAAAAATACACCTCCATCTAAGTAAACCAACCCACTCACTGAAGAAAACAAGCAGAAGCTTAAGACTGGAACTCTGCATATATAATATATAGGTGCAACTGACTTATAACAGCCTCCCTCCAAGGATGTGCTATGTTTAAACCCCGCCTCATATCCCAATAAAGCTTTCTCCCCTACTGCAACCCATCTACACTGACACAAGAACGCATTCCCCAACGCATCTGCAGATGTGCTTTTATCTGCCACCCTGATCTCTTATGAGAGGGCTACAGTCCTCTCCAAGCCAACACAGCTCTCTACAGCCTTCCCACCCTGTCCCTCCTGAATTAAAATCTCAAGTCAACAAACGAATATGCCAACTAAGCAATCTAAGTTCCACATCTTCTGTCATTTTCCCAAAATCAGGTAAGCTTAAATCCTGAAGGCCTTAAAATGAGAATACTGATTGCAGCAACTGTTGTCTCTGCAATACACCTTTTATGTAAACAGAAGAGCAGAGAGTGCAAGGATTAATGTTAAATATAGCTTTGCTGACTTCTCTGGGACAAATCCCACCTCAGACAGTAGCTTTATAAAAGCTCGTTAACTTTGTGCAGATGTAGCAGTGACTTGTTTGAGAAGTCTCCCCGAGTTTGGACTGGGACAGATAGGAACATGCACACTGCTGGCATGAGGAAGCCCTTTCCCCCGTGGTACTTACGTTAGCAATATCGTTTTCCGTGGCTCGGAAAGGCAGCCCTCTCATGTGAACAAAATGACCGCCACCATGGAACCCCGACCCTGCATCTCCAGCTCCATAGCCATGTCCTCCCATGCCTATTGGAAAACCCAAACCAAAAAAAACCCACACACCTCTAAGATCATGAAAAGCCAGAAGTCATCACTACTCTTTTTCTGAAAGCACTGATTTATACCCTGAATGCAAGGTGTTTACGCTTCCCATGCATCAACCCAAACCTTAACCAGAAACCCTCCTAAGCAATCTATTGACTGTTTCTTACGAATCCCCAGTCCCCTCCCCTTTTTAAACAGCCTTCTTTACAAAATAGCTGAATGAAGCTTTTATTTCTGTCTTGGAAATACCGTGTCTTGCAACTGAAGTAACAAGAAAACCTTTTTAGACAAACTATTAATTTCTTTTACCTCTCCCATCCCTCATTCTGTCGTCATAGCCGTCGTTTCCATAGCCATAGTTATTATAGCCACCATAATCATCAAAGCCACCATATCCTGTGCAATGGAGAGAAAGAAAGGAACGATTACATTACTGCTCAGGATCCATGCAGCAATGCACACACAACACTCAATTTTGCAGTTTTTGGGCAGCCAGCACTTTGCATACAGCCTCTGCAGACTGTCAAACCTGGATTTCTGAACACAGTGCAAAAGTACGTTCCTTTTTAAGTAACACAGACTGAAACATGCAAATGGAGAGATCAGATTCTAGCAAAAATAACTCTGTTATTATTTACATTCACCTTAAATACTAAACCACGTGTTTTGATATATGACAAGTTTTTTTCAGATAAGCACATCCAACCTAACGGGCATTACAGCTACTGCCATTTCTCATTTCTTGACAAGTATGTCAGAAACATGAAACTGCCAAGAGAACCTGTGTTCATTAGATGAACATACCACCGTCATATCCACCACCTCCTCGACGCATTCTGTCATACATACTTCCACGCCCAGCTCCATAATAACCCCCTCTTCCTCCTAATGGTCTATCATATGGTCCAGGTCGCTGTTGTCCCATCATTCTTCTCGGCATGTCAGAGAATCCTCTGATTTCGCTCTTACTACTTTTGAAGATTTCAATATATCTAATAAAAGAGGATTTTCAAGGTACCAGTAAGAACACAGGCAGAAGCAGTTTGAGTTTTACAAAAGGCCGTACTACATTTTCTAGAGCTAAACGTACAAGCCAATAGCAGTGACTAGAAATACCATACAACTTAAGTTTCTCCTCAAAACCGTAAGAATCTTAAGTGTATTAAAAAAACCCCACTTTACAGTGGCAAAAATTACTATGAAAATTCTAGCTGTACAAATAAAGCTTAAAACATGTCTTTCCAGTATGAGAAACATACTGTTGAAAAACAATGTCTGCCTATGGCAGCATTTATCACAAATTACCCTATACAAGCATGATTGAAACAATTTTCTCAGTTTAGCAAACTACCCAGTGCAATACTGTCTCCCCCACCCCCCAAATCTACTGTATTTCCCAAGTTAACTTAGGATCAGTTATAAAAATTCTTAAAAACAGCCAATTCCCCAATGGTCCCCAACCCCCCAAAAGCATTACTGACCCACAACCCCCAAAAAATAAAGATTTAACACCATCCCAAACTCTCCATCCCCACCTGTGCCCTATTCTTTCCTTGTGTTTCCCCAGAGCATTTTCTGCTATCTCCTTTGAAGCAAACTGCACGAAGGCCTCCCCTGTGCTTCTCCCCTGGTAGTCCAGCGTCAATGTTATCCCATTTGGCACGATTTCCAACCCTTTAACCCAAGGACAAATAACCCCGTCAAGGGGAACAGTGTTAAAGGCTGAAACATTCCCATCTGTAGCAAATACTTAAAGCATATCTAAACAACAACAACGAAAAAGAAAACCACCTTGCTTCCCCCATCACCCAACAATAAAAGCCCATGATCTTTCATTAAACATTTATGGATTTAGCCATACTTCTTTTCTCTTTAGACTATACAAAAATACAACCACCTAAATTACATGAACAAAATATAGCTACCAATCAAGCAATTTAACTGATCCAAATGCTAACATTCAGGTTACCCCAATATGCCCGGTATGTTTCCCACCTCGACAAAATCAGATACATTTTGTGCTCTACTACATCTGTGGTTATCTATGCTTCATTTACAGGGCATAAATCTTACTTAAGACCAACTAATTTAACACAATCCCGCCCCATCCACCCCATTAATAGCTATTCAACATGTACAAAACATTGTGTCAAAGACAGGAAAAAAAAACTCTAAAGAAAACCCACTACACTTCGACTATACTGGCGGTACCTTGGAAAAACTGAACAATCTCTTCTTTGCTGCAACCAAATGGCAAGCCTCGGAGTCGTACCACTGTTCCGTCATTGGTTGTATCATTGGGCCCATTGTGTTTTCCAGTCCAGTCCATCTTTTATTTAATTTAAATCCTAAACACAACAGAAAAAAAAAAACAAAACTGAGAATACGTCCGTTTTAAGTCCCTCCCTTAGAAAGAAATCTGGCAGGTTTGGTTTATTTAGATAACTAGAATGGTAGGTCACGAGCTTTATTTCTATTCCGGATTTGAAACTGCATTTAAATCCACCCCAACGGGATCTAAATTCTCCACCAAGGGGATTTAACCCCGCCACTGGGGCTGCTGCTGGGGAGCACCGCGTGGACGGCGGGCAGCACGTGGGCAGGCACGGAACATAAAGCTCGCCATTTACTCCGAGTGAATTTCACATCCGCTCCGTAAGGCCTTGTGGGTTTTGTTTTTTTCGGTTGCCTTTTTTTTTTTTTC
>VZTR01024967.1:2023-12310 GCA_013400775.1 Chaetops frenatus
TACCAAAAACCAGGCCGTGCTAAACCAGTACATTAATCTACAATTGTCTTTTAATCTAGGAAGCAGCTCCCTTTGTTGCTCTTGTAGAAATTCTTGTTGAACTGTCAGGTTTTGTCCCCTCAGCCAAAAGATATGTTCTTTCATTTCCAAACTTGAATAATCTGTGCTCTTGAAGACTGATAGTGAAAGGCTTGCAGTTCCAGGTAAGCCTTCTAGCATCCAGCACCTAGATTTAAATGCAGATACAAAAAATTCCTGATAACATTGAAAATGTCAGAATTCTTGCTGCTGGAAAGGTGCAGAACCTCTGGGTGATGGTGTGATGTCATTGGGCAGCAAAGTCCTGCCCATATGGNAAAAACCAGGCCGTGCTAAACCAGTACATTAATCTACAATTGTCTTTTAATCTAGGAAGCAGCTCCCTTTGTTGCTCTTGTAGAAATTCTTGTTGAACTGTCAGGTTTTGTCCCCTCAGCCAAAAGACCACCAGTATTCTAGCAGCTAACTCACTTCCAGAAAATGCATAAAAAGACATAGCAAATAGATGGGTGGGGAAAAAAAGGGCCAGCTATTACAGCATGGTTTTCATTGCACACTGGTTATCTGTGCTATAGTGGGAATTTTATTAATCTCAGAAGCTTTATTTTCCTTCTGTAATCAGTTTGAAAGTATCTTTGATGTAGTCCACTGAAAGCAGTAACCAGATACTTCCATAGTGGAAACAAAGAGGTATGAAGTCATCTAACTTTTTCTTCAGGTTTTTTCTCATGTTAGAGCTTATCAGATAGACAGTCTGATGCATTTTAGAACTCATTGAAAGAAAAATAGGTCAAAAACTCATCTAGCTACAATGGACAGGTTTGCTTAGAGCAGAGCTAGAGTGGTTGCAAATCCAAATCCCCTTTCTACCCACCCCTGCTTTAAGTAAATTCTTATCTTGTGGAAGAAAGCATATTGAATGGGTGATACGACTACACTGCAGCACTCAAATCCCTTGATACACAACATCCACAAACAGGTGAATTAAAGGATTTGGAGATTACACAAGCCTATTAATTACCTACTGTGTGTACATCAGCATTGCAGGAAAACTGCATCGTTTACCTAAAATTGCCTCACACCCCAGCCTATGTCAATTTATCTCTCTCCTTAATGGGCAGGGCTCTAACATTGCTGTCATGGATCTAGAAGGTTTAAAGCTAAATTCAGCTGTAAAACTCCTGCTCACAACAGCTGGGGAACACAACTGCACCTCAGCCCTGATAAATAACTACTTAACAGGGCACAGTATTTAACAATATGCCAGCCATATTTCACAATACCATAAGTGGTTTAGAGCACATTCAAAAAAATGGCCCTCACCTTTACTTTTCTGATGTACATGTGAGATGTTTACATCACCTCAGCCAGTTCAACAGTTAGCCGAGTCACACTTGAGTTTGACATAGAGTACAAATAGCATCTTCAGCAACAGATACCGGTTTAAAATGCTTTATTCAGAATGATTCAGGAACCTCTCTCCACCCTCTATTTACAGGTCAAGTCACCATGCAATTGTAATGCAAAAAGCACTGATCTGCTGCGAGCATTAGGAAAGAACTCCATGAGTAGCACAGCTTTATTGTAAATAAATCATGCTAAAAAGTGATCCTTAAAAGGTACAAAAAATCCAACAGCTAAGGAAAAAAGAAAAATTGCATGCAACATTATGCTCAATGTGTGAACTGAAGACTGCTGTGAAAGATCATACAAAAAAAGGCAATGAGGAATAGTAATGCACCATTAAAGGTGGGAGTACAGGGCAGACAATAGTTACAAAACATCCTGCTTCAATATTTTTCATTTATGTACTTTTTTCAAATACTGTAACAGTAATGGAAGGCAAAAAGAAAGAGATGTGACTAAAGAAATAAGAACATGGAATTAGGAAAAAAAGTGAAAGCTGGTTCTCAGGGAATAATCTTAAATAGAATTACTCAACAGAACCAAATACACTTACTCAAAAGAACCACAACACGTGGAAAAGCTGCTCTGTCAGCATACATAGACAATACCATTATTCCAGCTCTCCGAAAATGACTTTATTGTCTTGATCTGTAACCCCTTCCACATACTCAGTACTGCTGAGGTTACCCCCAGAAACACAGTGGAAACACTGCAGTTACAGCTTCTGTCTTCCAAAAAGTCAAGCCTCCCCCACAACAAGTCAGAGTGCAGTATTCCCACACAGAATACAGCAGTTACTGAAGTGACAGAAACCACAAGTGTGAAATCCTATTAAGTAATCCTGCACTGGAGAAAGCAATTCCTTTTTTTTCTTCTTACAGCTGCCATAGAAAGCACACACTTCGCTTGATCATCTGGCAATTTCAAAGAGGACTTAATAATCTAAATTTGAGTTTAAAGGCTTTTTTTCCTATCACCTCTTAAATTTCTCCAACCAGAAATTCAACTACATTCAACTGTGCAGTTTGGAGCTTTTGGTAGTGGGGATGTGTCCTAATTCTGACATGACAGCACAGAGACTGTGTAATGCAGGGTTTGCATAGCCTGTCCCTGCCCCAGCCCAAAGAACATTAAGAAGTCATCACAGCTTAGAATTTTGTTGCATTTGTGAAAAACATGAAATTAGGGGAAAAAACAAACCAAACAATCCCATTTACATTGGCTTCCCCTATGTGCCCAGGTAAGGGGGAGAGGGGGAACAAGAGACTTACAACACAAGTCATGGCTATTTCAAAGCTTCATGGTTTTAAATGAAGTTTATTACAGGCCTCTGTGAAAATATTAAAAATTCAACAATGCATACACTTCTGCACTTTTGTCCAGGTTGTTGTTATTCTAGAGTGGTTAAGTGCCCTTTTTTATTAAAAAGCTTTTTGTTTGTTTTTACAGTATTGCTGTGTTTTACAACAAAATTAAAAACCATTTGTGGTATCCACCCAGCAACAAAGTTTCCCCAGAACAAATCAAAAGCATAAATACATATTATGAAGGGGCCTTTTCTATGCCAGCTGTTTAATGAGCAAGAAAAAAAAAATCACTTCTGTTTGGTGTTGATGAATTTACTCCATTTTCCAGAAGGCAAATCATTTCAATAAATATCAGAATAACTTCTGAGATTATGAATTTCCAGAGATACAAGCAGCAGCTCTGTGCAATTTCTCTGAGAGTCCTGTGCTGCCTCTTGTTTCAGTCCAGTGAGATAATGTCAGGAGCACTGCCTTTGCTTCTGGTTATCACTCCTGTCTTGCTCCTGCTGGAGGAGTTAACATGTGTGATGCTCTTGTGGTGGCTAGTTGATGTGATGATGCTGCCAGGCATGCTGCTTGTCAAGGTTGAGGTGAGACCATCCAAAATCATAGGACAGTACTGCTTGAAACAATGAAGAATGAAGAGATTAACTGCACAAGGGAAATGTATGCTCTGAAGAGCAACAAGCACAAAACATTTTACTACCAGAATCTCATTAACACATGCATAGCAAAAACCAGAGTTCTGCAAACCAGCAAATAATCAAAGATGAGCCATGAGTCCTCCCTCATCCTCCCCTTTTTGTTTTTCTTATTAACTAGTTACCTTGAACATTTATTAGCACATTAAGAAACACTATCATGTCTACAAAAAAACCCACCCACAAAAACCCTTAACATTTGGAGAATGTTCACTGCCCATAGGTACCGGGCCCAACTACCTATTTCAGGCTCCTTTCATCATGAAAGGCAGCAAAATGCTTTCTGTTCCTTCAATGGAAGTTAGAATAATTTCATCCCCCCAAATGGCAGCAGTTGTACTAATCACCATTTTCATAGTATACACCCGCAACAATATATGCAGGTATCTAAACATTTTAGTAGTGATAAATGAGCCCTGGATCAAGTCTGATTAAGAAAAATTCTTAAGTTGATTTAAATTTCCTGAAGTGAAAGACAAGCCATTTCAGAGCTGAACATTCTAAGCATTTAGAAACAGATCAAGGTTGCCAGATGTCAAAGAAGAAGATAAGACACCCCACACACACGCACACACTGTTTTACACACTTTACTTTCTCTTACCCTGTGGATTCGAATCTCGGGCATATGTTTGAAACTGAGCCTGAGCTGTTTGAACTGTCCAACATGGACAGTTCATAGCAGCATACCTGCTTGCAGTCTTCCGCATGAACAAACTTCTGTTATTCCCGCTTTTGGCAGTTCAGATCTCAAGGTCAGGCACAGAATATTGCAAGATGCAGTAAGTGGAAAGAAAAGGAGGAAGTTCGTCCTTCGTTTTTAAGGCACCAGAAAGTCAACTCTAAGAGACCTACTACTGCTTTATTCTGGTGACAGGGGTGAAAAAGAGAGTCTGCTTCAGATCCTGTCTTAGTTAGGGAGCTGATATTCCCCCACATTTCAAGGCTGTAGTCTGTCTGCATAAGGATCTAGTTACAGTAAAAACTGTTCTCCCTAATGGTGTAAAGTTTAAATTTCCAGGGAAGGAAAAATACCACCTGGTTCTTTTTGACCTACAAAATTTCCATATAATCCAAAGCCAATGGAGTTGAAGTGTTGCGTGGAAGAATTTATTATAAAAGTATTCAGTCCTGTGCCCTTCAAATTAATGAAGATATTTTCTTTAGAACCTAATCTCCTACTAACATAAAAAAAGAACAGAAATAACCATCAGTTAGGTATATTTACAGAGCTTAATCTGGCCTACAGATAGCATGAACTAAGAGCATGAAATACATGATCATAGAATCCCAGAATGGTTTGGGTTGGGAGGGACATTCAAGATCACCTAGTTCCAAACCCCTGCCATGGGCAGGGACACTTTCCACTAGACTAGGTTGATCAAAGCCCCATCCAGCCTGGCCTTGAAAACTTCTGGGGATGGGGCATCCACAGCTTCTTTAGGCAACCTATCCCAGTGCCTCAACATCCTGAGTGTATTTAAGTTAGTGCTATGCAAGTATCTGCTTTGCCTAGAAAGGCAAACTACCAATAAAGACTGAATTTCCATGTCTGGATTTATCATAGTAAGGCTAAACTGAATCCTCCCTTAATGCATTTTCATTACCACCTCTTGTTGGGAAAATAGATTTTCCTTGTCTGTGGTTAGGTCTAAGCAAGTGGACTGCATAAATGTGATAGTTATTTGAGCAGTATGTCACAAAAAACAGACTTGAAAATTAACCCCACAGCAGTTCAGAAACATACCTGTGAATCAACTGGGATTAGTGAAAGAAAATTCAGTCCTAGAAAGAAGGATGATAAATTGATGAGTCTTTCTTTTATGCATACACAACAAATTTAAGGAACTTTTTTTGTGGTCATAGAACAGATTTTGCAATTGTTACACAGTTTCTAAATGGAATATACCAGTGACACCACTCTCAATGACTACCTCAGGCAGCAGCAAAACGAATTATCTAGTACATGTGTCTCTTTTTAAGAATGAGGACAACATAATGATGTATCATTCACTGGATATTGCTGGGTGGTTCAATGTGGTTGCTTAGATGGAGGTTGCCATTTGGAGCTGTTGGTTCATAATGCAAGTTTCTCTACATATTGTACTTGACTTGGCCAAACTGGGACATGAAGAGTGTCATCACATTAAAGATGCTGGAATGAAGTAAAGTCACAACATGCAAAGTCCAAACCCAAGCAGCAGATCTCTTCCTCCACCCATGGGCAGTCAATAAGAAAACATTTTTAATATCATCCCCATTTTGTGTCTAGACAAATGAAAGGAACAAAGAAGAGGAAACTACAAGTAGTTCAAGGTATATCCTCTAAGATCAGTGACAACTAGCGTCAATCTTTTACACCAGTAGCGTGTAAGCGTTTAGGGCAAGATGTTTAAAATTATGAAACCAATGAGAAATTATGGCCTTTTTTGTTTTGTTTTGTTATTAAACATTGATCTTGTGTTTGCTATGCCAACAGAAAAAAATTGTAAACTTCCTCTCCTCTCACCTCCAAATCTGTTCTGGCCAGTGACATCTCCCCTTTCTCCATTAGAGAAAAAAATTGGAGGAGATTTAAGCTTAGCTGCTTTTACAGAATTGACAGCTTCTTTTTGTCTTGCACATTCTAGAACTTCAGTCAATAGAGATAGACAACAGTTCTAGATTTTTGTTCTCTGAGCTTTCTCTGCTATCCAATTTGGGAAGACAACCAATTTCTTAACAAGGGAGAAGTGGAAGGAGAGAGCAGTAAGAGAAACAAAATGGACAGAGAAAAAAGGGGAATTATATCCATTTCACTGCCAAACTGGTGCTGAAAGAAGAGGAAAAAACCTGGCGATGTTTCAGGGCAGAAATGAATACAGGCAATGAAAGGGGGAGAGGGGAAGTACAGGAGGCCAATGTGACACCTGTCACCACAAGTCACCATTTCCTGGGCTCTGGGTTTGTTACAGCCAGCAAAGAGAACCCCCAGAGTCCCTATATACAGTGTTCTTTTCAAGGAGCCTGGATAGAAAACAATCAGTATCCCCACCTTTTGTCTGATATTTAGCAGCAGTGTTGAAGAATACATCATAGGCATTTAGGGTATGTCTAGGTAAAGAAAGTCAATAGATGTCAGCTTACAGATTGTAACTCACCTTAACACCTTTCTCATACAGTCTAGACAGAGCACCACTACAGTCAGTTAGCAGAATATCTACATCTAGGGTTTGGATGAGTCAGTGCCATCACACATCTATTAATTTAAAGAAGTAGCTACTCTCCCTCACATCTACAACACATAACTATCAGATGTTTACACAGTCTAACTGAACATAGCAAGAAGTGTTTCTGGTTGCCATTCCAAAGTGCCAATTTGTACCCCAGAAGCAATGTTTGTTACATCACTGTTGTGAAATGCAATCTGAAACTGGAAAAAAAGCCTGTACTGGGCTTGTCTAGACATCACATCAGTGCAATACTGCATATAGTCTTGTTTCACTAAAAAAAAGTTGATCAATTCTCCAATTTTTACCCACCCCGCAAGTTAATAATGCTGTCAAAATACACGTGAAAAATAACCACCACCTACCTGGCAAGTCTGATGAAATACTGGATATTGGTGGGTGATGGAATGGTACTGGGTAGTCTGTTAATGAAGGTGGAATAGCAGCAGCATCAACCGTTGTCATGCTGGGCACTCTGACAGTAGATGGCTGATACATGAGAACCCTGTTTCAAACAGCATGGGAAATTACAAACGTGACTGTTAGTTACAGAACAGAAATTATGCACCACTGTGCACTCATTCACAGGGTCACTGTTATAATAAAACTATAGTGGGGGCTACTCACTATACAGTATTCCAACTCTAATTTCCTCTTTCATAACAGTCTTCATAATAACATGACCGTATCTTGGCTCTCAACAGCAGCTGTGACATAAGACCAAGTTGGCATTAAAACAAAGTACAGTGCTGGAGTCATTTATAAGAGTCTACCATTTAAAGAAAGTAATGTACTAAGTAATCTATCTGTGGAGTACCCTGGGAGGGAGGTGCAGGTAGCCAGAGCCAGGAGAGTGCTTGTTTCAATTTCTCTACATAACTGTTCCTCAGTGCCAACCTGTCACACCAAGGGTGCAACTGACCATTATTCAGGCCCTGAAGCACAGATGACACATGTGGGAGTTAAATATCAAAACCCATCTTTACTCACAGCCTGAGCCCAAGCTAAGTTCAGCTCTCCAAGAGCATTCAACTAGTTAAAACCCTTTTGCATCCTCACCTGCTGCCCAATTACTTCACGGCACTGTTAAAGATGATACCACAGGCACTCAGGTACCAGCCATATGCATAAAATATTTCATAAACTCCGAATCAGATGGAAACACCCCGGATTCTGTTCCCAGCTGCTCTGCATTGCTCCCTCCAGCCCACCAGCCATGAGTGTTATACACTCATGTCTTTCTCCCCAGACTACTGCCTTGCTACTTCTGAATTCAAAAGTTTGGATTTCAGACCCTTCCTTCTCAAGCATCACTTATACTTCAGCCTATGTTGTTTCTGCCTATAAAAAGACCCCACAGTTTTGCCAAAACTAGCATTCAGGCAACATTGTTTACAGGAGATAAGCTATTCCCAAAAAGCCTGGCTTTGACTTGGATTTGAAGAAAGAAAACATGCCATATCCATACCCAAACAGCAAGGAAAATATACCGGTCACAGAGAGACAAGAAAACTCAGTCCCTCTACAATTACGGTTGCACATAGCCATCTCAAACAAGCACAGGAGCATGGGAGCAAATCTTGACGCCTTCTGAAACTTCATTAAGAGATGTATTTGTAACTATTTTTTCTTATAAAAATAAAAAACTGTCTCTTGCAGAGGGACTCCTCCATAATCCTCACAAAAAGCAACAGAATTTCAGTATTGCTGCTGAAAGTGGTTGAAGATGACCAACTATTTGCTCACCAAAAATCACACATTCCTGTGAACTAGAGACACAGTATACCTGCTCATTACTTCAAGAGTCGGCAAAACAGAATAGGTTTGTTCGTATTACTATTATTTTTGTACAAGACATTAGCCACTACAGTGAGAGACAAAGACACACACCTCATGCAACACTAACANCAAGTCATTACTAAAACCTGATGCTTGGAATCACCTCATGGAGCAGTGATCACTGGTGAGCCTAACCAGTGCCCCTCACTCCCTGCAGGTCTCCTGTGCCCTACGGGCCATGAGCAAGAATGTTATGGAAGGCACAAGCAGTACCTGCAACCAAGGTGCACAGATTGGGACAGACAGGTGACACAACAGTAAAGAACTTGGTTAAGCCTGCCACTGAAGTCAGGCATGACAGCAAAGATGGAACAGTTGACAGAGTACTTGGGAAGTCATTGGTTGTGCTAACCAAGTTGCAGGACTGACAGACAACCATGGCCAACAAGCGTCCAAGACATTCCAGAGCGTAACAGAGGAGGAAAAGCTTGTCTTGATTCAAAAGAGCAAAGTGCCTCCCTTCCAGGACTGATAAGATGGAGGAAAAATGCAACACAGCCTCATTTCCTGGGCACCAGAGCAGATTAGATAAAAGGCATAACAGTGAGAAAAAAGCCTTAAGATGACACTAACTTAACAAGAATGCATAAAGCTCCTCCACTTGGCATAATCTACTTTCTCAGAGGAATCTTGTCCATTATCTTAATCAACTTCCTTTTCTATGGAGAAATGGCCCTGCAAACACAGCAACAGTGAGCACAAGTCTTTTGTGATATGCAAAACTATTAATTAGTGTTTTGCCTGTACAAAGGTACTGTATCAATACAACCTTATGCAAGGAGAGGCCTAGAAATTCTCCTCTGGAAGTGTGGAGCTGGATTCTGAAGAGAGCTTACAAATCCATTTCTCTACAGATCAGTTTATCTGAGACATGACAGATATACAACTAAAATTAACAAACCCTTTGGTTGGGCTTCCGTGTATTTCAGACATAAATATGCACTTCCTTTTGGCTGGAGGATCTTCCTCTTCATCAGAAGAGCTTTCTATTGTCAAGTCAATAATGTCAACTTTCTTCTTGTTTACCTCATTGGCCACTGTCACAGAAGAGGGTTTCCTAAAAACACTGGAACCTGAAGAAGATAATAGAACATCACTGTTTTCTAAATGCTTTTGACATCAGCAGTTTCTATCTGCTACAGAACCAGATTATCTTCCTGGCCACTACAGGGAATGCTATGGCCAGGAACTGTTTTATAAGTATTCTGTGTGTTGAGGGTTGACGCTGGTTGAGGCTGGAATTACAACTGCACCACGAACTTTGCTTTGATTTCTTCTTAAATATGTTATCACAGAGGTGTTACCAACATTTCTAATTCACCCAGCCTTGGCTAGCAGCATGTCCATCTTCAGAGCCATCAGGGATTGGCTCTACTGGACATGGTGGAAGCTTCTAGCAGCTTCTCACAGAAGCCACCTCTGTGGCCCCCCGCTACAAAAAACCAGACCATGCAAAACCAATACATTCCACCCCTCACTTCTGTGAATCACGTATTTAAGAATAAATCAAAACAAAGTTTATGGTGCAGTTGTAATTGCAGCCAGAGAAAAGCAGGAGTGAGAACATGTGAGAGAAACAACTATGCAAACACCAAGGTCAGTGAAGAAGGAGAGGGAGGAGATGCTCCAGGTGCTGAAGCTGAGATTTCTCTGCAGGCCGTGGTGAAGCAGGCTGTCCCCCTGCAGCCCATGGAGGTCCACGGCGATGAAGAGATCCACCCGTAGCCCGTGGAGGAGGTGCCCCATGCCAGAGTGGGTGGATGCCTGGAGGAGGCTGTGATCCTGTG
>VZTR01024970.1:0-188391 GCA_013400775.1 Chaetops frenatus
TATATCTATATCTGTATCTATATTTATATTTTAAATATATAAAAATGTTTAATGCATATTTATTTATTTATTTCTATTTTTATATATGTAAAATCTCTCCCAATACCAAACCAACTTTTTTCCCAGTCCATTTAAAGCTTGGAAAACCCCCTTTTTCCAGCCCTAAAATTGCAGGCAATTTTTTCAGAGCATCTCTAAGCCTTCTGCAGAAAGAATAAAAAAAAAAAGGGTTTTTTTTTGGTACCCATTCATTTTAGGAAATCAGAGCAATAGTGGTGCCCAAATAAATTATAAAGACTGATGTGAAGTTTTACATTGTTTGCTGGAAAAAAATGAAAGGAGCAGAGCTGTGTGCTCCTGGGAATGGTGTGCATTCCACAGGGAGGGATGAATACTGGGGAAGAAGTGACCAGTGGGGCTGGTGGTTGAAAAGAAGATTTACTTCTCTCTGTTAAATCTTTTTGTTGTTTCATTGCTGGTTAATGTGAGTCAAATGCAGCAGCTTTTGGTAAAATTGAAGTGGAATCAGATCTTGAAATGGTCTAGTTTGGGATGAAGCCAGCCTGGAGAAGGGCAGGGGAGGAGGTCACTGTCCCGGGGGGCAGGAGGGCAGGTGCCAGCCTGGGGTCACACACGGGGTGTCCCAGCATGTCCCCCCTGAGCTCTGCCCAAAAACCCCTCCCGTGCCAGAGCTGTGCCCCGAGGCCAGGAGACACCCAATGAATTCCAGCTGATGGGAGATGAAAAAGGACCAGGGGCAGAAAAACCCAGAAATCCCAGCTTTGGCCATCTCGTAAAGAACTGTTTTGTCTGAGCTCATGTTGAACCTTTTCCCAGGATTTTCCAGCCTTTCTTTTATTCCCTGCTGTGCTGATTGCCAGGACAAACGTGTGGATTTGGGAGGCTCCTCTGCAGCCCTGCAGGAGCAGCCTGGGCTCAGGGCTGCAGCCTGGCCCTGCCTTGGGACAGAGCAAAAAATTCCCATTTCTCTGGAATGGGAAAATCCATAGGATGAGGTTCAGGGCATTTCAGTGTTTTAGCTACTGGAGAGGATGGGGGAATAGAATGTTAAATTTGGTTGAACTGGGTGATCTTAGGGGTCTTTCCCACAAAATGTTGGTGTGATTTTCATGGCTGGCTTTGGGGTGAGGTGTCCCCAGGAGTCCCAGGGTGGATCAGGGAGAAGAGGGAACTGTGATCCCAAATCTCCTTGGACACGTCTCACAGCTGGGTCAGCTCTGGTGCTGATGCAGCCCTTAAAAAACCCTTCAGTTTGGGGATGGTTTATACCACCAAATGCTCTAAATATTAATTGAGATGATTCTGCAGAGCCTCCTTGATTGAAACAGAGTTTTTTTCCATGCAAAAATCGGAATTGTCAGGATTTTGTTCTGGGCCGTCGCGCTCCAGCTCCGAGTCCCAGTGTGGGAGCAGGGCCAGCCTCAGCTCAAAGGCTTTTTCACTTTGAAAGAATAGAGGGGAGGAAGAAAGAAGCAGAAAATATATTAAAATGCAAGATTTTATATTAGTTATGTGATCCCCCGGGAACAACCATAAAATTATGTGGCTTTTTCGTAGCCATTTACTATTCAATATAAAAAGGGGAGTTGCCATAGCAACCACTGCATCATCTGACATCTGATACCTTGGCGAAACAGGGAGCTCTTAAATCAACTCCCCAAATTTCATATGAAAGTAAATACATTTTACTGGTGATTTCAAGGCGAGTTTGCCTTGTGACAAGGAATGTGGCACCATTTCCCCTGCTCAGCTCGTGGCCTTTGGGCCCCATCCTGCAAATTCAGGCCCTGGAGCTGACATTACTCAGCAGTGTGAGAGATTAGGAGTTAGAGGAGTTTGTTTTCCTAAGTAAAATTAAGCAAAAGGAGCAAATGACACCATTTTTTTTTTTTTTTGACATTTCTTGCTGACTGGGGAATGCCAAAAAAATGAAGAAGCTGAGTTCTGTAGGAGCTGAAGTTCCAGCTGCAAGTGTGTGAACAGCACGAAGGAGGGAGACAGGGGGGTGAAAATGAAAATAAGAATTAAAAGGATGTTTGTGTAAGCTCACATTGGACATTGGGCTTGGACCTGGTCAGCACGTGGGACATTGAGGGGGCAGCAGTGACATCAGCTGAGGCAGTTCCAGGGGCAGGGGGAGCAGCCAAGAGGTGCAAAACATTTCCCAAAATATCCAGGAGCACTTTGGGTCTCACCTGGTGCAGCCCAGGAAGTTCCCCATTAGTGGGTCCCTGCCAACCTATCCCAAACTACCTACTTTTTGTACAAAAACAATTTAAAAATGTGTGTGGTACTGTTTGACACTGAATTAATCTCCCCATGAGAAAAGTAAGTGCAGGAAAATACAAAGTTGTTGTTTCAGCATCACCTTTGAGGCTCGGGGCCCCTACATCACTGCTCAGTGCTCTGTCCCATCAATTAAAATACTTCTCATTTTTGACACAATTCTTTAAGTTAATCTTTCCACTGATGTTCGTCACTGGAGTGGAATTTACATTTGTTTTGTGTATTTTTAGCTTTCCAAAGCAGCCTTGAAAACTATTTAGCCTGAATTGTTGGCATTTCACTTTGCACAGAAAGGATGTTTTGTGGCTGAAGGTCGTTTTTGGGGTGGTTTGTAGGGATTTTGAATGCACAGGGATTACACCAAGCACAAGTAAGGAGGGTGTGTGGAGCTCTTGTTCTCAGGCCTGTGAAATGTTGGTTTTATGCAGAGAATTGTTGCTGGCCCTGAAAAAGATGTGGGAAGTCCCCTGTGCAGCTGGTGGGGAGCCACACACTCAAATTCCAACAGGAATTACACTGAGACAGGTGGGCAAAGATTCACTTTTTGTGCAAGGGACAGAAATGCCCAAGCTTGTAAATGCAGAGGCAAATTTAGGCCATTTAGGGTTTTTTTCATGATGAACCTCCAGGCAAATTTGCAACCACAACTGAAACATTGAGCATCTGTCAGAAATCCTTTCCTGAGTTCTTCTGTCAGGTTCCAAGAAGTTCATTTGTTCATTTTGGAAATTGTTTGGACTCCTTGACTCTGAAGATGTTATTAAAAATACATTTATCTTTTTAAAGGGTTCATTATGGCCCAGTGGCTCCTGCTTTGGAGGGGGAACACAGGTTATTCATGCAGGGTGTATCAAAACTTGGGGTCCTAATTTTCCCCTTGGAAATCTCAGTTTAAAGTTGTTTTCTTCATCCTGAAGCTGAGTTGCTCTGGGGAAAAGCTGCCCATCCCGGGCAGTGTGGGGCAGACAGTGAGGAGAGCTCAGCCAACCCAGCTTTTGCTCCAGACAACCATTATTTATCAGCATGGCTCAACTCTTAATTACTGAAAATTGAAATGTCCCTTCTTTTATGAAAGTCTGGTCCCTCGGGTGTTACTTTGTTTTATGAGTGGCTGATACATGAAAGCAGAGAAAAGGCTCCAGCCCAAAACCTGAGCCGACCCTCTCAGATCTACACCCTGCACATCAGCAGCCACAAAGTGGTTCAGAGGCTTGACGCAAAGCTGATAAAATGCCAAAAATTCCTCATTCTCTCTCTTGGGGAGCAGGGAGTGTTGTCTGGAAAACGTCAACAGTAAAAATTGCATTTAAGTGGTGCATAATGCAGCAGCTACTGTGGGCAGGGGGACCTGCAGCACATGAGGGGGTTTGGAGAGCACAAGCTCCATGCACAGCCTCCCATCCCTGCTGGACAACCTGGAGCTGCTGCTGTGGGCTCTCCTGGTGTGAGAATCATGGAGGAGAAAGGGTTCCTGAACACACAGAACAACCACAGAGCAAAAACCTTCTGCTTCTTGGTAATTCTCATTTAAAACTGGCTAAACCTATAATTAGTGTGAATTGATGGTGCTGTGCTACAGTGTGCACATCCCTCCGTCCATCCATCCATCCACCCCTCCCTCCATCCCTTTTTGCATCCATCCATCCATCCATCCATCCATCCATCCATCCATCCCTCCCTCCATCCCTTTTTCCATCCCTCCATCCATCCATCCATCCATCCATCCATCCATCCATCCATCCATCCATCCATCCATCCATCCATCCCTCCCTCCATCCCTTTTTCCATCCCTCCATCCATTTATTTCCCACCAGTGGAAGAGCCCACCCATCACAATGTCCCCTTCTTGGCCTTTGCCTGTCTCTGTCCCTGCCCTGGGCTTTGGGCACCCCAGGGGTGACAGCCTGCCTGGGATCCCTCTCCCCCAGGAGCAGCCAGGCTCAGTGAGCCCATTTGGGAGCAGAAGGAGGAGATTGGGAAGGATTGTGCTGAGAAAACAAGGCAGCAGTATTTCTTCTGTGCCCAGTGAAAGGAAGAAAGGCTTTTCTTCAAACCATCCCATTCTTAGAAGAAATTCCATTTCCTGAAGCCATTTTCTTCTGCAGTGTCTGGGCACATCCCTTCTTTGTGGAATCTCAGTGCTGGGATGGGATGAGCCTGGGCCGCTCCTCTCAGCCCTGAAAGCTCCACCAAAAAATCGCTGTGCTGGAGCCAGGCTGTGATCCCTGCTGGACCTCAGCCTTCCCCAACCCCCTGGCACCCTCCATAAAAATTCCCTTGGCTGGTCCTGCCTTTCACTGGCCAGGACTCGAGGAGGGGAGAGGTGCCCAGACCAGCCACCCACACTCAGCCACTCCACAAACAGCAGGAAAAACCAATCTGCTGCTTCTTTGTAGTTTTTTTTTTTTTTTTTTAAACCAGCAGATAAAAGAAAAATAGCTTTCTAGCTTTTTTTTCCCCCCTGTGGTTTCAGTGTTGTTTTTTTTTTCCTCTGCTAAACTGTGTATTTTTCAGCTCAGTAAAGTATTTATTAGGAATCTTTACAGACCAGGCTGCTGTGAATTATATATTGTACAGCTTCGGCGTGAGCTGGGGGAAAAAAAAGTTATGACATTTTTTCCACCCAGACTGATTCTATCCAATAGCAATAGGAAAATGAGGGTTTACCAGGAAAGCTTTAAGTTCAGCACTGCTTGCCAGAGCTGCAGATACCTTTTGTTCCTTGGTTCATGTGCGTTTCTAGAATGTAAATTTTCCTCTCTCACTCGCAAGCAAAGCTAAAGCTGAGCTCTGCTGGGCTTTGGGTGCTGCTGCAAAGTGTCCCAACAGCCATGGCTTGTCTCTTTTCACTTTTGGAACGGATTTCTCACTTTAGCATCAATTGTTTTTCAGATCATCCTCAATTCAATGCACAAATACCAGCCCCGGCTGCACATTGTGAAGGCGGACGAGAACAACGCGTTCGGCTCCAAGAACACGGCTTTCTGCACCCACGTCTTCCCTGAGACCTCCTTCATTTCTGTCACCTCCTACCAGAACCACAAGGTAGGCAGCTTTTTGGGGCTAAAAGTGCTTTCTTTCTGGCCAGGAACTTCGAGAGAGGATCTTCCTGTTCTGCTGCTTTAAAAGATAAGTTTCCGTCCTGGCTTGAAGCACGAGGGATGAGCCAGGGTGCAGCTCTGGAGGAGCAGGGATGTTGTTGGTAATGATATTTTGGCAAAGCCTGGGCTCCCCTGACTCGCTGTGCTCATAGAGCTGAGATGTCATTCAAACAGCAGAGCACATCTAATAATGACCAGTAAAGCTGGCTCATAAATCT
Organism: Chaetops frenatus; assembly: GCA_013400775.1. Lineage (NCBI taxonomy): Eukaryota > Metazoa > Chordata > Aves > Passeriformes > Picathartidae > Chaetops > Chaetops frenatus. The sequence goes on from VZTR01024970.1 coordinate 5,627, forward strand.
GCAGTGAACAGTAATTATAGAATGTGTGTTTAGTGAGACAGACGAGGAATGTATGAAGTACAAAGGGCTCAGTTCTGTGCTCTGGGTGGGTGTCAGGGCACCTGTGTGCTGTAGGAGCTGCTTTCTGCTTCGAGTGTGGTGTTACCTGTGCAGAGTTCTGTCTGAGGGATGGATCCCTGCAGGACTGACAGCAGTGGGACAGGAAATTGTCACCTCCCTGTGTCACCTCCCCAGGGCAGGGACAGGGGAGGATGACAGCAGGGGATGGAAAGGCTTCAGATTCTATTCTCCCACTCTGCCTTTGCAAAAGCTCCTGCTCCCAGGCATTTATCCAAATGTAAAGTCCAATGGCAGGGCTGTACGAGGAATAATTAATAAATTACTTGGAATTTTTAAAGCACATCAGATTCATAATTAAAGGTGCAGAGTGAGGTAGCACTGCCAGAGCCCTGCTGTCACCCTGAATGTGAAATCTGCCATGTGTAACTGTACCAGTTCCTTTCCTACACATTCATAGGAAAATCCTGCAGGAACAGGAACAAGTGTGAAATTCTTCCTCCCCAATAACCTGACCAGAGCTTTTCCTCTCGAGCAAGATGCCTGTGTGCCCTTTGATGCTTGAAGCATAGAGTCCTTGCAAAAATTTTGCAATTAGTGAGCCAGTAAAGAGACTCAGAGCAGAAACGTGGATGTGGTATGGTCAGGCAGGGTGGGGGGAAAGTGCCCATTAGGACACTGAAGGTAGAAAAGTTGTAGCTGTTGATGTAAAATGACCAATTGCCCAAACATGGTTAACCAAAAAGACTCAAAAGAGCTTATATTTAATACATAATTAAAATCTCTGCTGTCAATGGTGCCTTTCATCCCTGAAGTTCCCAAAGTGCTCCATAAACTCCACACTTGCACTGTCACTGCTGTACAGCTGTGCTGGAGGGGTTTGAGGCTGGGGGCAGCTCAGGCTGGACCTGACAGATTTAGGGAAAAAGTTCCAGATGAGCCCAAATTCTTTTGTGCTGTCCTGTGAGGAGCCTCTGGTGCTGCCCAGCTCCTGCCCTGGGATCTGCAGGCTGGGGGTGATGGACACTGGGGGACACAGGGACCTGCAGCAGGTGACAGCAGGCAGAAGGTCTCACCATGAGCTCAGTGTGGTCCCAAAAAAATCTCAACTTCAGAGAAATACCTGAATGGTTTTATTTATTCTCCTAGGCATCAACAATTAGAAACCTGGTCTGGGTGTCTTTTAGAAGGAACAAATTGCTGAATTATTTTTAGCTCAGAAATCTCCTGCTAGGAAGAAGTGTGGTTGTAAATAATTGTATTCCTAAAGCAAAAATGGGGAAGCTGAGGGTAGAGGCTACCCCTGAGCACAGGTCAGTGAGGAAGGTGTGTGTTCCCCCCAAATCCACTCCTGGGCTGGGTGAGGCCAGGGGAGGGTTACAAGGAGGGACTGAAGCCCTGATCCTCCTCACGGCAGAGGAGAACCACGGTCACTAAATAACAAAATGAAATGAAGATGTACAAACCTGCTGTCAGGCTGTGGGTTTGGAAGGGTCCTGTGCTTCTTGTGGTTCATCAGCTGCTTGAGCTTCCCTGGAAGAGCTGGAGCCCTGGAGGCTGCTTAAATTCACATGTCACCACCTTCCCCTCCAGCACTGATAGCGGCCAGCTGTGTTCTCAGGAGTTTTTTTGGTAAGGGATATTTTTCAACATTGCTAAAAGTGTAGCTGTTGGTAACAGCAACACTCAGGCAAAAGCATCCCAAAGCAGAACTGGCTGCTCTCCTCAGCTCTAAAATGGGATGGAGGGGGCTCGGAGCAGGGAGAAAATGAAGATAATAAAACTCAACTGTTTGAGTTGGGATGCTTTTCACAGAGTTAAAATGACTGAGTGGTGGCCATACAGGTGAATAAAATTGTTATGGGAATTAGGGAGAGCCACACCATGACAAGCAGGGCTCTCTAACATGGAAACAAACATAGGAAACCTTTTCAATCAGACAAATGTATTCTCCCTATCAGAAGTCCAGAAGAAGAACAGAAGGCCCAGGATAAGACCCAGACTCTGCATTTCACAGGGGTCATCAGGACTGGGCCCCTTGAGACCCACCAGCTCAACCCTGCTGCTGCTGCTGCACTTTTGGTCTGATTTCCTTTCAAACACTTCATTCTTGGTTTTGTTCTTTTAAAGATAACCCAGCTGAAAATTGAAAACAACCCCTTTGCCAAGGGCTTCCGGGGCAGCGACGACAGCGACCTGCGCGTGGCACGGCTCCAAAGGTACCTCCCTCCCCATCCTGCTCCTCACCAGCTGCACCTCCTGGCAGAAGCAGCTGAGAGGTGCCAGAGCCACGGGGCATCGTCTTGGCTTGTGCCTGAATGCCAGTGCTATCCCTCAAAAGCTCTGCCTGTCACTCAGTGACACACTGGGTGCTGTCAGTCCTTGCCCACACCCAGAGCAGTGCGCTGAGCTCATCGTCTGAAGCACAGGGTGGTGAAGTCATTGGCTGGAGATGCTCTGGGGGAGCCAAACCAATATTTCCTCATTCTCTTAAAGGAATTTTGATGATGCTGATCACTGCCTAACCAGCCTTAATTTTTCTCACCTCTTTTAGCAAAGAATATCCAGTCATTTCCAAAAGCATCATGAGGCAGAGGTTGGTGTCCAGTCATGGCCAGCTGTCAGCAAAGCCAGATGTTAACCCACTCCATGGGAATCACCAGACCCTTCAGCATTATCAGTATGAGAATGGTGCTCACATGCAGTTTGCAGCTTCGGATACTCAAGATCTGCCACTCAACACCTTCACAGCACAGAGAGATTCAGGGCTCTTCTACCATTGTCTAAAAAGAAGAGGTAACTCGAGTTTACAGCTAGAAAACTATTACAGAAAGTAAACCTGAGAGCATGAGATCGGTTTGGATTGGTCTCTTGTGCCTTGATCTTCAAAAATAGTGTTGTGATGGGAGTGTTTTGCAGGGTCAGGAGCCAAGAGCTGCTGTTTGGGGCAGTTTTTAGTGAGTTTGTCCCATAGAAGGTAAATTCAGACTCTGAGTCAGAGCTAAAGCAATGAATTAGAATGTGTAATTCAAATGGCACAGAGCTTCAGTGGAAAATTATCCATTGTTAGGATCAGCTGAATTAAAACTCGTTTGCAGGAGGTCATTAGCATTACCAAAATTCTAGACTTTCCAAGGCAAAGCCATGAGCAATTCCCTCAATATCTGCAGGCCAGTGGGACTGTGGGAGCTTGGTAGAAGCAGCCCTTTCCTCTAATCCACTAATTCTCAATTTTAAGTGAGCTGTGACTGAATTCTCTTCCTTTTAGTCCAGCATCAGATGAGATCATGGCATGTTTCAAGTTAAATGGAAAAATTTTGCACAGAAGAAAAAAATCCTTCTATTTGCATGTCTCACTGCCTGCTAATTTATTTAAGCTGGGAGAATCCTCTGATCATGGTCAAATGAAGAATCTAACAGCACCAGTAATGAGGGCTGCAAGGCAAATGTGTAATTTTAGCAGATGTTTAATGTGCAGATGAATTCACTAATTCATCCAGAGAATATCCCTAATAAGTAACAGAAAGCTGCTGGGGAACAGGGCCATGGTCCTCTCAGGAGGAGAGGGGCTGTGCAAAGCTGAGGAAGGGCTGCTGACTGGGAAAGGGCTGCTTTATCTGGAAATATTTCTGCAGCTTCTGACGGGAATATCTGGGAAATGTAGAGTCATTTCTGCAATGACAGGAAGGCAGGCTGTGATAAGACCCTTTAAGAGACTTCTTGAATTTGTCAGGAGGAGCTGTGCAGGAGTGGCAGGGCCCTCTGTTATCGGGATGAACGTGGAGTAATCCCTGATGTGAGAAGAGTAGCCCGAGTCCCTCACTTAAGCTGACAAATGTCACCGGAGTGCTTTGGGGCCGGGAGGATTAGCCTGACATTTGCAGCACAATGTCTTTTTGATGCTGTACATTGTTTCCCCAAACCAAGATGGTTTAACTGGATTAAGCCGCGAAAGGGCACCAGTTCAGCGCAATAACCGCGGCCGCACGCTCGGCCTCCCAGGGAACCCCCAGCCCCAGCCCAGGCTCCCAGCAGAGCTCTGCCAAGCCCGGCAGCTGCTCTTCAACGTGAATTTTCCCTTGCAGAAAGCGCTCGGCACCTGGACCTGCCCTGCAAACGCTCCTACCTGGACGCCTCGTCCTCGGTGGGGGACGATCACTATTTCCGCTCGCCGCCGCCCTACGAGCAGCAGATGCTGAGCCCGTCCTACTGCGGCGAGGTGGCCCCGCGGGAGGCCTGCATGTACTCTGGCTCCGGCGCCGACATCGCCGCTGTCCCCGCCGTCGACGATCTGCCACCCCCGCCGCCCCCCCTGAGCTGCAACATGTGGACTTCAGTCGCACCTTACACCAGCTACAGCGTCCAGACCATGGAGACTGTCCCCTACCAGCCCTTCCCTCCTCACTTCACCGCCGCCCCCATGATGCCGCGGCTCCCGGCCATGGCGGGCCAGGGCTCGCAGCCGCCGGGGAACGGCCCCTTCAGCGTGTACAACCAGCTGGCCCAGGCTCCGGGCCGGGAGCGCGGCCCCGCCTCGTCCTTCCCCAGGGAGAGGGTGCACCCGGCCGTGTGCGAGAGGAAACCCCCCTCTCCACACCTGAACGCAGCCAACGAGTTCCTGTACTCGCAGAGCTTCTCGCTGTCCAGGGAGTCGTCGCTGCAGTATCATTCAGGGATGGGGACTGTGGAGAACTGGACTGATGGGTGACCCCCGGGCCCACAGAGACCACACTGCTCCAGGACGGTTCAGTCAGTGTTGATACCTGTGGGTAACTTGCACTTCGGTGAGACACATGTGCATTTCCAGAGGGATTTGTGTGGGTGAAGAGCTCGTATCTTCAGGCACACAGAGAATTCCATCTCCTGTCTCAGTGGGCTGGATTCATCAGGCTCTTAGTGACTCCCAAATAAATTCATTCTCGTGTCCTCATGCAGTAGAAACCATCTTCATGACTAACCAGTGACGTAGCTAGTCATGTTCTTTTGCTTGTCACGTTAAACATCCGTGAGCAAATTTTGGCTATTTGGGAAAAATACGAGCTTCACTTCTATGGTCCTTGGCTCATGAAGCCACAACCTCCCAGACCTCCAAGGAAGAAGCCATTTGCTGGGTTGCATAGCTCCAGGACTGCCGTGGCAGTGTTTCTTTAGCCCTTTCGATCTGCAGAGATTGCTGTTCCTCTGGCAGGGAGGGAGCGGCGGGGCCGGGCTGGCAGCGCGGGGTCCGTGCCAGGGGCACACGGGAGGAGGCACCGATGCACAAATGTCTCTTCTTGCCCCCACACCACCATCCCTCGTGGCTGTGGGAAGGGAAGAAGTGAAGAGTTAAGCCCGAGGCCAAACAGTGAATTAATTGCAGCGTTAGGAACAGACCCGGTGTCATCAGACTCCCATCCCTTAATTGATTCACACTTGCTTATTGCAATATATTTATGAAGTTTAAGCTTAGAAGTCGCTAATACTTTCCAGAACCAATTTCTGTATTTGCTGGTCCTTGATTTCTTTCGTATTCAGCTGAAACGTGCCTTTTGTGCTATGTTCTTTTCTTTTGCAGCTAACTCAGTGTTGTTTGCAGCCTAGAGGAGGCCTAGGGGAATATTTTCCTAATGGTGTGGTGGGGAGGGAAGAGCTCCCGTGACCTGTCAGGCTTTCCAGTGTACAAATATTTGTAGAACAGGTAAAATCTGTAACCAGTGTATTAATTGCTCCTTTTTTTCTGCTGTGAAGTGTCCAGAGCAGATTCCTTCAGCGCTGGCCTTGCCCTCTGGAGTGTCCCTGGGAGTTGCCGAGAGGGGATCGGTCTCAGGGTGGGTTTGATGATCTCAGAGGTCTTTTCCAACCTCAGTGGTTCTGTGAGGAGGCTGACACTCGTGGGGAAGCAGTGGAATTCCTTCTGGGACAGAACTGCCAGTGCCTGGGTCCCAGTCTGGCCTGCAGTGTCCATCCTGCTGAGCTCCAGGCAGTGCCACCAAGGGACGGTGACACAGAGGAGATGCTGCAGTTTGGTTCCACTGAAGAGCACAATATTCAAGCTTTACTCATTGCACAGTGAGGGTTTTTTAATTCCTCCCATTGCTTCCCAGACGGGCAAAGGCAAAAAGCTGGAATCCAGGTTTGGAAGTCGGGAGGTGCTTCTGTGTTTTGGTGAATCCATGCCAAGGAGGAGCCCGATGGATGAGGGGGGCTCACACACCCCCAAGGTCCCATTTTAGCCAGGACAGTCCCCTGCACCCACTCAGCAGAATTCGTGTGTGACTGGTGTGGATTTTGTAACCAGATTTTGGAAATCACTACAATTTTTGCATGCTGAATAGCTATTTATATACATATATATTTTATATATATATATATAAAAATTATATATATCACAAATGCAGGCCACGTGTCCAATTCAGCTTTGCTTTTGACAAATGAAATACTTAATAAAATGAATGTTGCAAAGGGTTTTTTTTTTTGGAAAGACATCTATTTAAGATTTTTTTATTACACACCTTTGATGTAAAAACTAAGAATTGGTTAGACAAAAAACCATATATACTACAGATAAATCTTTATTAGAAACCACATTAGATACAGGTGGTATGGAATTTTTAAATGTTTGTTACATAGCATGGACATTTTATTTTACATATCAGAACATAAAGTCATTTTACTACTATAAGCTGTCTCTGGGTGCATTTCAATAATTAGTATAAAAATGTTCCATGGTGAATTAAGATGCCTTGTCTCTCTTCTGTCTCCTACTGCCTGACTACACCAAAATCCCACTTCCCAGGGTGCACACCTGACCCTTTTTTCAGCATCTCAAAGCTCCACCCTCAGGTTTTAGGTGCCCATGGGTTTATTTGGGATTTTTTCTAGTGTTTTATGGCCACATGAGTTGATCTGAGCACTGAATTAAAAGCAGCCACTGATCCCCAGGGCGCCAAAGCCACGTTCCTGTGCTGGGTACAGCTCAGTTCCAGGGACACTGGTAAAGAATTAAAGGTGGGAGGGACAGGGGAGAGGTCTGGGGGTGTCACTGCCCAGAATTTGCAGTGCTCAGCTCATTTCTCATCATGACACTGGATCAACACTGAACCAGACAAATGTAACCCAAAAATGAGTGGGGTCAGCAGCCCAGGGTGCAGAGGAAAAGCTGCCTGGTGACCAACACAATCACAGTGTCATTGTTAATGAATAATCACTGCTGCTATTTTTAACCATTTTTCATGTACCTTCCACTCATCCATGCAATATTTATTGATTTAAGGCAGTTAAAAAAATAATTCCTGTAAGAATCCTTCCAGAATCTTTCAGTCAATGCAGGGGGTGTAGAGAAAGCTTGATCATGGAATTAATGCAAGTTTTACCTGGCAGCCTTTGCAAAGGGCAGGGCCCAGGCTCTGTCCCAAAGCAGCCACTGGAGCTGAGTGCCCTGGGAATTCCTGTGCCAAATAACGAGCTTGTCCTTATAAAAATAGCCCAGGATATTTGTGAGTATTGGGAAAGGCTGAGTTAGCATAAAAATGTGCAAAATTTGGATATATGCTAATCTGGTCATCTGGGCTCCTTTTATAGTCACTGGAGAGAGATCAGACATTGAGATTAAATGGGATGAATCATTCTCCAGTGATGATCTTTTTCCACTCAGAGGAATCAGTTCAGCCACTTAGAGCAGATTTCCTATTTCCAAATGGCTAAAAAGTCATGTTACTGGGATCCCTCTCCTGTGTGACTTTGACAAAAACACTCAGACATCACTGAATTATTTACATTACAAATCCCACTCAGCCTCAGCCCAGGCAAAACAAAAAACAACCCCCCCCAAAAAAAAACCCAAATAAAACAAGCTGTATTAATTTATGGGATGGAAACAGGTTGTTCTTTTTCAGTTTGCTTTATGTTTTCATTGCAAAATTTCTAACCTGGATAGGTGTCCAGTCCCAATGCCAGGCTCCCAGGTGAGGCACCCAGGTTCCAATTGGTTTCTCCTGCTTTTCCCACCTGGAAAGGCTTGGCAGGTGCTGATGCTGATGGAGATCCCTGGCTGAGCAGGACCATTCTCAGGGAGGAAGCAGAGCACAGCAATCCTGAGTGTCCTGGAGGATTCTCTCTGTTTGTTTTTCAAATCAGAAACACTAAACTGGGGACATCACTAAAAAAAAAAAATCCCAACAACCTGCACAGCTTTAAAAGAGATCAAGTGTGCTGACTGTGTCCCAGTTTGATTTACTGCAGTTTAAACAGCTTTTAATTCTCAAGAATGTGGAGGTTCATGTGTGTGGAGGCTTTTCCAGCCCTGGAGTTGCAGCCGGGAATGGCAAATCCAAGCTCAGGGAAACCAGGCCCATTTCAAATCAGATTAAAGCAAAAATTAGCAAGTGAGAAAAACCTGAATACACATGAGGACCGTTTTCCATTGATGTGCTCTAATCTGTACTAAAAGGCCCAGGGAATTTTTTAAATTCTGTTTTTCTTTAAGGTAGATGTCCAAATTTAATCTTGGCACAGGCAGGCTCAGTTCCACCAAGCCCAGCAGCTCTCAGTGCCAGACTGAGCTTGGACTTCCCTCTAAATAGAACAAATATTTGTATCAGCTTGCTGAGAATGTGAGTAATAGGAATATTTGCCAAAATTTAAACAAGCTAAACTTCAGTCCTGCCAAAAGCCCCACCATTCAATTTGGCATCATTGGCAGCTCACAGGCTCAAGAGGGGCCTAAGTCTGGAAGAGCTGGGGTGTTTTTGGCAAACATGAATTTATTTTTCTCTCTCTCCACATTTTGGAAAATTTGTGCCTCTCTGTATTAATTTATGATGTCATTAAATGATTCTTTTTGCAGCTTGTATAGAAAGAATGTTTCTTTTGAAGATGAGAGCTCCTCTGAGGATGGTTATAGTGAGAAATTCCAGCCAGAGGGGGGAAAAAACCTCCTCTCTCCTTGCCTGTGATGTTTCTGCAGTAGTGCTTAAACAGCAAAAAAATCTGCAATATTTTAATTTAAGGACCTGCTCCAAGGAGGTGCCATGCACTTGACTGTGACAAGAGGCAGCCTAAATTCAATGTGATTGGAGGGGTTTTACTCCTGTGTCAGCAGGCTGGAAGAGAAATGAGCCTGGGACTTGCTGATAGAAAACATCACATTTTGAACTGATTTGCTCTCTGCAAAGAACAGGATCAAGATTAAAAATTAAAGAAAAGAAAATCTTGGGAGTGGTACAAGCAAAGCACAAAACCTTGTCCAACATTAACCTTATTTAATGGGTAAACACTGCCCTGAAATGCCTGTAAAACATCCCTGCAGGCACTGGGGTTTAGGTGGTGATTCCATCACTGGGTTCACAGCCCCTCCTTGCACCAGCACAGGGCAGGACAGCCCAGGCTGTGTCCTGCTTCAACCAGAATTAAATTTAAACCTGGCACAGGCTGCTCAGCCTCCCTGAGAAATGATTGGGGTAGCAGCAAGGGAAGGGGATGCCTTTGGGGTTTTGTGTCACCTTGCTGGGTGTTTGTGGCCTCCAAGCCCCCATTCCTGCCTGGAAGATCCTTTTCCTGGTCGTGGCCAGCAGAAGTTCCTGCCTGAGCACTTTTGGGAATGCCTGGTCAGATATCCCAGTGGATTTACCCAGAGTTGCAGCAAGGTTCCTCCAGGATGGAAATTGCCCTCCTGAACATGAGCCCACCTCTGGAACCAGGCCCTAAGAGAAGGAAATAAAAACGTAGATTAATTAGTGCAAAAAGCTAATCATACAAATTCAATTAAAATCAGGATAATTGCAGCTTTTGTTAATTAGAAACTTGTTTTAATAAAAGAAAAGCAAACCCCACTGGAATGAAAAGAGGAGGAATATCTACAACAGGTCACAAGGCTCTTGTTCCACTGATAATACTGATGGGGAAGAGGTTTGAAGGAGTATTTGGCAAATGCCAATATTTTTCATCTGGTTTTTGTTGTTGTTGTTGTCATTCTCCTTAGTTCTCAGCAAACACTAATTTTTGGCTTTGAACCACACATTGCTGCAGTTTCAAGGAACATTTTCAGTGGAGCTGTATTTACAAACTGGTGGAAAACTGACTTTTTAATAAGAAAAATTAGGTGGGATGTCAGCACCGTCTACTTGGGCAGCAACAGATTTTAACAACCCTGAAAGACACAATTTGACAAATGTATTTTCTAGCTGGGAGGTTCACCCTGCTAACAGGACACTGGGCCAGGTTTGTGTACTAATGCTCAGCCCCTGCCAGCAGGGATGGACACATCCTTGAACATTTACTGGAGAACAACATGTACAGAGAACAATTCCTTACGTCAGGCAGGCAGCAATGCCTGCTGCAGTGCAGCAGAGATGAAAAGCAATATTTTTGTGTTTTCATGCCAAAATCCCAAGGCTCAGTCCTATTTCTGTTGAAGTCAATAGGAAAACTTTTATAGACTTCAGTGTAGCAGGACCAGCCCTCTAATCTTCCCCTCAGCAAGGCCAGCCTGCAGCCTTGGCTGTGCAGTTCAGGAATGAGCCACGCAGTATTTGAGTTTGATGGATGACACAGCCACTCCAAAAACTGCAGTTTACTCATGCCCAGGGTATCTGAGCAGCTACTGAGAGAATAACAAAAGTCTGAATCTAATACTGTATTTAACATCAACTGTGAATCTAATACACAAAAGGATGGCTGAAAACAGAACAGAATAATCCCCAAACCATTGATTATCCCCTCGAAATCCAAGAGCTCATTTTAGGCTGAAACTTTGGAGCAGATTGCCCTGGCCATGAGGAATCAATCACAGGACAGCCTGGAAAGGTGATGAACTTGCCTGCTGCAGCAGAGTGATGTGGAGCAGTGTGAGTGCAGGGCTGCACTGGGGACAGGCCAGCCATGGGGACAGGGAATCCTCCCCTTCACAGTGGAAATCCAAGTAGCCACAGTGCCTCACCTGATCAGACATCTTTGGGTGAGGACTTGGTTTAAACCTTACTCATGAGAACACCAAAGGTGATGAAGAGTAAAAGGATTTTAGCCAAATAGAATTTCTGTTTGAAATGAGTCTGTTCTTCCTTCTCATCTTTCTGACAATGCAGCCAGTTCAAAGCTTGGAGAGATCCCCCCACTCCCCCTCAGCCTTCCCTTCCCACCATTTATCATTCTGAAGGCAAGGAGACAGCTCAGGGGCAGGAAAAGCTTCCAGTGGGATTTCTGTCCAGGATCACAGCAAAGGACTGGATTTACACCCAACATTAGAACTGAGCACGTGCCTGTAGCCCCTCTCCCTCTCCCCACCAGTAACAGGTAAGGAAAAAGGGAATTTAACCCTGGGTAAATATTGCCCGAGCTCTCCAAGCCTGGGAGGGGTCACTGCAGAGGGCTGGAGGGGTTTGCATTTTTTCCAGGACATTCAGCACGAGGCAGTGAGCCTTGGAATGCTGATACCACTGTGGATCCACTGAGCATCTTCCCTGGAGTGACACAGAAATCTGGGAGCAGCAGAGACATTAAATCCAGAAACTGAAATGCCCCAAAGCTCTGAGAATTCAGGGGAGTAAGAACTGGGTGAGCAGTGCAGAGCTCATCACGTTCAATGTTTGCCACAGGCCTCTCTCCTACCAAATTCTGGGTTAAAGATGCAAAGAAGTCTCTACTGAGATCTCATTTAGACCAACTCCAGCTGAAAATCAGCAGATGTGGAGCTAAACCCCCACCCTGACCTGTATTCCTCTTTCCTGGGAGCAAAGAGCTTCCATTGCAGGCTGTGGACTCCATGAAATTCAGGATTTACAAATGCTCCTACCCCCAGCAATGACCCAGCCCTTGGTGAATGCATAACACAGAAATAACATCCCCTCACCTCTGGGAAGTAGTTAATTAGATTGTCCCAAAATCAGTTTTCATCCTATTAACAGCAAAACAAGGGGAAGCAGGAGGTCAGGGACCAGGCATTAAATACAGGCAAAACATGAGCTGGAAAACTTAAAGGAGGAGAGAAAGGGGGAAAAAATAAAAATAAACCCCATAAATATAAATGCTCTTTTCTTGCCAAGGAGCAAAAGCAAAAAAGCAAAGGAGTTGCAGTGTTGGATGAGTTGTGAGTAATCAGTAAAATGGAGAGGTTGAGGTTGTTCTGCTCAGTTCTTCTTGCTGCTTCTCTTCTCATCATTATGGATAACACAGCCATGCTTCTCACAGCTCCGAAAACAGATCTCTGAAAATGTGCAAAAAAGGAGAAAAGTAACTTTTATCCTGTTTAAGACAGACTAAACATCCCCTTCCTCCTGGGGTGTCTTATTACTCCTTTGGTTAAGTTTCAATTTTGCAGGTACCTGGGCCAGTCCTGATCATCACATTGATGCTAATAAAAAAATCCTGTTAATTTCCAAAGGACAGGATATTCTCCTTCCACAGATACTGTATGACCCTCTCCTGACAGGATAATACAGGAACAATTCCTTACTTGGCTCCAGCACCACATTCAAATGTTTCCTTGGAAACACTTTGTTCCTTTCTGATGTTTCTTACTGTGGGTTGAGATCCTTTGTGGGGCAGGGGTTCCTTGAATTGGTTTTCCACAGCTGAGCTTCTCTTGTGTCCTTCTCAGTTTTCCTTTCCATAGATACTGGAGAGCACCATTTCAATGAATCATGCTTTCTTCTAATAAAATATTATTTGAGTCCCATGCCAAAGGCCAGATTTCCATAAAAGAGATTGAGAATGAGTAATAAGCACAGCAAAAAATGATTTTTATTCTTCTGTGTTTCCCTACTCACTCTCATTTTTGAGGCTCAGAGGCTCCTTAGAAGACCAGTAGCATTAGAACTGATATTTTATATCTTCAGTTTTGTTTCAGAGCTGCCTTTTCTGCTGGTCCATCAGCTAAGCAGGGAGATGTTTCCATCCTTCTCCATTAAGAGCCAGTTTAGTTCTTAATTCAATAAAATCTCTCCTATTCCTCTGACCTTTCTCACCCCAGTTCCTAAAGCCAGGAGCCAGGGGCAGCTGCCAAGGGCCAGGACAGAGAACCCCCAGGGGAAAAGCCTTTTCCCCAAGGGAAACCTCCTGGTTATCCCTCTCAGCCTCCCACCTCCCCTCCTGGCAAGGTGAAGACCCAACAGGAAAGTGTTCAAGCCAAAATTTGGGATATTTACAAGGCAGAGCAAAGCTGAGCCAGCCTCCCTGGCAGCAGGGATGGAGCCTGGAATGTGGGATTGGGTTCCTGGCTGTGGATAATCATTGCCCAAACTGCAGCAGGAGGATGGAAGTCAGCAGAGAGCACAGCAAACTCCAGCTTGTAAAAGTCACCCAAACTTAACAACAGGGATACACAGAGGAGTTGCTGGGTAGGACCCACAGCTCCTCTGTCCTCTGACCACTGAGGGCTCCTCTGCTTTGGGTTTTTGTTGCTAAACTGGAAACATCTCCAGCTCCTCAAGGTATCATCGATGCCTTTCATGTGTTGGTACCATGCCCTGTTCAGGGAACAACGGGGAATTGCCAGTGTAAAGTGATAGTAAAGGCTGTCCTCACATTTCATTTAATAGGGTACATTCCTTTTTGTAATACTGCTGAAAAGTCCCTCAAATGTAAGTGAAATAAAAACTGTTCTTTTACTTACTGCTAATAACAGCCAGTCGTGCTGTCCTTGAGAGCCACATATAAAAACAGTCAAGAAATATTTTCAAATGGTAAAATACTGCACTATAAACGAGACTTCTGGAGATGTTACCTAAATTAGCCTCGTTCAAATGCCTTTGTGATATTCAATCATAATCATAAAAGTCAGAGTGCTTTTGCCTTTCCATCAGAAACCAGCCTTATATGTTTTGCTAGTCCCAGCTCCACACTGGCTGGGTGTCGTGGTGTATAATTTCATAGACACAAAGACACTTCACTACCATAGCTCTCATTATTAAACAATATATTTTAATTGTCACCACCTTTCTCATATAGACATGGGCCAAGCCTGCCCTTATTGGCTTCAACTGAGCTCCACAAGGGATGAATTTGGCTCAATATATATAAAAAAATACAGCAAGTTGAGTAATAAAAAGAAATGTTTGGGTTTCCTTTTTTATAGCAGCCGGGGATTTTTTTTTTTTTTTTTTGCCATACAAACACACATGCCTGGCCAGTAAAATCCCCTGATAAAGGACTAAAGTGTTTAAGACTTCATATGCAGAATAGCCCATGGTGTTTAATTACAATAGCAAAGATGCCATGCTATAAAAGCCTTTCTTACCTGCAGAAGGGATCCATGCTCTCCAATGAAGCTTAATTACACAGGACATGCTGAGTTTTCCCCTCTGGCAATAACCTCTAACACCAATAACTCCTCTGGTTCTTTTGACATCTGAATAGCTGAATATTGTTAATTTTTGCTCTAATTTCCTTATTTGTGTTACAGCTTTCCAGTGGTTTGCTTCTGATGAAAGTACTGAGCATTAGAAGAGCTTCATTCCTGGGACATTCCTCTTCCTTTCTTCCACTTTTCCCTTGGAATTTTGAGCTCTCAGCCTGCTCTGGCACTGCTGCTCCCCCATCTCCTTCCCAGCAGACTTGGCTCCAGATGGAGATTTATGCATTTCCCCTCCTGTGATCCTTTCCTGCTCCACCAGCAAAGGTTTCAGCTTCATCCCAGGCCCAGAAGATGCAAATTTCTGCAGAAAGAATTTACTTTAGACTTTAAAGGAAAAGCTTTACCTGGCTGCCAAGCACTTCAGAGTCACTGGTTTCACAACTCTCACACACAAACACAGGGCACAGCACAGTAAAAATTCCCCATTATTTTGGGGAAACGGAGTCTTTGTTATTTATTGAGTTATATCAGATTTATAGCTCACATTTCTGCCGAGCTTTTATTGATTCATAAGGAGAAGATTCCATTTTTACCTGGAAATGCTGCTTTTTGTGGGGAGGGGAGGAAACCTCTCCCTTGGCAAACTCTGGGATCCTGAGCCATGATTTAGAACCATCACCTGCATGATCCTCCTCATCCTCACTCCTGCATCCTCAGCTTTTGATGGAGCCAATTTCCTGAGTGCATGTGAGAGCCTGTGGCTGCAGCCTGGAACAATCCTACCTCAGTGCTTCCCTTCTGTTGTTGATCCTTTAATTTCCTCCAGCCGACTCCTGCAGGGGACTCACAGTTTTATGCTGCTCTTTTGGACTAATCATTTACAACTGACTTGAAAAAAACCATCCAAATCCCTTCTCTGCTGCTACTGCTCCATGGAAGGGTCACTAATTGGGATGTACTTCCAGCCAAAAGGCAACACAGGCTTAACAGCAATTCACAGCAACCTGAAAATTCTGCCCAAAACTTTCTAACCAGACCAGTTATTTAGAATTTTACTCCAAAAATTAGGGTTGCAATACATAAAATTCCTCTGCAGTGCAGATTTTCACACTTTGGAAAGCCAGGTGAGGAGAAAGTCAGATAAAATTGATGAATAAATGAAATCACAGAATCAAGATCTAGTCTGGCTTTTGGGAATGTTACAGGGCTCTTTTCATGGGTACAGTTCTGGGCACGGAAAATACAAAATTAAAAAGCTATCTGCAGTTACAGATCTGGAAGGAAGGCACGAGCTGGATTGGAAGTTTAAAAAGCTGTGCCTTAGGGGGAACTGTTGCCTAATGGCAAAACAGGAAACAAGATGAAATACAGAAGGGACATACATTAATTTCTCTGAATTATTGATGTTAGTGCTCTGTAAAATGGAGATCAAACCAGTAATTTTATTATGTAAGAAAACCAATAGTGATTTAAGGCTCTTTTACTAAAAAATGTATTAAATTTTAACTTAAAGCTGAGAATCTGACCAATTCCTAGACAACAGCCTTATTAATTTATTTTATCATGTTAATTATGTAATCACAGATGCACATCCTTCCAAATACATGTTTTTAATAGTGTAGCTTTTCTGACCTGTGCTAATAACAAATATCCCAACAGCTGTGACTTAAACACACAGATATGAATGATCAGTTATTATAATTTTTTTTGTATTTCTATACATTACAGGTGATAAAATAGTTCTTGAAGAATTATTTTATTGCATTAAAGGATAAATTTATACAACAGTTTGATGCATTTTACATACCAGCAACCACTACAAACTATTGTTAAACCTTTAAATAAATACAAGCACATTACTTGAAGTGAAAACAAGCCCACAGCAGATTTGCAAGACCAGAAATGGGATTTGCAACTATTTCTGGCTGTCAGATCCCCCTGAAAATCAGAAAATTCAACATTTTCACACACTCATGATAAAAACCTGAGATTCAGTTAAAAAATATTCTGGCATCCTACACTAAGAGTATTCCAAGCTACTTTAGGGGACAGAAGGGAGATTTTAAGGGACAGAAAGGAAACTTTAGGGGTAAAAAGGAGATTTTAGGGGACAGAAAGGAGACTTTAGGGACAGAAAGCAGATTTTAGGGACAGGAAGGAGACTTTAGGGACAGAAAGGAGATTTTTAGCAACAGAAAGGAGACTTGAGGGACAGAAAGGAGACTTTAGAGGACAAAAAGCAGATTTTAGGGACAGAAAGGAGACTTTAGGGGACAGAAAGCAGATTTTAGGGGACAGAAAGACTTTAGGGGAAGAAAGGAGACTTTAGGGGGCAGAAAGGAGATTTTAGGGGACAAAAAGGAAACTTTAGGGGACAGAAAGATTTGAAGGGACAGAAAGCAGACTTTAGGGGAAGAAAGGAGACTTTAGGGACAGAAAGGAGGAGCTGGAAGGGCTGGAGGATGCAGGGGGGGCTGGCTGTGCACGGCAGGAGCAGCACAAGCACAGCCGATTTATGCGCTGCTAATTCCTCCCTCAGACGATCAGCCTCGGCCTGGTCTGATTTCAGCAGCAAAATCTCTGCGTGGAGATCAACACTGCTCTCAGGCATAAGATCCTAATTATTTGAAAGGCATTTGTTTTCATAGCTTTTTTTTTTTTTTTTCCCCCCCCCCCCTTTTTTTTTTTTAATGTGTCCAAGTCGATGGCATTTTAATGCCTTATTAAAAGGGGGTTTTACAGCAGCCCGTCTGTTCCCTCACGGTGCCCATGGCTGTGCTTTGTGCTGCAGGATTTCACCTTCCACGCTGGCCAGAGAAATATTTTCCAAATTCCCTGTAAAAGTGGTGGATATTTCCTAAGACAAATAGTTGGGAGGTTTTTTTTTACCTGCTCTAGTTTGCCACTGATAGGGGAGATGGGTTTTGGATGTGTGTGCACGTCCTTCTGTTTGTGGCCTGCTTGCAAAAAGGGTTTGTGTTCATTAAAGGATATTCTTGCTAGCTCGGGCCCAGTTTTACAGGGCTTTTTTAGTTACAGAAACAAATGGAAATGTTTTCATTTCTGGTTTTCTTTAATTCAGTTGAAATCACAGTAGGACAAAATATGCCAACGCTCCCCTACCATGTTTTCAGCCCAGACATTGCCATGTGGGGTCTCTAAAGGCACAAGAGATTAAAAAAATGAGGCAATTGAAACCTGGAATAAAATGGAATTGATGAGAAGTTTTTATATTAAATTACTTTGAAGGGCATGTAAGGGAAACAAACATTCAAAAGTGAAAAGGAAGATAAAAATATTTTTACCAGCATTCAGAAAATCACAGTGAAATATTCTTCTTAAACATTTGGTGAAGCTTTTGCTTTGTTGCAGTCAAATGGCAGAACCCCCACTGAGTTCAATGGGACAAGAATTTGTGCCCAGGTAGCTCCTTCCCATCCCTCACACACAAATATTTTGCTGAACACCAGCTCAGCTGGGGTTGGCATTAAATAATTTAAGTCCTTAACTTATCTGTCTTATTAGTCCTGATGAATACATGGCCTGGATCAGCAGAACTCTCCTAAGATAAAATAGAATCTAAACTGCCAGGTTTCAGTTCTGGAGGGTTCTGTAGCAGCAAGCAATAATGAACAGATGAGGGAAGCAGCCAGACCTACAAAAGAAATAGTATTTTAAAAGGACTGTACTTAGGGGGGAAAAAAAAGGGTTTGCCTTTGTACATAAAGAGCTCTATTCATTAAAAGAAGTTTTTACAAATGTGGTTATTTCAAATAGTCGAAAAGTGTGAAATACACTTAAAATGAGTAAAATTTGTGGGTTTTCCTATGGGTTAAATATGTGCCATACTAATAAAGCTCTCCTCACACCTCTTCCTACCTCTGAGTCTTTGGCCTCATTCTGCAAGATGTTTTGAATTGAGGGAGCTCAGCACTTCCCTGGAATGGACCATTAGCCCTGCAAGGCCCAGCTCTGTAAAGATTTAAAGGAATCCTGAAGAATTCCAGTGAGCTGGACACTGAGTGAGGCACAGAGTGAGCTCCACGTGCCTGCACAGCTCCTGGGGAGGAGCTGCTCCCAGGAACAAAGGAGAAATCAGAACAGACACCAAGTCCCACAAATCAGAAACATCCAGCAATCTCAAACCTTCTTCCAGGCAGCCCCCAGCAGGTCAAATTTTAAAATAAAAATTGCCTGAATTCTGTGTAGGTGCTCAGACCTTGAGTCACTGCAGGGCCCAAGCACCTCTCAAGTACACAGACATATATATATATATTTATATACACAGATATATGTGGGGTCACTGATTCAGAGACCCCAATATCAGGCCCATCTCCCACCTGAGCCTGCTATTTAATGACCATGTGCTGCTTTCTGCAGGAGGCTCCCCCACATCCAGTACTCTCCTTCCCATTCCTGGTTTTTAAAACTTATTCTGTATAAAAACCACATCAACAACTCCTACATGAAAAAACACCCCTGCCTCAGGTTTCAGGAAAGGTGCCCCTGTGATGCAGGTCAGCATTCCTGGATAACCCAGAGGAACCCAGCAGGATCATGGATTTCCATGGGAGCTCGTTCAACAGAGGGTTTATAAACTGATGGAAATCTTCAGAGCACTGACTTCCCAGTGTTTCACCCTTCCCACTGGTGGAAGAAAGCTTCCAACAGCTTTAAATTGAAACAAAGGTGTTAAAATCTGATTATTTATAAGCATCCAATTTCCAAGCTTTTGTCCTTGCAGTTTTCAGCCACCAGTGATGTGCAGAAGTTGAGATATCAGTGACATTAAATGTGTCTAAACCCATTTCCCCTCAGTAACTCTGGTATCTGTTGCTGCACATGTCAGTAACACACCTGAAATGCAACATGACATCTCCAGAAAAATCAGATATTTTGGAAAACATGGCTTAGATACAAAAGTCTAAAAGCTGAATCTCTACTGTAGCAAAATCCCCTCCAATTTTTCGTAGCACTTGGTTTAATATAGCAAGAAAATTATCAGTCCACTACTTAGTTCACATGCATTGACCCCAGGAATCATAATGATATTTTATATATGAATAGGGATAAAACCACAAATGTTCCAGCCACATGGTATTCTAAGAGCCCTTCACCAAGGTACAGATTTTGCTTAATCCAACAGTAGAGATGGAGAATTTAATAGCAGAATAACCTTCTGGAACACTAACAAATTTTAAAAAATCTCAATTTACTGCTGTATATTTATGTCAGGAGAGACCAATGGAGGATAGAGCCACGTGTTTCCTCAGCACAATTGTGCTGTTTAACAAACCAAGTCCACAGCAGGAATCCCAGACCAGGAACTGATGTCTTCACCCACTGCTCCAACTCCCTGTCCCAAAGGGAAGCCTTCCAGGAGAGCCACTTGGACAACTGGGCATCAGATTTTGTCAGGAGTTCCCAAGTGACCTTTTCCTGATGTTCTGGGATGGGACAATGGTGAGATGAACCTCCAAAGTTGCTCTCTGGAAGAAGCTGTGCCTGAGGCTGTCTCACCCCACATAATCCCAATTTCTCCTTCCATGTCCTGCAGGGTCCCTGCAGCCTGCCAGGGTTTGGCCAACCCTCTCCAGAGGAACCACGGTGAAATCTTCTCTGAATTTAACCACTGTCAGATGTTCTTTAAGCAGAATAGGAATTTCTCTCCTGAGAACAGAACATTTTGTTGTAACAAGCCCCATTCCCCTCCAGTGCTTTGATTCCCTCTGTCAGTGCTGCCCCCGGGCTGGGATCTGTGTCCAGCCTGGAAGGTGTTTGGAACATGGGGAGGTGAAAATGGGAGCAGTTACAAGAGGTTTTGTTAAAAACCATTTTTGAGAATGTTAAATCACACTGTGCTAGCCACTGAAAAGGTTTCCTTCTCACCAAACTCATGCAGTGGTTTTACAATATTAACAAAGCCACAGAAAAATCGGCCTGAAATAGTAGCAGTAATCCTTAAAAAAATCCTTAAAAAAAGCTTCACCTGAGTGGCACTGGCTGGGGAGCTGCTCAGGATGGTCCTGCCTCCTGTCCTTTTTTCTGTGAAACCACTCCCTGGTTGGCTGTGTGCTCACAATTAATCACTTCTGCTTCCAATGATTCCCTTGCCTTTGGAACTGATGTCAGGCTGAGCCTGTCAGTGTGTTACAGAGCATTTGTAAATACATCAGTTCACACCTCAGTGTTGTACTTGGTACCAAGATACCACCTAGAGCTAATCTGATCCAGGCAGGCTGAGCACAGCTCCTTCCCATCCTCAAAAGGCAGCAGGTGCTGGGCCAAAAGTCATCTTTTTAAAGTTGCAGTAGGCCTTGTCCTGCTCTGGAAGCTGCTCCCACCCTTTTCCCTGTAACTTGGCTCTGCAGAATCCACTCCAGCCACCATTTGACTTTAATCAGAACTGTGAGCGAGGTCCAAAAATCGTTGAAAGCTCATTTATCCATCCCAGTTCACTCCCTTGATGCCCAGTAGCACTTTCTGAGAGCAAGGTGCTGGCAGTGGGTTGGTTTCCCTCA
The DNA here is from genome assembly GCA_013400775.1 of Chaetops frenatus. NCBI lineage: Eukaryota > Metazoa > Chordata > Aves > Passeriformes > Picathartidae > Chaetops > Chaetops frenatus. The sequence goes on from VZTR01024970.1 coordinate 26,471, forward strand.
GAATCCATCTGTGGTACACCACTGTGTGCAGCTTGTGTGTTTATTGGATTCACAGAACTGATTTTTAACTGGAAAAAAACTTCTGGGAGTCCAAACAGTACCCTGGAACTGGGATTTTGGCACAGCTGTGGTGAATTCAGCCCTGTTCACACAAGTACCAGCAGTGATGGCACCTCTAAATTCAGTAGAGGCTTGGATGCTCTGTGGATCCTGGTGGTATTTCCTGGACCTTTAGGATTTGAATTGACCTCCAAGCTGTTGTATTTTCAAAATTACAATTAATTGTGAAAGCTGGAGCAAAGCCAGAGCAAGTACACCCACTACAGCATCCTATGCTGCAGGGAAATCACTTGAAATCTTGCTGCAGTTCTGCATTTACAGGAATTTAGAATTTAAATTCTTAGTGCAAGAGGAAATCATCCCTCAAATCTAGCAGCAGAAGTTTCTGCAAATGGTTGGCCCTTAAAATACGATTTCCACCACTTTAAGCTTTACTTTGATACTGCCACAAGTAGCTGCTATAGTGGTTGCCTGCTGCACTGGGAAAATCTCCTCACTCCAAATCAGCTATCTGCAAATTCTATGCTCCATCTGAGCCACAGAATTAAAGCAAATTTCCAGGGATTTCATTTGTAAGACAACACTTCCAGCTTGTATTACTCTATTACCAGCCATAATGATCTCCAAATCCAAATGATCTCCAATTCCATAGCCTATCCATCATTTTAGTTCCATTTCTTGCTCAGAGAGGATGACTTTTCTAAATCAATTTCCCCACTTTTGGAAAGCCCCATGTCTGCCAGCAGTCACTCTCCCTGCTTGAGCCCAATTTATTCTTTTCCAGCCTACCTTGTCCAATAACTCCAGTTTGAGAAAGGGGACTTTATTCCATTCCTTTCCCAGATCCCAATACACATTCAGAAAGTAAACTGACCAAATCTAGAGAAAAGCTATAAGCTTTATCCTCATTCCTCTGGAGCTCAGCACTTTCAGCTTCATGTCCTCACATTCCCTGAACTGATTGAAGAACATTCCCCAGACATTTCTGAGGCTCTGTCCTGGCCAGCCTCAGAACAGATTTTATGGCCAATTTTTTCATAAGTCTAATATTAAACTGAATTACTTCCTTTATTTTTTTCCCAGCTGCCAATTTTCCTTGTTTTACAAACGAAGATTATCACTTTTCCTAATTGTACAGTAAGGCCAGGGATCAGATTAGGATTGCCCCTTTTCAGCATTCATTTTTCAAACAGGACTTGAGTTTCAGGATTTGGCTGCCAGGAGCTCCAGTTTCTGCCCACCTTTCCAGTCACTCAGCTGGGCTGGGATTTGAAAGGACCAGATGTGCTCCTCCTGAAGCCCAGAGCTCAGATGGAGAGGGTTTGCTAGTTTGGAAGTTGATCTGAAATATCCCATCAGAATTATTATTTAATTTCAGATTACAAGTTGGTTTTGCCTCCTAATTTCTCATCTCACAGAGATCACTGGCTGACAATCATTTGTTGCACTGTGGGCTTCAAATGTGACCTAAGATTCTTTGATTTGGTTGCAAAATGAATATTTTAGCTTATATCTTCATCTGACCAGGACTTTCTTCCTTTCTGCTGTTTTCTGGGAAGCTCTCTGGGTGATGGCAGTCAGACCTGGCCAGTTCAGCCTTGGGGTCTGTATCCAGCCTTCCCACCTGGCCTGGGAATTCTCTAGATGTCCCCAAAACTTCCTTTCTTATCACAGGTCTCAGTCCTTCAAAAAAGGGCTTCCAGATGTTGCAGGTTCTTGTTGCAGTTACATCTGACCACCTTTGATTTCTGAGTGAGCCCTGCAGAAAACAAGGGACTTGAGAAAAAGAAGAAAAAGAGAAAAAAAGAAGCAACATCTTCTCAGATACTGATGTTTAAAAACACTGTCTGGATGTTCTGAATTAATATTGTGTTAGAAGAAGCCAAATGGCTGCGTGCCAGGGCTCAACCCAAGGTGTATTTTTATGGCAAAGCTATAAACCCACAAAATAAGTGGTTTATAATGGAAATTCTGACACACTTTTAATATTAAGAGCAGAAATGTAGTGCTTGTGGCAAGGCAGGATTTGACAGCTGCAGTACTCACCTGTCAGCTGCAGTGCCTGAACAATCCATCCTGAAGGGAGGATTCCTCCTTTATCTCATCCTGCTCCAGCCACAAGTTTTAGGGGCAGATGTGTCCAGCCCTGCTCAGCCATTCATCCTGGAGCCTCTCAAATTCCCTTTTCTGGTTGATTACAGGGAAAAGCAACAAGTGGGATTCCCAGAGCACTGCAGAGTGCTGGAGCTCAGCCTTGGCTTCAGCTGAGCAGCTTTCAGCAGCTGAAAGATGGGAGCTTTTCTGTGCCACTGCTCCTTCTGAGTGGCACTTCCCACAAGGGGGACAGAGTCAGGAGGAGCTGTGGGACTGAGCTGTCCACCAAAACCAACAAACTATCCCTGGAAATGTGTTGATATCAGAGCTGTGGATCAGTCCTGGAGAAAGGAGCAACTCTGAGCAATATTTAGGATACTCTATCAGTTTATACAGGCAGAAGAATCATTGATAGGCTGTGAAAGTGATAATAAGAGAAAATATTGGTAATCATGAGAAAGGAGTAAAATGAATTTCATGAGGTTGAAATATACAAATGAATAATACACCTAAGGCAGTTTAATTTGAGAAAAGACAAGGGACAGTTTTATTCCTACAGGAATGTTCTAACTGGTCACCTCCCACCTCTAACTGGCAGCCTCCCATCAATAAATCATTTACAACATATAAATATATATAAAGGAAAAGCAGGAGGGAGAACGGGGTATATTCAATTGACAATATTCAATGTAATGGTGTGTGCTGGCTCTAGATCTGATCTGTCTCTATGCCATGTATTAAAGCTGAGATTTCCAAATATAATTCAGGGGGTCCTAGATGCTTTTGCCATCCCAAACATCTTGGTTTGCAGCCACATTCTTCAGGAAAACCCAGAAAGGAAGGAGTCAATGTTTGGTTGCCAGAATGGAAGCAGAGACCTGTGTACACACACTTTTCTACACAGCTTGAACTTATTTCATACTTCACACAGCAGTTGCAGAGAAAAGCCTGTGAGTCAAAGTGAAGGGAACCTAAACAGCTGACAAATAAACACAGGGTGATGGATTCAACTCCCCAAGCAGCATGAATGCCTTCCTTCCATGCTATAAATTAACTTCTGCCCCTGCTAATGCACAGATTAACTGCAGCAGCAAAGAACAATGCAGAAGCTCTTTTAAATGAAATGAAGAGAAAATGGAAACCTAATCACACATAACTTAAAAATAATCTGTCTGGAGATGAACTAGAATTATGAAGCAGAATTCATACCTTTATTTCTAGCATCTTCAATTAACAACCCTAGGAAATCTAACACAGTTCAATTAAAATTCTGGAGGGTGTGCTGGATCCAGGGAAGCAGAGCCTGGGGCACACTGAGTGGCTGCAGTCTTTAGGAGACTCTAAGATCTTAAAGACATCAGCAATTTTTCCTTGCATCTTGAGGATATTAATCACAAATGTACACTGGCTTAGCTTGGTGGATTCTAAGGGCATTTACAGCATGCCTAGAAATGAAATCAAAGCTAAAAAAAGGCATTGTTGTGTGTCAAATCACAAGCAGGCTGCTGGGCTCAGATGGGAAACGCTCCGTGGTTCTCCACGGAACTTCCTGGAAAAGCCAAACGCTGCAGGGGTGATTTAGGGCAGGACTGAAACACCTCTCCAGGACCAAAATAAACCATGCAACACAGGGCAAGGATGGGATGGAGATGGAGAGACAACACACAGAGGAGTCTTAACAAAGATGCCACCAGCTGCCTCAATAATGAGACATTTAGAAGCTTTCAAGGGGCTGCAAATTCTGGAGAAAGTCGATGCTTGGGGAAGTTTGTGCTTTCCACGCTGGACATGAAGGAGGTGAGTTAACCCTGCCCAGCCTGCCAGGCCAGGAACACCTCTGTGTTTTGGGCTGTAGCATTTACCTTTGGAAATACGGCTGGAATGTGGCACTGAAATGCTCTCCTTGGGTTAGATCACTGTAAAATAACACAGCCCCTCCTTTTATCACTGACAGCCACTGTTGGTTCCAAACATGGCACAAAGCACATTGCTGTAACCTGATGGATCTCTAATCTCTGTGTATCTACACACCTTTAAGTTCATTATTTTACTGGCTCTTTCATGATAAAAGGTGAATGAGAGTATTTTTAATATTTTGGTGATGGAGGTTATGTTAACACAAACTTCTGTCACCAACAGAAATAGAGGATCCTGTCCTCACCCCGTGTCTTCTGAGCAAGTGGTGCCTTTTGTACTTTGGTTATTTCCTTCAGAAAAGCTTTTTGGGTGGTCTAAGTTAGAAATTACTGCTAATTTTTAACCTATAAAATCAGTTCTGATGCTCTGGTGAGCTGAGGAGCAGCATCAATGTGTCTGGGGTAACAGCAGGAAAGTTCACTTTGATTTTTCTGAGATCAGGCTTTGCTTTATGATTAGTCTCATATACTTTTTGGTGATTACTCAGGTTAATTTTTAAATAGAAATTAATATTAGTTTAATCTCCATTTGGATGCTATTGGAAAGGAGCCCCAGTGTGGGTACAAACCCAGCTGTGCCTTGCAAACCAGGAAAAGGAAGGGGATTGACAGCAGCTCTTGTTGCTCCCCAGCCCAGCTCTGCAGATCTCCAGCAGCCACAGTGCTTTCCTTGGACCAGCTCCCCTCCTTTTATTAGCTCCTAGCTGCTTTTCTGGGGAGGAAAAATCAATGGAAACTGGATTTCTCAAAATATTTGTTTTGGTGTAAAAGAAAGATAGCCCAAGAAAAGTACTTCAGGCAGAAATCTCATGACTGAAAAATTAGACTGGTAAGATTTTAAGACCAAGTTAAAAGTTATGGGTTTTCTTGGGTTTACTTTCTTTGGAAGCAACAGAAACCTACAAACTCTTTTTTGGTACAACAATGCTCAGGACCCTTCAGGGTCTCAGCATCACCTTCTGGCATGATTTAAATCAGGAGACTTTTCATAAATAATTTTAATTATTAGATCTAAATAATTTAGATTTCAAGACAGATACACAGTTTCCGCCTCTGAGCTGTAAAAGCTTTAACAACTCAGACCCCTACAGTCCAAGCAGCAGAAGAGCTCCAATATTCCCTCCATGGCATAGGAGCAGGATATGGAAAGTTGGAAGGTCAATGGAAAAACTCTGTGCCATAGGAACTCCATTTTGTTCCATTGTGAAATCACCAGGGGAAAATAAAGGGATGGAAGCCATGAGTACAAACAGAACCCTGAGCAGGGGGGGTGCAGCAGGCAAGGAGCTGTTGCAGCTCCAGAGTTGTGGGAATTTGGGAATTCTTCTCTGTTGGCCACTCACGGCACTGTGCAAACTCCATTTACCTGGGCACTGCACAGAGAGCACAGCCAGGGCCTGTCAGTGAGTCTGGAGAGAGCTGAGAAGCCCTAAAATCCCTGAGTCAAAGCTGAGTGTGTTCCTCAGCCCTGGCTGGACTTGGGAAGGTCCAGGGCTGTGCCCAGGGCAGTGCCCAGGGCTGTGCCCAGGGCAATGTCCAGTGCCCAAAGCTGTATCCAGGGCTGTGTCCAGTGTCCAGGGCTGTGCCCATGGCTGTGCCCAGGGCTGTGCCCAGGGCTGTGCCCAGGGCTGTGCCCAGGGCTGTGCCCAGGGCTGTGCCCAGGGCTGTGCCCAGGGCTGTGCCCAGGGCTGTGCCCAGGGCTGTGCCCAGGGCTGTGCCCAGGGCTGTGCCCAGGGCTGTGCCCAGGGCTGTGCCCAGGGCTGTGCCCAGGGCTGTGCCCAGGGCTGTGCCCAGGGCTGTGCCCAGGGCTGTGCCCAGGGCTGTGCCCAGGGCTGTGCCCAGGGCTGTGCCCAGGGCTGTGCCCAGGGCTGTGCCCAGGGCTGTGCCCAGGGCTGTGCCCAGGGCTGTGCCCAGGGCTGTGCCCAGGGCTGTGCCCAGGGCTGTGCCCAGGGCTGTGCCCAGGGCTGTGCCCAGGGCTGTGCCCAGGGCTGTGCCCAGGGCTGTGCCCAGGGCTGTGCCCAGGGCTGTGCCCATGGCTGTGCCCAGGGCTGGGCTCGCTGGATGGAGGCTGGGACTGTCCCTGATGTGGCTCTGCAGGACCAGCCTTGGCCCCAAACCCCAGCCCAGCCTGGGGGGACGAGCTGACCCTGCCAAAGGCAGAAAATGAGGCTTTGCTGAGCCCTCATTCCCTGTGTGCAGCTGAGGGAAGAAACCCCAACATTCCCACGGCGAGCACTTGGCTTACCCAAAACACGGGAGGTCCTTTCCCCGAGCACAGGACAAGCCCAGCAATAACTGTGAAAATAAATATTTCAAAACTTGGCTCTCTTTCTTCACCTCCACAAAAAAGGAACAGTTAAATCCATAACCTGAAGTTTTAGACTAAGTTTTATAAATTATTTCTCCTCTGCAAGAGTTAAGCAGCATTTCTTTGATCTTTGTGTATGAAATACTTCAACTTTCAGGGTAATCACAGTCAATGTCCACTCTCATTTTAAAGTATAATTTGTGGCTTCAGTATTTACAATGTTATTTTGATGAAACACAAAAAATATAATTCATTCAATACTGTTTATGTCTGGTTTGAAGTCCCAGATGTTACAAATTGAAGTTCAGATATTCAGATTTTATACATCTTTTGGAATTTTAAACTGTGCCTATGTAGGACAGAATTTTTGCCTTCTCAAGGCTCCTTCCCTGACTGATCTCCTGTTGATTTCAGGGTGATTTGGTTTCTACCTGACAGTAGAAGACAGAAATTGGCTAAAAGTAAATTCTGTATCATATTAGGGATTATTTTGCTTTCCAAGTAACATTATCCTGTAAGCCTATACAGTATAAACCACATAGCAAAGGAATATTTATATATGAATTATTTCCATACAAAAAGAAACTGATTTTTTATATCAGTGTAATATTATTGTACCCCATACATGGGGCTGTCTGAAAAGGTGAAACCTGGGGTACAAGGTGAGAGAAACCACTTGGAGCACAGATTAATGGTAAATAAAGAGCTGGAGGATGTTCATGGAAGCACAGCAGCAATTTAAACAAGGATCAATACAAATAAAAGTTTATATTGACAGAAATGTTCCCTAATATAACACATGCCATTTTATAGTAGTAATTGTAGTAATAATTAGTGAAAAGAAAAACAGGTTGGCTCAACCCTGTAAATAATGGGAGCACCTACAACACTTTCATGTCTTCCTGTCTTATTTGTGATTTTATCAAATTGGATAAATTGTACTACCTTTACTTCCCTTAGGAAGAACATCTCAGTTTGAAAGGAGAAGCTCTGCAAACAAGGACTGGCCAAGGAGAGAGCAGTGTCTTTTTTGGGAACGACTTCACTGCATCCCCTCCAAAAGAAAACTGGTATGAGAAAATAGAGAATTCCTTCAGGTACAAGTAGTGTTTGATTTGTAGCAGCATTCACCTCATCCATTTTGAAGAGCCAGAAATGCAGGAGGACACCTCCAGAGCCCAGAAAGGAGAACACCTCTGAGAGCACGTGAGCCTCGGCCACCAGAAAATGAATTTTCCCAAGAGGGACCAACAAAATTAGAAATAGGTGGCAAAGATAAAACCAATTAAACACTTATTAAAAAAACAACCCCATGCACTCTGCACACTTCCCAAGGGCCAGCCCCATCTGGAATTCATCCTTGGGATGCTCCTTGCTGCTCACAGGTTGAACGCTGCCCATTGACACCACGGAAGGGCTGAAAGCCCTCGGAATGCGGGGCCGGAGCCCGGCGGATTTCCCAGGGATGCACTAATGTGTCAGACTTGTAAAATAGCTCTTAGTGCTGCAGCCCCATTTAGAGAAGGACGGAAACTCACTTTAAATACTTCAGGCTTTAATATCTAGTCCATTACTCTGCAGAAAGGTCTTGTAAAGAGTCAATTATGGGATCCTTCTGATTCGATCCACATGCAAGGGAAATCCGCTCCTTTGCCTTTAAACCTCGGCACTAAGTGTCCTGTTTAAATAATTAGTGACACTTTTTCTTTGATCAAATTGATTCACATTGTTATTCTCTTTATGTTAATTTAAAGCTTAATCCATGTAAAATCCAGGACAGATCTTAATCCATCATTCAGAGGGCTTTTACAAAAAGGCACCGTCATGAGATTGTCCAGAAAACATGACAGGTTAAAGACAGTAGTGAACCAAATTAAAGTAAAATGGTAAAATGCCCTTTTTTTCTTGGCCTTCTAAAAACCTGTGAATGACCAACCTAGTTAACAGCAGTAGCAGGGTAACAATTTGGAAATAATTGTGAGTGGAGACACAAAGCTGGCAGCTGCTCTAGCACAAACCCCATTCTCCAGCATGTTCAATAATGAAGCCAAAATCTGGGCGTCTCCTGCTATTAAAAATGTGTTAATAATGGAAAATATTTTAAAATAAACTGCAGTTACTTTTACTTATATTCTTGTTTTCTCCTCAAAGCTTAGTTGCCCAGGTTACAGGGGAGTTACCAGCAACAAAGTTGGAATGGTTTTCAGACAGAGCTTGTTAAGGTGCTCAGCCAGTAGAGTATGTAGGAGAAAAAAACCCTCTCAATATTTATAATTTCCATATTTTGGTAAGATTTCTACAAATCTACGAATGAGAGGCTGATAATACAGTTACCTCTATAAGTGCATAAAAATTTAAGTTTTGCCCAAGCCCGTAAATCCAAGAGGCCTTGCCAACTCTTCACTTGCTGTACACATTCAAATAATCAAAATTAGTATCTCAAAGCTGAGGTAAAAATTCGTTACAGTCTTACTGGGAAGAGACCTGATAATTTCTGGATATCAGTTATACTCTAACCATAACATTTCAGATGTTTGTGTGTTTTCTGATAATAATTAAAAAGCTGTGTTTCTAGACAGCAACACTGCTGCTGAATGACAGATGAGGCACAAGAATTACTTTGCTAAAATACTGCTGGATGTGTCTTCAAAAGACTTCACAGAGGATTTCAACCCTCCAAGTGTCTTTCTAAAATATTACTGCAACACTGCAAGGGAAATAACAACAGAAAGTATTCCACAATAACAATAATTTAAAAAATCAAGGCAAACAAGACGACTGTTTTGTTTATCTCCATGACAAAATCCTTGAGCAAAATTATTTTCTGGAGTGACTCAATGAAGGTAATTGCAGCAAAATTCCCACTTGGGGATGAACAGCTGGGTCTGGAGGACCTCTGCTGTCCAGGGACTGTACAGCCACACATTCCCAACACCAGCTCTGCTCAGCAGCCACAGAAACAGCCTTGCCTTGTCTTCAAAACCTCCTTCCTACAATCACTGTGAAATTGTAAAAATTACTTCATTCAGCTTAATAAACTCAGTACTTCTGTGAAAGAGTGGCTCAGCCATCTCTGATTTATAAAGACTCTGTGAGAATTTCCATAGGAATATTTTGATTCATCTGCTTAAATTTGTACAGTGGTGATGAAACTTGGGCATTTGTGGATATTTTCCTTTCTCAATTTCAAATAGAGTGGAGTGAAAAGAAATGTACAGGTGACACTGGGGACACACCAAAACACTGAAATCCAGCAGATCCAGTGTGGTCACAGCAGACACAGCAGCTCCAGCCTGGTGAGCTGCACACTGGTGAATCCAACTGGAGAGAAAACCTTCACAGGGCTCCTTCTGCACAGGAAAAATCTCCATCTTCTGGGAGAAATCAAAATACCCAGGAGCTGGAGACAATGGGATGAGCTCCAGGGCAACTCAGATGGCACAAAACCACTGGGATCCATTCCCCACTGACTGAATGTCACAGACACAAATCCCCCTTATGTACAAGAGAAATATAAAAGTTATGGCTACAAATGTCAATAAGAAAAGGAATACCTTGCTATCAAAGCAAGGAGGTATTTTAGGGAGCATGAGAAAGGTAAGAATTTTATTCTGCCCTTTACTCTTTGGAGAGATTCCCCTGTCTGTAACATGTGAGCTCTGGGCATGCAGAGTCCACACACAATCGACAGACTCCTAAAAGCAGCTGGGGTACAGTCTAATCTTGGTTAAGCTACTAATTTTCCTTTATTAAGGAATAGATTTTATTTTTCAGAAAAGCTGAGCAGCAGAATACTGAATGCCATGGGAAGGAAGGCTGCCCAAGGCACTGCTCTGTCCCCTCCCTCAGTGTCCTGCCCTTGACAAGTATCCTCCTTTTAGAGCTATTAAATCTTGGCAACATCCACTGCAGTTCCCACTTAAGCTGAAGTAAGTACATGTACAGAAGGGCTCTGTCAACATATCTGGAAAGATGTTTGGATTAACTAACAAAACCTATTTCAAATCTCAGATAATAAAATGTCCTCCTAAATCCTAATTGCAACTTTCATCTTGTGTCTTAGGCCCTGGCAGCAGCTGATGTGCCGATACAGATCAAGTGTTTAGTTTGATAAATGCGGCTTACGAGGCTCTGGGTATTGCTGACTGACAGAGTAGCTGAATAGGATCCAGCCTCCTAAAGGTGATTATCTGCCTAAAGAAGGAAGAAGATGAGCACAGGACAACCTTGTTTGTCATTTTGTGCACTTAATCAGACAAAGCTCATAATGCTAAGAGCTTCTCTCTACTCTCAAAAATAAAACACAAGCAGCTTGCAAATAAATTACACCACCATTTTACAGAGGGGGGAAATCCATGAGCGTGTGTTGGAGAATTATCTTTTTGTTGCTGTTTTGCAGGAGAATTTGTAACTGGAATATTAAATCATATTCCCAGAAACTTTTCCTGCTGAGGTTGGAGTGGGTTGCAGCCAAATCTCACTATACAGGACACAAAAAGCAGCTTTTTTGTATTACACAATATATCCAGGTAGAGTCACTAGTTAGATAACAAGAGCTGTCTTTTAGGTTAAATTGCTGTCTAAAAGAAATAGAAATACAATGTTCTTTCCAGGAAAATATCCCTACTACCCCTTTTCTGTACTGAGATAACACCAGGGGTAGGTGGGCATTGCTTTAGCTTTTAGTCTGTGTAAAAAATAATAATAAATGCAAGAACAAAGAATAAATAAATGCAAAAATAAATTCTATTGTAATCTGGCAGAGTGGTGCATTTCTCACTTATGGATTTCATTGACACAGCATTATGTCTAAAGAAGGTCAGTGAGCAGTGTCCTGTTACACCTTCCTTTCAGTTTGTTTTATATGACAAAGGAAAGAACAATTCATTTTCATGAAGGTCCCTCAACTTTCAAAAGGGAAAATCTGAGAAGGTGAAACAAGAAAATTTACTCCTGGTTCTGCTTTAAGGTTAATACAAAATCCATAGCTCTGTCACCAGTTTCTACATGGTAAAATATCTGTGATATTTACTTCACATTTCTTTAACAAAGAAATTAAATGAAATTTAGTTAAATACTACCTTAAGTACAAATGCAGTATTAAAAGCAGACTTATTCAAACTATATACAAATAAACAACATTTTCAGTGGGGAATTCTCCACCATTTAAATGACAAAACAAAACCTCCAAACTGAAGAAGCAATAAAGGTGCCTAAGGAACACAGTTTTAATATCAGTATTTAAAAAAATTATAGGAATCAAAATCTCAATCAAACTGCATTCAATCCAGAAAAAATTACACATTTAGAATTGCCAATAAATTGTTACTGCCACCTGATAGAAATTACTATTATTCTCATTTTTATTACAATGTAACAGCAATTGAATTCTTATTTCATACTGAAAACTAAAGTCTGCACTTGTATACAGCAAATATCTAAAATTATAAATATACTTCATACAGCAAACACTTAAGCAGCCTAAATTCTGAAGTGAAGGGCATTTTCTGTAAAGGATGTGAGCAGGCTCAGTACAGGAGCACTCACACAGTGCCAGGGCCAGTGCTGACACCAAGAATTGCACTTTTTGGCCATTAACTGATATCACAATAAACATATTTCAGTTCCCAATCACAACATTTTCCAGCTAATTATTTCAAGTATCACTTCTTCCCAATCATTTCATAGCTGAAAGGGTTTGATTATCCACTCTGTCACTCCAAACCATTTCCAAGTGTCCTGTGATCACACCTAATTCCCATGTAAATCATTAGAAGGATAAAGTTGTTATACTTGTAATGGTATTTGTCCTACTTTGAACGTTACCAAACTGTTTTCTCTAATCCTTTAGGAAACACCATAATGAGGCTCATCTAATGCCTTCCACTAGTTGGGAAGGCAAACTCAAAGATTTAGCTCCTCAGTCTGTCCCTAAATCTTCTAAGTGAAAGATGATTTACAGTTAAGCTATGAAAAATGTGACCACTCTCAAGTCTGGAAAGTCTCAATCTGATTGCAGGGAAGTTCAATCCCGAGGAGAGATTGTGTCTCCCTCACTGGAGACTGCCTGATTTAGGCAATCAGCAGCTGGTGTGAAACATTCATTAACTTAGAAAAGCTTTATAGACTTGTCTGAGCTTCTATTAGGGAGAAAATGGTCAGATTTTGTACTGAAAATGCTGGTCTGAAAGGTTAAGTTTGTAGCTTCTGTGTGGCAGATCTAAACGAAACATTTTTCTGTCAAACTTTCAAAAATGTTATAAAATTAAATAAAACAGAAATGGTTATTGTGAGGGAAAACAGAGTCATCTCAATACACTAGGACAAACATTCACAGAAATTTAAAGAGAAAGTGGGGTGGTTCTTGTTATGATGAAGCCAAATCCCCATTCTTTGGGAACTGAATCTGAGGAACAAAAGGATAGGACTGACCTTACAGAAGCCATAAAACATTTATAAGGACAAGACTACATTTTGTTTAGGACTTAAAGCAAAGATTTCATAACTAATTTCACAGTGAGCAAATCAGGGGGTGAGAAGGAATGGGACCTATTCAATTAAATTAAAATATAAATTCAATTAAAATATAAATTTATTTGTACCAAGCTTTTGAAGGTTGATGTTTGTCTTTTGCCTTGTCAGAGACCCTCTCTCCATCCCACCCAATCCAAGGTCCAGCCCCTGTTAACTGAGGCTCTACTCAGCATTCCCAAATAGGCTGCAATTTGCAGCTCTGCCCAGTTAAAACAGCACCAGCCAATCCAAATTAATAAAACTCAAGTTTCCAATAAACCAGCTGAAGCTGTTTTGTTAAACTGAAATTTTCATTTCATAATTAACCCCTGTGCAGGACAAAAAAGACAAAACTGAACCTGCAGCCAATTCAAAGGATCAGAACTGAAAAGCTGAATTTAATATATCAAGGCCAATATTGACCAAAATATGTATTTAAAGAAATTAATTACAAAAATCTGATAAATATATAAAAGCTTTGAAGTAAAACAGCCTAGGGAATATGCAAATGACACCTCTGAAAGCAATTGTGGGGCTGATTCTAAAAACCACTCCTAATTGGAGTCAAAGAGGACTATTTCCTTGGAAAAATATTCTTCTGCCTTAAAGTTCTGTACACTGAGCAGGAATTTTATTACCAGTTTGATGGCCCAACAATAATCACCTGGGTGTATGAGCAGCTCTGCTTAGGTTGACACCACTGGGCAGAATTTAAACCTCCTTCTCCAGAAAAAAAGAAATGACTGGAAAGAAAAGCAGAAGAAAGGAAAGAAACCTTCTCAGAAAGGAAACTTTAAAATGTTTTAGGATAGAGGTGAAAGCACATCCAATGTATTTATTTGTAAAACTATTTGGAACAGCCACAAGTTCCTGATATGGAAATGAAAATTAAAGCAAAGATGAAAGCACAGAAGCTTCGTGCCCATTTTGCCTTCCTCCTGAGAATGAATTCCAGCAGAAATCTGGGAAAGGAAGAGTTTGGGTGGGCTGCTCAAAGGGACAGGCACTGTGCAGTGCTGGGTGGGTCTCAGTTTGATCAGCAGCACAAGCACATCTGCTGCAACAACTCCTCACTTGGTGTTTCCCTGGGGAATCTTAATTTTGGGCTGCAGCCTCTTGTTCTGACAGCACTGCAGAGGTGATTTGAAAAGGTTATTTCAGGAGTTCCTTTTCAATGACCAGCATTTGATTGTGGAGCTGCTCTGGGCTTTTGTCTGTTGTGCTGTGCTGCTGCAGAGGAGTTGGTATTTGCAGTTTGCCATTCAGAGAAGCTGTGAGAAGCTTCATTTAACTCAAGATCAAAGGAAAGCATCTCCTGTGGCACTGGGTGTGCCCCAGAACTGGCAGCTCTTCACTGTTCTGTATCATGGCTTTAGCACATGAAATTCTGGAGGAAAGCTTTATCAGCCACAGAAAAGCCCCTCCAGTGCTCAGGGTGTTCTAAATTCCAGTTTTTATTCCTGTGAATGCAGCACTGACAGTCCCAGCCCAAGCTGGTGTGACTCAGGCAGGGCAAAATGAACACCTCCAACAGCCCAGGGAAGCTGTGAATTGCTTATCAGAATTGCTATTATTGAAGAATATATTCAAAGTGAGCTTTGAACTTCCCTGGGCTGTGAATGGTGACCAGGAAGAACAGGAGAAAGGGGAGAGAGAGCAAACAAATCCCATTTTCTGACTTACAGCTCCATTGTCCACAGTGCTGCTTTCCCCACCTTTGCATTGGGAACAACTCCAGATTTAAGAAGTTCCTTTATGGCATGAAAAGGTTTGATCTCATCACAGCATTGTCAGTCTATCCACAGCACACATCAATTAGAAATTTGCATTTATTTTATAAATATTTCTACAGTATTTCAGATTTTTAGGGGGAAAAAAGAATTCTGATAGAAGGTAGACACGGTATTATTGTTCCCAGTAATGATTCCAATGAAAAATAGGTAAAACTACTGTCAAATATCATGTGCAGAAGCTGCCTATGCTTGTCAGAGACTCATTTTTTTCATCTCCTACCTCTGATAATACAAATTACTCCCACAATCTTCAGAGAGAGGAAAGCAAACAATATAACATATTCACTTACAAGAAAGTTATATTTTGTATTATGGTGCCACTTACAAATATTTATCTATTGTACCAAACTTTACAGGACTCAGTCCAGACATATCTTGCAAATCACCTGCTTATATTTAAAGTTACAGTGCTAATCTTACTTATGCCTAATATTCCCTGTTCTGGCTTTATACACAGAATATCAGTGATTTAGAGTTAAGTAAATAATTGTATTTCTGCAGGCATCAGAGTGAAAATCTCAGAACCCTGGCAGACCAGAATGCTCTGTAATACCAAAGAGAAAAATCAGTCTTATTTGAAAAATAAATTTTAAAATAAATATTTCCGAGTTGCAGATGAAAAAAAAATCAAATTTTTTTCAACAGTATGATCAACTTTGATGTTATTAATTGGCTGGAAGTTTATTTGGACATTGGGGCTGGGTGGAAATAACATCAGTGTTCTGCTGCCACCTGCAGCTGAACCAAGAGGCCTCATTTCTCCAGCAGCAACCCAAGTGTGACTGAAGTTATATATTCTTTTCAACAATTAATATTGTATATCCAGGGTTATCATCCCCAAATCTGGGTGAGTTTTATTATCTTGAATTAGTGAAGAGAATATTGCTGAGATATTCAAAAGGCTGGTGCAGCAACTTGAGCAATTTATGAGAATAAATGTATTAAAGCATTGAAGAGTATGAATATATGTCAACTAAGCATGGGATATTCAATACTTGCAGAAAGAATTTCAACCTGGTCTTTCCTTAATATTTAAAGTATTTTAACATGTTGTAATGCCTCTTTTTGGTCTTCCCATACAGAAACCAGCAGCAAATAAAAGAAAATGTAAGAATGTATTGCTCTTCTGTGTGGGCAATGACAACAAAGGCAACACAAAAATCAAATCCTGTTTCTTCGGAGCAAGTTATTAACAAAAAAAGGGTAAAGAAGTAAAGCCCAAGTAAACATGGTGTGTTCTAAAGCTGTAAATGTTCAAAAATCAATGTGTTCACTACTTGTTATCCTTATCCTTTCTACAAGCTTTGGATCTGTTCAACCTTTCATTAACAAAACCCTCCAAATACTTCTGGAGCCATCACAAACATACTTGTCACAACTCCTCGTGCTTTCCTTGTCACCACAATCTATATAAATAGTTTCCTGAGATTACAGGTCATTCCTCCAGGAATGAGGCAGCAGCAAAGATCTATTACAGCCTCCAACCACATCCTGATCCCTTGCTCTGGTGGGTTATTTCGAAATATTTATTAACAACCAGAAGTCACCCAGCCCTGGAGCTGAAGTGACAAGTAAGATTTCAGTCACACAGCCACAGAAATTCAGTGAACAACCTCCCACTCATCTTTCAGCATTGTGTAAAATGCTCCTGATTTCTCTGTAATCTTTAAAATAAACAAAGCCACTGCCAAGAAAGGCTCAGAAAGCTGGAGATTAAACCAGAAACTTTCTGTAACAGATCTCCAGCTTTGAATGGTCAGTTCTGAATGGCTTATATTCTTACAGAATTTATGTAGAATTAATATAGAATGGAAGGCACTTATATACACATATCCATGTCTTAATGCATGTGTGTATATCTACAAGTGTTTGTGTGCATCCATATTCATCTGTTTAAAAAATAAAAGATATAAAGCTATTCCCTAAAGCAATGATTGTGTGCATATCTGTGTGTGTGTTTGTGTGCAGCCTTATTCTTCTATTTTAAAATAAAAGATATAAAGCTATTCCCTAAAGCAATGATTGTGTGCATATCTCTGTGTGTGTTTGTGTGCAGCCTTATTCTTCTATTTTAAAATAAAAGATATAAAGCTATTCCCTAAAGCAATGATTGTGTGCATATCTCTGTGTGTGTTTGGGTGCAGCCCTATTAATTTATTTTAAAAATCAAAGATATAAAGGTATTGCCTAAAGCAATGCAAGGTATGAACAGCCAAAAAAAAAAATTAGGTCATATCCTGCATAACTTATCACATATTGCTTCTAGAAGATCTAGAAGTCAAATAAACAGATATCAATATTAAGGCAGAGAGTGGTAAGAAAATGGATATAAAGCATTATGAAAAGATCTTTTATCCCAGGAGCCTGAGTTTGAGCATCAGCACAGAAGATGTGCCCAGCCACCAAACCAAGTGACAGGAGGTGTCAGTGCAGAACCCCTGGATCCCGTGGGGCCCAGGAAAGGAGCAGGGATTGCTCTGTGTTTCCCTGGGGATTCCATGGGACAGGGAAGAGCAGTGCCTGTCCCAGTGCTGGCTGTCCCCTGCTCCAGGCTCAGAGCTGCTCCTCTGCAGCCTCCTGCCTCTCCTGGCCCTGTAAAATGGGGTGAGCCCCTGGTGGCATTTCCATTTCCTCAGAGCCAGGGAAGGGTGGCTGCTGTGCTGGCAGGGACTGCCAGGACCTGGCTCTGCTCCCATTCCCTCCTGGGTCTGTGCTCTCATTCCCTCCTGGATCTCTGCTGTCACTCCATCCTGGATCTCAGCTCTCATTCCCTCCTGGATCTCTGCTGTCACTCCATCCTGGATCTCAGCTCTCATTCCCTCCTGGATCTCTGCTTTCATTCCCTCCTGGATCTCTGCTGTCACTCCATCCTGGATCTCAGCTCTCATTCCCTCCTGGATCTCTGCTTTCATTCCCTCCTGGATCTCTGCTGTCACTCCATCCTGGATCTCAGCTCTCATTCCCTCCTGGATCTCTGCTTTCATTCCCTCCTGGATCTCTGCTGTCACTCCATCCTGGATCTCAGCTCTCATTCCCTCCTGGATCTCTGCTTTCATTCCCTCCTGGATCTCTGCTGTCACTCCATCCTGGATCTCAGCTCTCATTCCCTCCTGGATCTCTGCTTTCATTCCCTCCTGGATCTCTGCTGTCACTCCATCCTGGATCTCAGCTCTCATTCCCTCCTGGATCTCTGCTTTCATTCCCTCCTGGATCTCTGCTGTCACTCCATCCTGGATCTCAGCTCTCATTCCCTCCTGGATCTCTGCTTTCATTCCCTCCTGGATCTCTGCTGTCACTCCATCCTGGATCTCAGCTCTCATTCCCTCCTGGATCTCTGCTTTCATTCCCTCCTGGATCTCTGCTGTCACTCCATCCTGGATCTCAGCTCTCATTCCCTCCTGGATCTTTGCTGTCACTCCATCCTGGATCTCAGCTCTCATTCCCTCCTGGATCTCAGCTCTCATTCCCTCCTGGATCTCTGCTGTCACTCCATCCTGGATCTCTGCTCATTCCCTCCTGGATATTTGCTTTCATTCCCTCCTGGATCTCTGCTGTCACTCCATCCTGGATCTCAGCTCTCATTCCCATGCCAGTCCCTGAGAACCACCCTGGCACAGGTTTACAGTGATCAAAGCCAGCTGGTATCAGTACCTCAGCACAGCTCTGGCACCAGAGAAACCAGATCCATGTTCTGTATTCCCAAATGCAGGAATTACAGTGGATCATGGGGAGCTCTGATGGGTTTCAATCACAATGCTCTAACAACAAAACCATCAGGCAACTTTTGCTTATTAAATTCCAGGAGGATGCCATGGCTGGTCCTGGCACTCTCTCCCATAGCTGTTCCTATTGATTTTGCAGCTTTCCCTTTTATGAAATAATGCATCTCCTCTCAGTGTGTGTGTGTGAAACTCATCACTCCTGCTAATGTCATCAGCCATGAATTATTGCTGTGCTACATCCAGACTTCTTGCAGAGTTTCTTTTGGCACTTCATGTGCTCACTTCCACTTTCTGTCTGAAGCATTGCAAGATCATTAGCTAAATCTGGAATGCAATAGGAGAACACAGAGGCTGACAGAAGGATCTGAACCTTGGATTCCAGGGAGAAAAATAACTTATCAGGCAGATATCCTTATTGCTTGAAATATCTGGCACATTGTTCCCTGGGAAACCACTCTGGCTGAAGGCCACAGCAACTCACATGAACTCATGCTGGGTTTACTGCAAATTCTTGATAGCAAAAAAATGCACACGTCTGGTAACAATCACAGCTGGGCATGATACCCTCCTGAAATGCAATTCTGTGCACCCAAAGAGGATCAGACTATCCTGACCCTTCTTATCCATGGCTGAGGAGGAATTTACCCGGGTACACCGCAAGAGCAATAAAACTTCTCCCTCCATGAGTGAGTTTTGTATTCTGAGCTGTGCCCACATGCTGGCAGAGTGGATCTGAGTGTTCTCATCCTGACACACACAGAATATCCCAGGGATGCAGAATAACTGTGCAACTCCTGTTTCTCTTGCTCATTTCTTTGTATTTCTTCACATGGAACCTCTCTAATGAGTTACCTGCTAAACAGGTCACCAAAGAGCTGCCAGTGCCAGTTTTTCCAGAGCAGGTGAATACCTGGAGAGCTGGATGTGACTCTCAATCCCAGCTGAGAAGTGCAAAGCACACTCACACCAGAGGCAGCACTACCTGGGCTGCTCATTAGGAGGTGCAGAGCTGTCAGACTGCCCAGGCCTCTCTGGAGAGGGATGTAAATGAATTACCCAGCAGAACATTGCCAAGCTGAATCATTTTTTGATGGGAAAACAGGAAAAGATGTTGGAACTCTGGGAAACATCAAAAAGAAATAAGAAAAAGAGCAAGGAAAAAAGAGCCTGAGCTCTCTCTGCTCTCTCTGTCGTGCTTGCAGCAGCTAAGGCACTTCCTGGATGGCCACCTCATGAACTAATTGGTTCATCATTTTTAAGTTGAAATGCTCTGTGCCTGGACAAGTTTTGCTTTTGTACTTATCTAATTCCTTCATCCTTTTACTGGCTTTAATGCAATTCAGTGCTGACTCAGTTCATGAAGCAGAGATGCAGAGATGCAGAGTTTTCAGCTGGATAGGAATTAAGAGGCTCTCCAGTAGCAGCAAGTTTTTCCTTCCTGCACAAAATGCTTTTCCCCTTTAGCACGCCATCCTTCCATTGTGCCCCTAATCAAATAAACTGATGAAAGTAAACATCTGTAATTCAGGAGGCGTTTGATCACTGCATTTGAAGCCAGGGGTTCTTTTACAAGTGAGCTGCCCTCTCCCAGGGTGGGACACGTGATTACCCAAGTGCTGTTGTTACAACAGACATGCTTAAACCACCTATTGTGTGTTCTCTCCATAATTCTATTTGTGGTTTTGTTCTGTCCTGGCTCCTGCTCTGTGAGCTCCTGCCTCCCCTAATCCTCTTTAAATGAATGAGACACAGTTCTGAGGCCCAGAGATCTTGTTATCAACAATTACCAATTTCTGCCTTTTTGCAACACTTAAGGAATCAAAGGTACAAAGAGGATATTAAAGATCTTTCAAATACATGAATCAATAAGCCATATTGGATTAAAAGAATTTATCAGCAACCCTTTCATAAATCTGGAAGCATTAAAACTAAGAAATATTACAGTGACCCCAGGTTAAGTACAATAAGGAACAGAGCTGATGAAACATGGCTAATGATTGTATTTGAAATACACACACACAGGGGGCTGGAAAGGCAAAGGAGGTTGCCCCCCTCCCTCTTAATCTTGCCCCACACCATTATTTTCATTGTGCTGGTACATCCTGAATGTTCCCAACCCACAGAATTAAATAAAGCAAAAAGCCCATTTTTCCTAACAAAAATACTCAAGAAATTTGAGGGACCTGCAGCTCTGCAAAGGCTGGTTCTGAAGCATTTTGGCCACTTTAAAAAGAATATTTCCTTGCTACCAGCCCACACCAGCTCCATTTGTGTTATTTATGGGTTTTGATTGTGCTACATCAGAGAACACCACGTTTCCAAACACTGATTAGACAAATACCTGGTAAAGAAAAGCAAAGCCCCCTCCCCACCATGGTTAGACCTGCAGGGAGAAGGAGGAAAAGAATTTTATTAAAACTAAAGTAACCCTGTGGCACTTTCATAATTTTGATAACCCAGTAAGTTCTCTTTTGGTAATTCTGTAGCAAAACACAGGTTAAATAACAGGAGTGCTTTATAATGCACAGCATGATCCAAATCAAAGTTGAGGAAAAAACCCTCTCTTCAAAGGTCAAGTGTTTTTCATGTTTGATGGAAATTTGAAAAAGATCAGAATAATAAAACTTACACTGAATTTGGGACACTACAAAAAGTATGAAAAAAACCCTTCCATTATAAAGAGAGTCTTGTTTTGTGTCAGTTATTTGATGTATAGAAATATACCTCAAACCTCACTAAAGCTACCACCTACACCTCTATTGATTTAATTTATTTAAACAAACCACTGCAGGATTACTGAAAAATATATTTGTTCCATTTCAATGAACATCTAAGCACCATGTCCCTACAGTAATCATATTCATTCCAGAGATAAATATTTTATAGCAAGACTTTACTATAAAGTTAGTATATTAACTATATTTTCTTTACTCAAACTCAAGAGACAAATTAATATCCACTCTATGCTGATGCCACACATAAAAGGTACTTAATTTAATTGGAATAGCTGGTAGAGTAAAAGGAAAAAAATATTAAAGACTGCATTGGAATACTAACACCCTTTTACAGCCCATAGTATATTTATTTCCTTACTGCCTAACTCTGATGGGTTTATTTTCTTTTCTCTACATAGAACCTTTACCTCTAAGTTGGAATTGAGAGATTAGAAAGTGGATGGAAATTTTTCATTGAAAGGGGCCAGATTCTGAAAGCCCTTTTACCTGAATAATAATAATAATAATAATAATAATTTAAAAACATGGGCAGACCTGCATGAGTATTAGACAGCCTCTGTACAGTGCTTTCACATGACAAGAATTTAAAGATTCAGGTACCCAGAAAATGAGGGAAAACAGGTAAATGCAGTCAGCAGTTCAATCCCATGCCCTGTCTCTAACAGAGTCCTGCATTATTTGATTCAGAGTCACACACGAGGTGCCAGGCAATGACAAAATTGAGGTGCCCAGTTCTGGACCCCCAGTAAGAAACTGGATAAACTGGGGTCAGTTCAGCAGAGGGGCACCAGGAAGGGCAGGTGGAGGAGGGAATCCAAGAGGAGGAGCTGGGGTTGGGCCTGGAATGGGCAAGTCCAAAGGGGGGCACAGCAGCAGCAGCAGCAGCTCCCTGGTACCCCCAGGATTCCTGAGGAGATGGAAGCAGCTCCTCATGGATGGGCTGGGTGGGACAAGGGGCTGTGCTCAGGACTTAAACAGGAGAATTCTCACTGCATTGAAGGAAACAAAATAAAAACTCCTCTCTGAGGGCATAACTGAGCAGGGCAACCAAGAGAGGCAGGGAAATCTCCACCCTCCCTCCAAAGGTTTTGAGATTTGGGACAAATTCCCAAGCAAGCTGGTCTGAAATAATCCTGCCTTGAGCAGGAGGCTGAACTGTGGATCTCCCAAGGTCTCTACCAACTTGAATAAAGCTGTTTTAGGCCAGGCTTAACATCCATCTGAACCCACAAGAGCTTTCTTCAAAGAGTGGCCAGAAATGACCAGGAAGAGAGAAAAAATCAGGACAATTATAATGACTCATAGGCCAGGTTCCAGTTTATGGATTTCCAGAGCTGGTAGGGTGTTTCTTCTCTATGAACATCTTGTTTTCAGTTCTTGGAATAATTAAATCAATTCTTGTGTTGCAGAGCTTTCTTCCATGAGTATTTCTAATTGCTTTTGGAATCCATTTATGCACAAGGCACATGTTACAACCTGCTCCAAGGAGTCTCACAATTCAATTCAACAATGCAGGAATAGTACCAGAGTCTTTAATGTACATCAAACACTTCTCATTTGTTGCTGAGATATTTTATTTTTCATTAGAAACCTTTTTTTTTTTTAAATTATTATTCTCAAACAAAGTAATCAAAAGTAATCAAGCTTCCAATGATTCTTTTGGAACTGAGGCAGCAGTGATAAAAATGTCCTTTTCAGGTTTGTTTTTTTCTCTCCCAAGCCTCTCCACACAGGTCTGGCTGGAACCAGGAGGCACCTGCAGCCAGATAAGGCATTTTATGGCTGTGTGGCTCCAGGAGGGCAGGCTCTGGACACAGAATCTCATGGCTGTTCAGGATTTGATATCTATGCAATTCTTATTTTGAATATATTACTCCTCATTATGACAGCTCCAAAGAGAAGAGAGGTTAAGAACAATAAAGGGCTGCCCTTCCTTGTCTTTCAGCAGTTCTTTCTCCTCTTCTGAAGGTTTGCACTAAATTTAACTCTGCATTGTTACCAGAGCTGCCTCCTCCCAAAGCTTTCAACACGAGTTTGATGAGCCCTCACTGAATAACTGCTCCTCTGCTCTGCTGCTGGGTTCACAACGAAAAATGGGCTGAACCTGCACAAAAATTAAGGCTGAACCTGCACAAAAATTAAGGCTGAACATGGCAAACCCTTCCAGCTCCAAGAGCAGCTCAACACTCAGCCAGGGCTGCCCAGGGAGCCTCTGCAGTCTCTGCCAGTGAAGGTTTTTAAGGTGACAAACATCTGACAAAGCTGGTCTCCTTATATTTGAGCTCATCCCAAACCAGAATGTGCCTCCAGTCCCATCCTTCAGGGATTTCTGGCCTTGATGGGTTTTTTCCAAATGTTGGATTCTGTGCTTTGTGCAAACAACACTTGGCTTCCAAACCACTCCATTCCCTGCTTGCTCATCAGACTCTGAAGTCTGTACACACCATAAGGCCTAAGCAAGTACAGAAAACCCTAAATATGTCTGAAGTTTTGTGCAAATCCAGTAGATCACAGGGTTTTCTCCTTTTTAAACATAACACCAGATTTTTGGCTATTCCCCTTTTAAAAGTATCTAAGTACACTCCTTACATTTACCATTCAGGCAGAGACCAATACACACTAGAAACACATAGGATTTAAAAACCTAATTCCAGAAAAAATGGCATTTCCTGGGCTCCCTTATTCTACTTGCTGAAGTTGGTTTTAGATTTTTATAACTTTTATATATTATAACATTTTTTATATCTATACATTGAATTTTCAAATGAGATAACTCAGGAGAGTCACTTCTCTTATTTTATCTATTTTAAGAGAGCAATGTAAATATAATATTTACAAAGTTCCTCTCAACACAGAAGGGTTTGATTTGGAAAATGGGAAGATTATTTCAGTTACATCTGTAGAAATTTAAACTGCTTAAGAAAACTTCTTGAAGTTGTCCTAAGCATAATGAACACTTTTAGATGTATTTTTAGACAACTAAATATATCACTACGTTAATATAACTAACTAATATCAAGTTATTAGTTAATAACTAAGTTATTTCAAGGGGGCCAAACAGGGCATGTTAAGAACAAAATGATGACCTGAACTATGAAGCTCATTGATACTTTCAACAATGCATTCAATGTTACCAGAACATATTTTTAATAGAATTTAAACTAAGCAGAACCCCCTGTACACCACATATAAACCTCCACTGGGAGAAATACTCAATTACTTTCTGCATGCATAATACCCCTCCATAATAACCTTCAACTTCTAGAGGAAAGGAGTTGAAGTTTTTAACCAGGGATTTGGTCACACTTCATCAGTATCATATTTACATGAGCTCAGCCAAACACCAGTGAAAGTTTTACTGTCAACTTACTTTGCATGTTCTGTTATTAATCCACCCAAAGCCCATTGAGGTGCTCCCCAAGGTGCAATCAGCTCTCAAATGTTGGGAAGGGTGTTTAAAATCGAGGCTAAATGGATTTGCCAAGGTATGGAGTTTGTCCTGTGGCAAGTTTCAAATGTGTAATGCAATTAAAAACATTCTGTAGGAGCAGCTCTAAAGATGACAGAGAAAGAATGCAGAATATGAACTATGGGGACACTGTGCACCTGTATGATTTGTACACATTTATAAATATATCATCAAAATTCTGTAAATCCTATCTATAGACAAATCAGACAAGTCCTAGTGGATTTAGACACTCTACAGATAAAAGATACAACAGACAATACAAGCATTTAAAGTCCATGTGCCTTCACAAGTGTTTAATGTCTATTTCTATATAGCAACAGCAATTTTTAGTTCTTTAACTATCACAAATAATCACTGTGTATATGGGAATTTAAGGTTTAAAAAGTAAGTGAATATGAACTATTGTTTAAGTTAGTCACATAAAGCTGCACATTTTAAAGCCATAAACTTCCCAGTCTATTAGAAATAGAGCACATTTGTCTTTTAAGAGGTTTTCCAAGGGCAAGTGTGATTTACATTGTTCAGACACTTCCAGTTATTATTCATTTCCATGAAGGAATGCCCAGGAGAAGGGCTTGGAATGATTCATCTTAGACTTGCACCAATTCTGTACTTTCTGTTTACACCTGTGTCTATGGCAGAGGTTTTGGGGGGGGCAGGTTTTTGTGGTTTTTTTTCCCCCAGAGCTATATTTTCCCTCTGAACCACCTCAACAAACACCATATCCCTTATTTTACAAATACTGCCATCCTTACAGAATATTTGAAATATTCTATGTGTTAGTTCTAAAAAAAAAAAATCCATATAGTAGTCAAGAACTATCAAGGTCATTTCCTTTAGATGAGTTATGTTTTGTCTGGATTTTTCAATTTTTTTCCTCTGGCAACATATGGCCAATCAGAATAAGAAAATCCCATCTGTTTGCAATTGGTTTCAGCTACCATGCTTTAGTCTGCTGGTAATATTTTGAATTCTAAGCTAAGTAGGTCTTAAGCTGAGATTTTTTTTTTTTTTTTTTGATTNTTTAATTTTTTTTTTTTAGTTAAACAGATCTCTACAAAGGAGAAGATTCCAAACCAGGTTTAAATCAGCAGTGATATTTTGAGAAACAATTTTTATTTTTCATTCCATATTATTATCAGAATAAAAGCATTTCTGGAACTGTAGTTCTTAAAGATAAAAGCACAGGGGAAGTGACAGCATTCACTGTGCTGAGATCAATAATGCTGTGGAGTTTTGATTTAAGCTCCAGTTGATAACAAAGACTGGCTGCTGCTGGCATTGGAACCAAACTGGACTTGTCCAACCAGCTTGGAGTGAAATTTCTCTCTCATCATCTCTTACTGCTAAACAAACACCTGGGTGGGGAAAGGAGTTGATGAACCAGGGCTGCAAGCCCAGGCTACATTTATTTTTGCTGGATTATTTATAATCCACATCATTCCTCCTTCCTAAAACTCTGCCACTGAGATACCCTTGGAAACATTCACATCACTCCTTTTAAAGCAGCAAAAGTCCTTTTCAGAAGCCCAGCCCAAGTGGCCATGGAATGATCAACTGGAATATTGAATTTACAAAAAACCAGGGCAATATTTACTGTATTGAAGTTCTTATTCACCACAGGCTGCTGCACCAGATGCTATGAGAGGTGACTTAGGAGATTTTCCTATTTGTTAAGCATCAAATAAACCAAGTTGTACATTCACAAGCCAAGGAAATCTTTCAGATGAGTGTTTGATAAGGGAGTAAATAAACCCTACACCAAATAGGAATAATAGTAATAACAATAATAATCTCAGCATTTCAGTTATTAAACCTACTGTGCATCAAATCATCTCAGCAGTGCCTTCGAGGGAAACTTTGGAGAATAAACACCTGATAAATCATCCATGCAGAGACACAGTTAAACACAAACTCACACAACGTCCACAACCAAATGAAAATTTCAGGGCAGATTTATTAGCTTGTGGATGTTCCTAATTACTTGAAAAACTATAGGCTGACTACCAATGGTAACAGCAAGCTGTAATAAGACCCTAAATCTTAGAAAAGAAAGAAGTTGCTCATTGAAGAACTGGTTTCATTTTCTCTCTCCTTTTATTCTTCAAGCTTGGAACACAAAGCAAATATCTGCTGGGCCAGGGCAGTGGGCCCTGCAGCAGCTCTCTTATCCTGTCACTCCCAACAAGGCTTCCTATAAGTATGGACTCAGAGATGCAAAGCAGAGGGCAGAGCAGGGGCTGATTTATTGCATTCAATTATTTTTGTTTAAAAGTTTCCTCTGGGGCACAAGCAGGTAATATATTGTACTTTCCATTACCTGGTGCAAATGTAAAACATACCTGAAAAACACATTTCATGCTTATAACATATTAAAACAACAAGTAAGATGTCGTGGCATGAGTTGATAGATTAACTGCCACTTACTGATGTTGTACTATATTAGTTAACAGCAAATTAATATCATCAGGCATATTTCCTCTTTTATCCTAAAACATATTAGTATGGAACCAGAGATTCCCATAGATTCTTATCACTCAGTTCTAGAAAAGACCTTTTAATCTAATTTGGGACAAGATAAGCAGCAATTTCTCCATTTGTTTGCAAACCTGTTACTCATTCATCCTTTTCTACCTCAGTCAGTTACCGTTTGCTAATTAGAAAATTTTTATCCTACAAGCCCAAATAACTGCACAGGCATCCCCATGGATTTTTCACCATGATTCTACCTGATGCCCACACATAGTCCTGGACTTAAAGAAGTAACTCTTAAAACACATTTTAACAATTTGTCCAGAGGTTTCCATAACTGTCCCTGCCATGGGATGTGATCAGGACCTTTAGTCAAAACTACACCAAGGGACAAAGGTTGATTTAAGGGAATGTTAAACACCTCAACCACCACAAGCTTTTAGAATTATCTGTGTGTGGCTGTTCATAAACTTAGTAATTTAAAAGAAATCATGAATAGATACAAAAGCATAGAACAGAGGTAGACTCGGGCTATATTTTGAATTTATAGGTCTGGTGTGGTACTCATGGTTTAATATGGAGTGCACAGAGGAAGAAACTGTCTTTTAAATGCCACATTTCAAGTCTTTTCTTTAGCATGCCATGAAGCATCAAAACAATTGGTATTTGTGTTCTTGTGCAGTCAGAACATCCCTGCTTCCAGCTCCATTCCAAACTACCTTCCCAGGGCTCTGCTGCAGATTAAATTGTGACAATTTAAACCCAGCCCAGCTGAGATTTGTGTCACTGAAACACAGAGTCATGAAGGGAGAGTCAGCCTCCAGCTCAGTGATGACAAATGAGCTCTAAAGGCTGACATTCCCAGCTTCTGCCAAAAAGAAAAGCAAAAGCATCTTTAATGAGCAGCAATCA
This sequence comes from Chaetops frenatus, assembly GCA_013400775.1. Lineage (NCBI taxonomy): Eukaryota > Metazoa > Chordata > Aves > Passeriformes > Picathartidae > Chaetops > Chaetops frenatus. Next base: position 54,465 of record VZTR01024970.1, read on the forward strand.
ACTGCAATCAAAGCAAAGAACTGGTTGAGAACCCTCCCGTGAGAGGAGTGGGGCTGAGTTAATACAGTAAAATATCAGCTATAAAGTAGAGGAAGAGCTCCAAAGAAGAGCTTGGCTAAGGCCCAGAGCCAGCTGGCACAACTGGAACTGCAGAAAACAAAGCTTTGAAGGATCCAGATTCAGCTTATTCTAAAAATATTAATAATGAGACGAGAAATAGAAGAGAAGAGAAAAATTAGTTACATTATTTTGGGCTATAAACCCAAATGCTGAGGTAAGTAAACATGGATCTCTATTAAATCCTTATCTTCATCTTTTCCAGACCCAGCCCATAAGGAAGTAAAGAGTAGAGGAAGTGGGTTCAACTAATTAAAAAAGAGGCAATACAAGAGTGCAGCTGTTCCTGCTTAAGCACAGCTTCAGAAAACTTTGTGCACTTTTGCAACCTTGATCTCCAGGCATTTCACCCTGGTTTCCTTCAGAAGAGGATGAAGACCTTGAATAATGCTGTAGAACACAGCTGACCTTACATCCACAGTATCTTTTGTGGGTTTTGTTTTGTTTAAATTAAGAAAATGCTTTTAAAAAGTTTTTTTTTGGGGGGAAAAACCCTGGTATATAATAAAACATAGCATTAGAAAGCAAAAGCATTCTGGTAAATTTTAAGTTTTAATATTTTGGAGTGCTAAGTTAAAACTGGAATATAGATCATATTGCATTTAGATTATTTCAAACAATAAAAAAGAATGGCTGGGCCTGGTTTATTTAGAATATAAGGAGTGTTCTCAATGCAAAGGGGGAAGGAAGAAGTTCTGTGTTGGAATCCTAAAAGAGCAAGTATCAAAAAAACTAGTGAAATGTGCAGCCCAGTGAAAGGTTCAGCATCTAATGATAAAAGCACAGCAGTGGTTCAAAAGCAAACAAATCCTGCTAGAATGAAAAATCAATGAGCTTTGAGAAATTCTGACAATGAAAAGGTCCCTCTCCCTGTGAGATCAAATGGAGAAGCCCCATTAGCAGAGCAGCCATCTGCCTTTTCCTGCTCCCCATATCCTGTACCAGCACCCAGGCTACTTTCTCCTTCTTCAATCCAAGGACATTCACAGTGGAGCAAACAGGCCCAAAATTTAGGGAAAAAAGAAAAATAAATGATCTGGGGTGACACAGCAAGGTGCCAGAAATCAGCCCTTAAAACCAAGCCCAAGCCAAGCCAGGCCAGTGTTTGGAAATCAGAGAAAAGACTCCTTGGAGCACAAAAAACCTCCAGTGCCAGGGGAAGGGATGGATCCATGAGCCTGAGACACATCCCATGGAGAAAACTAATTATTCACACACCCACAGATGAAATATTGCTATAAATTCTTTTGCAAGGGTATCCCACACAGCAGTGGGCTAAAGGTTTATGGCAGCCAATGTCAAACAAATGTCATTTCCCTGAATGCAGCTGAACAAACCTGGAGGTGAAGGACAGATTTGGATTATTGATAAGTGTCTCTGACTTGTCCCCTTTGATAACCCTCCAGTGTCTTTCCAGCCAGGCTAAATATTTCTAAAATAATGGCTGCAATACAAACTGTGAGGGAAGAAATTTTACAAGAGACACCACATAACAAAGTGCAGGAGATAACACAAGTTTAAAAGACAACAGGAGTAAAAATTCCACTCTCTTGAAGAAGAAATTGGCTCTGACTCATTCCCTGAAGGTGACATTCATAACAAAACCCAAAGCAACAAGTGGTTTATATTTGGGGTCTGTTTTATCAGCTGATAGCTGAAATCTGACTGTGAGAAAGGCAACATTCTGCTTCTATTCATGGCAGTTCTCTCGTTGCTTTGCATGACTTTCAAAGCAACAAAATAGTTGGGAAATAAATTAATAAAAGTTCAAGAACTCCTCATTAACAGTCAGACATCTGCACTTCCCAAACCACCCAAAACAAAGGCTGGGTCTTAATCCCAGTGGATCATGTGGACAGCAGACCGTGGGGGAATGCAAGGAGTGTTTTGGCTACAGCACTAATTCTTTGCAGTGAATAAACAGATTTGCCTAAAAGGTAATGCAAAACACACATATTTCTTTCCAAATTCCCCAAGTGCCTTGTCTTCCTCTCCCCATCCTTTCTGAGGGGCTCTGTTCAATGGACAAACATTGCTCCAATTCCAGCTCTGTTCAATGGACAAACATTGCTCCAATTCCAGCTAATTAAGAGGATGTGCCAGTTCTTTACCCCTGGAGTCCAGATCTGTTTCTCTTCACTGAACTCTGCTCTTCAATAAAAGTTAGATTCAAAGTTTAGCATGAGCAGACCAACTTTATGCAATGGCTCTCCCATTTATGACATGAGAAAACCATTTTCTCCATTACTATAAACTCTAATGATTCATTTGAAACCAGTAAAACAGGGGGTTTAGCTGCCTTGATGAACTTACACATCCACTGTGGATTCATCTTTAAAAAAAGCATAAACAGCACAATGCATCAGAAAAACCCAAACCAAACCATTCCCCAGCTTGTGGCTTTATGAGTTACAATAAAAACAACTTTTATTTATTTATTTTTCCACCCATAAATATCAGAGAATGTTAAAATTTGGCATGGAATCTATCTGCATCTCAGTGTCGTGCACTGATAAAAGACATGGCAATAATTTAAGAGATAACAACACTTGCTTGTGCCCCAGGGGAATGAGGTGTAAGCTCTTGGTGGGGTGGTTCAAACAAAATAACATTTACCCAAAAAACCCCACCCCAAACTACTCTGCAAGCTACATATTTCTTACTTGAAGAAAGAATGCACAGGACTATCGTGGCTTTCTCAGATGATTTCCAAATGTTTCACTACTCCAGAGTATGGGATACAATTTCTGATCCAGATGCTTAAAAGAACAAATCTAACAAAGAAACTTAATCTGAGCTAGACTTGGCAAATTTTCCAGAGGGGANAAGCTGCTCAAACAAAAGCCAAAATGGAAATATGCCTCTTTCAACCATACCCTGGGCTGCTGTTAAAAATAAGAGGGACACTTAGAGTTTCCACAAGTGTGAACTGCAGCTGAGGTTTATAAAGTAGAAAACTTCGATGTCAAAACTGCCCAAGAACAGTTCTTTACTTTTATCTGAAACTAAAGCCATCTTTCTCTACACTGCAGTAACAAAAAATATGAGAGGTCTTGCATATACACGGAAGATTCTAGATCAATTAGAAGGAAAACATCCATTTTTTAAAAATTATTATGTTTTTAAAATAACCCACAGAAGCATGTGGATGGCAGAAGAGTGTCACAGTCCCCTGCTCTGTAATAATGCAGAGTATTTACACTTTAGCCTGACCATTTCAGAGCACTTAATGAACACTAAGGTTAAACTTACAGAAGTTTTTTCACCTCCATACTGAGAAACTGTGGGACAGAGAGCTCCAATCTGGTTGGAGTCACTTAGGATTTATGTGAATTCAAATGTGCTGAGGTATTGCTTTATCTGATAGCCTTGTTCCTCCCCTGAAGAAAGACAAGGCTCAGTCTCTGTACAGCCACACATCTCTCTATAAACACCAGGAAAATTTCAAATCTTAGCCAATTCTTTTTTATTATTATTATTTCAAGCCATTCAGAGAGGAGAAAGAACCAAATTTATGTTTGGCTTCACTTACTTCTGGGAAAGAATTTGGCCAAATGTTTGTATTCCATCAAGAGGAAGAAACTATGAACTTCAACAATAAAAATAACCAATACCATATACAAATTACATATGGAAGAATAGTGGTAATTGTCTGTCTTTTCACCCCCCTACCTTATATTATTGCTGTATGGTTGCAATTTAAGAAGCAGAAAAGTTCCCAAAGTAGAATTCCTACAGTGAGCAAGGCAGACAGAACTACTACAGGGAGTATCCCTGCACACCACAGGCTGTGTGGAGTTTAATTATGTAAATCAAGAATACCACATTCACATTATATAAATCAATTTTGTTCTAATTTCCTAGCAAGGAGGAAAGGCTCACAGAACCCAGAGGTATCAGAGTTAAAAAACATCTGCAACAAATCTAATTCTTTTCTTCTGCTACAGCCACTTGGCTCCCAAAGTGTGAAAAATGGCTATCACTTAGTAAAGCTGGTGTCCAACTACTTGAAAGCACACTCACTCTGAGAATAAAAGTTAAATTACAAATATTCTTACCTTGATTGGAGATTTACATTTTATAATAGCACAGAAATTTATAGGAAGGGAGAGTTCAGTACATAAAATTTATGATGAGTTTAGATGCTTTAACTTCACCTCGGTTTTAATTATGTAACAAGATACCAAAGTACAATTTTAAAAAAGACCCTAATACAAGCATTAATATAGACATTTAGACTCCTGTCAGAGAATTGTGGAGCTTTTAATTTCCCTGTGCATGACTGCAATGCTGGTTTGAATTCAGCCCCACAATGGCCAAGACATTTCCCAGAGTGATAACAAAGAGGGGTTTTGTTACGGCTGCTGGAGGGGTCAGTGGCAGGTGCACCCTGGGCCTGCCATAATCACTATAAAATACTGGCCTGCAACAATGGCTGCTCATTGGAATATAGAACAATCGGAATGTTGAATCTGGAATTTCAGCAGCTGCTACTGGACATTTTCCATAGCTTTGAAGCATCAGCTATCAGTGCGTTCATTTTCTCATCTTCGCATCCCAGATCTCATTTTAGTGATAAAAAACATTTGTGGGATTGTACCACAAATCAGATGCCTGATATAAGCCAGTATCAAAATAATCCCACAAAACTGGCAATATTCTTAATCCAAACCATCCCAGAGATGCATTTTGCAAGGCAGTTTCTTCAGGAGTTGCAGAGGAGCAGCCTGAAGCATGGAATGAGCTGGGACCAGGGAAAGGGCAGAACAATTCCAGCTCAGGCTTTCCTTCCAAGCCAGTTTCATCTGCAAAGATACCTGAGTTTATTTAAGCCAAACTTTATTTTTGCTCCAGGAAGCAAGTAAAATGATTGCATTTTGCCACTCACAGCTTCAGTGAGCACTGGCCTTGCCTGATGAAAGATCACTTGATTATCAGCACCAGGCAGACAATAAATCACAGTGTTGTGCCTGTCTCAGCACTTTATTAATAATACACCTTGGACAAGCCTAATACCAGCTTTGTGCCTGCATTTTTAAATCTTTCTCTCTCCCTAAGGAATATTTAAAGAAATTATTACTATTTCAAAGCAAATTGCAATATAGTGGAATTCAAATAATTCTGCTAAGTTAGATGTCAGCTTTGTCTGACAGGCACCAGCAGGGAGGTGGGAGATAAACAAGAGAAATGAAGCACTAATTAATCTATAAGAAAACCCCCAAAAAATCTGCATAAAGTGACTGTGGGAGCCCACCCTGAATCTAAAAAATAATTAGTTGATGACCACCAAGCCCTTCTGTCTCTGCTGTGGGTGGGGTTGCTCAGAGGATCCCATTTATAGAGCCACATGTGCTTTATTCCAGACAAGTCCATTCCAGCAGGGCAGGCCTAAAGGGAGACAGGCACAAGATTACAGACCCAGGAATACATCTAAATAGAAATAATCTCTCTGTCAGCACCAGTGATAAAAATCAACCTCAGCAAGATCATCCTGGTAAAAGTTTTGTATCAGATGCTGAGGATAAAGCTACAATACTTAGGGGAAGTTACACAACTGGTCCCTAACCCAGACAAAGGAAAGAGAAATTTCCAGGTGGGAAAGATAAGATATTTTCACATTTTCTTCAAGAGAAGAAAAATTCATGTCTTAAAAAGTAAGAGAACAAATGCATTGGTAGCTGCAGGACAGAATTCAAAGGTTGATGTATTTCTCACTCAGTTTCACTTAAATATAGCCCTCAAGGAATTAAAGAATAAAATATTCAATCCCTGACACCTGAGAGCTCTCAGCCTTCCCAGAAAACAGTGTAAGCATGGCTGTGATGATAAATACATGGCAGATTTTGCAAACACAAACAGAGACATTTACAGAAACACTGCTCAGCTTCTTCCCAGAGTTATAAATCCATTTTTTTTCTTTAATAAGGCTTCAGCAAACAATATTCCCAGAGAGTTGAAAACAGCACTGATCCCAGTGAGGATCTCCTGACAGAGACAGGAGGAACAAACACATTTTGGCTGAGTGCAAAGAAGCACATGCAGTGTCAAGCACAAGGCAAGCAACTCAGACAGATAATTCCTGGGAGACAAATGATTCTGGCACCAGCATAAAGAAGCAACATGAAAAACCTTTTCCAAGGTCATCTCTGGATGCACAGCATCAGAAGGGGAAAGCCAGACTCATGGAAAATATTTAATCCATCGACACAAACTTAGGTGAGCTCCAATATTCCCTGGCCATCAGAACATTATTTCTTGGAAATTTTCAACAGGCAAGTGCTCAAGAGTTGATGTGTGGGTCATAGCCTTTCATATGAAATACAATCACACACTGAAAAAAATAGTTCTATTTAAATTAATTAATTAAAACTGGTAACTAAACAGATCAGTTAAACTCGAAGTAGCAGGGAAAGAAAAAATACAGAGCAGAATAAGATCAGGAAAATCCAAATTGTGAAGGAAAAGGAAAATTGGCAAAAAGAAATGTGACAACTTCAGTGTCAAACCATTGTGGACACGAGTCCTTTGCAGCTTGATTTGAAAATTGGCTGCAATGTTTGTGAGTGCTCCTTTAGAGAGGAGTTTATCTGCACTGGTGTTAAATTACAGACAAACCTCAGTGTGCAATACCATCACTGAAAATTCAGAAAGAAAATTATCATCATCATCATGGTTGCAGAACCTCTACATTGATAGTACAGCTGAGCCTGTCTGTAGCAATAAATTCACTTCAAATAATGCAAGTAAATACTTATTTCTGCAACTATTTTCAATTTTTATCTGTCAAGTGATTTATCAAGTCAATATCCATGTGCCCAACACTGAACAGTGCAGTAAAGAGAATTTGGTTTCCACAGAACATTTTCATTTTGAGTTTTTGGAAGTGTAATATAGGTCTGTTCTTCATAAATACTCAGTAATGATCTATGTGAGATGTTTAAAGAATATTTACAGCTCACATGCTCCATTTATTTTAACTTCTATGGTATGAAGCCACCACCACATTTAACTGGTGGTATCAGCTGACATAAGCAACTATTTAACATCAACCAAATGCAGTCAGACACTAACATTATTTAATGTAAGCAATGTCAGATGAATGTTATTCTCCTCCTAACCCTCCAAGATATCTCTTTCAGTGCTCACATATAATAAATAATTGCCAGTCACAAATCCTTTGCTTCAGAAACAGCCACTCTTCCATTTAGTTTAGGTTGTCAACAAGAGCAACGTTAGGAAAACCCAAGCTGATGTCATGGTTTGCATGGCATCATTTCCACAACAAAGCCTGCATCCAAGATCTGAGCACTCACAATTTCTAAACCAGATTATAAAGCTAAATCCACACAAACCCTTAATGGATCAGGATTTTATTTTGAGTGCTGCAAAAACTTTGGTTGTGGCCAAGTCTTATCAGCTACGGTGGCAGCCAGATTACAGGAGCTGTGCCATGGATCAGTGGGAGGCACTCCCAGCTTAAACCAATTACACACTTAGCACCAAGTTGTCAAACTACAGAGCCATGCCAAATCCTGACATGTCATTTCTGCAATGCTTACAAATTTTAAGGAGAATGACACCGAATGCAGAGCCTGGGGAAGCGGATGGTGGGAAGGGCAGTGTTTGGAAATCCAGGTGGTTTTAGTGGTGTGTAAATGAGGGATCCCCACTAACTCAGGCTTTACCACTGCACAATCTACTGGATTTTTACCAAAAGCCCACGGTTCAAACTCCCCTGCATCTATTCATAGGCAGACAGATCTATTAAATTATTTGCCAGCTGGGAGTCATTTCTTTTACAATAAGCAGCGGAGTGAGAGGTAACTACAAAGCAATCCAGAGCTGTCCTAATTACTCCTTACAGGCAGGAAAATGTGTGATAAAATGCATGTTTTGTGATTCGCTTCCCCTTTGCTTGCTGCAGCACTGTTAACCTGTAGCTTCTGATGGCCTTCCACAGTGCTCTTAAACCTGGTGAAAAACCCCGAGACAGACAATCACTGTACAATTTAAGGAACGTAATTAGCAATTATTTCATGCACACTTCACAATAATAATCTGTTACGTACTAAGGGGAAAGAAACATTAATGAGCTACTTCTGGTGCCGCTCTGTGTACTGTGTTTGCATAATAATGAGGCCCAATCTGCTGGAAAACACAGAAAGGACAAATTAATAAGGTCGTCATTTTTGTCTAATGATGCTTAATACAGTTTGAGCAATCTGCTCAAGACAAAAGGCAGGCACTCAGACATAGCCGATTATGCATTCGCGTGGCAGCTGAAATCTTTATTAAACAGAATGATGAATCTGATTAACATGTGATAACAAATATACAGTCTGGGAGCAGGGCCCTGGCACCTCCCGCCAGCTCCGCTCCGGCCCCTCCGAGGCTTTACCCAGATTGAGGTCAGACTGCAATTCCCCATAGGCGCATTAAGATAAAAGTTTGCCAAATGTGGTAACGTGCTGAACAAAACAATATCCTGTTCTATAAAAGCTACTGTCTCAACAGCTGACTGTCTAATCAGTGATAGCAACAACTCCTTAATAAGTTTAAAATGTTAATTGTGGGTTTCGTTCGCCCTTTCGTTCGTGTGGTGAGGGGTGATTTAGTACATTAGCTAAGCTACGTCTTAAAGCACCCCTATGTTTGTGCTACCAAAATATTCTCTCTAATTCCAAAGTACTGCCCTCTATTCCATTTCACAAACACAATTCTATTCCCAAATAGGAATATTCAATTATTTAGGGTGTTTTAAGCAATACAAAATTATAATGGTAATTTATATGCCACGGATTTCACGTTAATGGAGGTTTCTAGGTCAATGGGGAACACATGATGCCATTGAATTTGTAGAAATGTAGCAGTAAATTTAAAAATCTAATCTTCAATAGAAATAATTGATAAAAAGGAGGTTAGAAAATGTACAAGATGTAATTTGTTAATCCCACCTTCAATTTAAGTCATGAAAAGCGTTGCCTTTTAAAGAATGACCAAATCTAGGAGTAAATAACAGCTCTTAAATCCAGGGATTCTATTTTAAGCTTGCTTTGCTGGAGCAATGTGACTTCCATTAAATGAACAATTCCTTGCCTTCCAGAACCAACTGTACTTGATTTATAGTCAGCACATGACACAAAGCAATTTAAGATGACACACAATACCTCATGACAATGTACAAGATTTACCACAGGGTGGGCAGCAGTAGAAACTAAAATGTTGATTTTATCTCCACAAATATATTGCTCAGCAACAGCAGGAGCTTGGATTCAAAAGTACAGAACTGGGAGCTAAGACTGACTGAATCACAGCTTCTTCACTTTAATGCATCTGTGTTTGCTCTGGGAAATGATAGCACATAATAAATCATCATTTTCAACTCATTTTCAACTCCTTGGACTCATTCTGTGTGCCTTCATTTACAAGAATATATTCCCAATTACAAGACAACAACAGCCAGTGGATTTAAAGCAAAGAGGTGATAAAATTAAAGCTGTATTTACCTCTAGCATCATTCATCCCCAGTCCATCCTACCTTGCTAAATAAATGACATTATTTTCACATAAAAAATTTTTTAAAAAAATTAAAAAAAAAAAAGTGGTTTCCTTCTTCACCCCCCAAAATCCACACTTCAGTCAGCTGGCACATTAATCTACTCCTAAGACATGGTTAGATGCAAGCAGAGATGGACAATGGTTTCCCAGCTCTCTGGAAGATGAGGGAGTATTTTTTTCCCCCAAGCCTCTCCTGAAACAAAGACATGCATTAAGAGATTAAATGTGTCTCTAGCACAGCCATGAGCTCTGAGAATGACTCTCCAAAGCCAGATGTGGGGGGGTTTAGCCTCCTGCAGGCCCACAAGGTTCTGAGGTTTCTTTCTAGTGGGCAGAGAATGAATAAAAGGAAGAATGGGAAAGGAAGAGACTCATTCAGAAAATCTGCAATAGTTAACAGTGCCTTTTTAGCTAAAAAAATCCAATAATTCAATCTACAGGTGGGCTGAGAATAAAACAATGGTTTGTTTTTCTTTTTTAAGCTACACCCAGCTGATCCCATATTTACACCTGATGGCAGGGAAGAGCCAGAAAACGGCAAGTCAGAAGATAAAACAAAAAAATCAGCTCATTCTACCTCCAAGTATCCCTTCATTTCATGTTCTGCCAGTGTAAATTCCCTCAGTGTAATATCTCATTGTGTTTGATAACAAATGGATGCTACAAATGCCATGAAACCTTCCTGGTGGTGTAGAAATCCCAACATTCATAGCAAATAAAGCTTCACAAACCTTGTCCCAACACCCCACTGTCACACTCTGCATTTCAAAGAGCTGGGACAGTTGATAATGACAAACACAGGCCAAAACAGAAGGCTCACAGTCAGTTTTTGGCAAAGATTTAGTCTCAAAAATCTCTCATTAAACTCATTTATATCCACTGAATAAATGAAGGAGAATGCAGGGAGGGCAGAGATGTCCTGGGCTTACCTGCACAGATCACTCAGGATGGAGCCTCACCCTCCACTCCTAAGAGTACAAGAAAAATACAGAGTTTTCTCTTCTAAATTTCAAAGGGTCCTATTGAGAATTCAGTTTGCTCACACTGAAATACAATACCTATAAATAAATTTTTTCCTGTTGACTCCATTAAACCGTGTCCATGTTCATCCTTCAGGGGCTGATTAACTTCTCTTTTTAGTGCCAAAACTAACATAAAACTACATGTCTGAAAATTCAAGTCTACAGCACTTGTGTAAATATGTTTTGTTCTGGTTTTCCTTTCATGTAAGACATGGATGGTTGCTATTTTCCTATCCCTTTTCAGATGTAATACTACAGACATTGCAACAAATTAGGTATAGAAAAATATATTCAGTGGCCTGAACTCAGTTCTTCACTTTAATTTCAAATCTCTGTGGTAGAAATTAGATAAATCATATAAAATTCATCTAGATTAGTATTCATTCTACCTTTGACAAAAATAGTATTCTAATATTTCCTGTACAAATTATAGAAAATAAACTGATCTGACTTACCCATGACTGCACTGTATGACTGAAATGAGTAACCTCAGCTCCTATCAAAGGACATGGAGAGATGGACTGAAGGACACAGCTCCTGCACTGCAAGTAACTTGTCAGAGAAGACTCCTTTTCATTCCAAATAGCATTTAAAGATAAACTGCCATTCAGGTCTTTCAAAAAGAAAGAAAAAGTGGTTTATATAGGAATCAAGAGAGATTTTTAAAGGAGATAAAGGCACGAGTTGCATTTCACGTTTCAAAATGTCAGAAGGATGGTTAAGAATGCTCATTAATCCCTTCCAAAAATGAGTCCTTGTGGAAAAACCACATCTTATTAACTGTGCCATCCTAACACCTCTGGATAGGCAACAGAACTGCCCACATATGAAATATAAGAAGTATTTTATTTTTGGTCTCTGTCACCTGAAGAACCAAGGGGTTGCACATTCCATGGGCTGACACCTGGAATGATTTCCTATCAAACACAGCACTTCTGCTTTAACCACAGGCTACACTTGGCCAATTCATGGACTTCAACTTGTAAGAAATGGAAAGGATTCTGTATTTTAGTCTTCATCAGGATATTTTATGTAGGGACCCAAGAAATCTGGGAGTGGAGAGGACACTGGAGCTCATCCTCAGTGTTTGGTTAATGCAGAGCCCACAGAGCTTGGAGGAAGGAAAACCTCACCATGAGCTGCCCAAAAGGTCCAAGGGAGGGTTGTCAGTGTTGTGAGTGGTATTTCATTGAACTTAAAGCAAAAAGGTTAGCTGGTCTTTATCAGTAAGAAATTACCTTTCACTGGCATCTGATAAACCTTCAAGGTTTCTTTCAGGTGACCAAGACTTGCAGCATCTGAGATGACCAACATCCCATTATCATCTTCTGAAATGGCCTCTAGTTTACACTTACAATTATTAATGGATTCTTTACTTCTTATATTGGCATTTCTGAAGAATTTCCAGATTATTTGCAGCTCACTATTACTGTAGCAAGCCTTTCTCAAAATTCCTATAATTTAAAAAGTGGGGTGTAAGACTTATATACACACATGGTTTTGAATACAGTACTGTTCAACTATGCTGCAAACTTTCCACATTTACAAGATGGGAATTTAGGCCCTGATCCAATACCCACTGCAGGCACTGAAAAGACTTCTATTGCTGTAAATGGCCCTTGGAAGAAGGCCTTATTTAAAATTTTTAATGTGTCCAAAATTTACTTTTCAACAGATAATTTTCCCCTTGTTATTACTCCCAAATCGACCAGTGAGCTTGAATCCACTTTGAATAAAGCCATTTATTTTTCATTTTCAGATTTTTTAACTTTCCTCAATCAACTGGCATCTGAGATTCAGTTTAAACAACATAAAACTTCTTGCTGACAACAGACACCCTGGGTAAGTGCAGACATTCCTGTACCTCAGAATGCTTTTCCTGAACACTGTGGTTCCATTTCCCAGGTTCTGTACCAGGGATATGATACTGATAAATTAAGGGAGTGAATGAAAGGTTCCTGATGAGATTACCCAAATCTTAAAGGTTCTTTTGGGAAAACAGGGATGCAAGAAGTGCCTCCATGACCTGGGCCTGCCCAATGTGGATTTTGCTAACTGGCCTGATTGTAAGAGGTCCAGAATATGGAATATATCCCACTATTCCTCAGGTTTGGTTTGCTGAAGAGATTTGTCCTTCCTTGGTTTCACCAGATCCAGAAGACTGGTCAAGCAAGAAGGATCTCTAATTGTTTCTGCATGTAACGGATGAGAATATCTTTTAATTAGGTCATTTTCACACATGGNTCAGATCCAGAAGACTGGTTAAGCAAGAAGCATCTCTAATTGTTTCTGATGAGAAACAATTACAAGATACTCTCATCATGTAACTGATGAGAGTATCTTGTAATTAGGTCATTTTCACACATGGCCCAGTGGCCTGAAAATGAAGCTTATTTTAAAAAATAAAGTTGCTGTTACTTTTATCAGCCTTTAGATATTCCCAAGTTAAAGTGTTTCACAAAACCACACAGAATTTCCAAAAGCAGCTCATCCTCACTTGGTACAATGTGTCAACCACAGATTAAAACCCAGTTAATACAAGGCAGGTTACACATTGAAGAACAGCAGTGCAATTATCTGGATTTTCTGTCAGACTTTTGATAGTTCCACACAAACATGCACTGGATTCACTGAGTTCCTGTGCCAAGGAATTACCAAACTTCTCACAGCAACTGGTAGCAAATTAACACCTAACCCTGAGAAGGAACAAACCCCAATGAATGGCCCACTATGCTCCAAAGAATTCCTTCCAGCCTCCCAAAATGGCAGGAGAAGTTGCCTTCTGTTAACTCTCAAATACCAGATTTAAGCTCAAGGTAGGTCAGTGTGGTATGACCACTGAATCAAGAAAACTGCCAGAATAAATAATTTATTTTAAATAATTGTTATTGTCACAACTCCCTTCTCTCTCCCACCAAAAAGACTTTCTGCAGGTATCATGACTCATTTATCCAGATACCAAATCCAGTGGAGAAATGAACCAAATACCCTAAAATATCCCTCCAGCATCCAAAACTGGGAAAGTAAAAGGGTGGATGAGAAATCCCAGCCTTCCCCATGAAACAACTGATCTTACCCTGTGCTTTGGGCAGGATTTCAGCTCCACAGACAACACAAGAAAGTCCTTTTCTGCAAGGCTGGTTGTGGGTTTCCTTCTAACAAGGCAATGCACAAATGGATGTAAATACTGGTTTGAATATAGTAACTATGCAAATTGAAGCATTTAAATATAAATAAAATTAAATCTAGCAAAGCTGCTTCAGAGAAATACAGTACTTGAAATATTCAAAGGAGTCTGAGTCGATGTTTATCATTTATATTAGTTAATTCTTCAATATACACCATGCTAAAAATGCTTAACCTCACTTAAACAGAAACACTGTCATATAAAATATGAGGGATTTTATAGCCTATAACACTGCAGGCTAGCAATTTGTTGGGAATTTTGCAAAGGAGCCTGGGATGGTTGGTGCCTTTGTGTTTCCCATGAGAAACAAAGGTATCTATTGAGTGTGTAAATCAGAGCTTTGCAGATCAGGAAGAAACTATTTCATTGTATTATTTCACTTGAAAAACTCTATAATAAATTATCCTTAATTCCCCTGCACCTTAACATTCAGCAGCCACTCAGAACAGGCACTTTAATCCAGAGATGTGGTACCTTTCTCTCTCGGGAGGAGCCACTTTGCCTGAAGGCAGCTTTCCTTCTCCTGCATCTCCTCTGAACTTTCAATCCTTGAATAAATTCAAGAATTTCGTTATTGTTTTAGGCAACAGATATTATATCAAGCTACTGTATCAAAGTAGGGGAGAAATTTTCAATGTTTCAGCCTTGATGGATGTGATAAATCCAAATAAACAAATCTGGTATATTGACTTCACTTCCCTTTTATCTGCAGCCTGGGCAGCATTTCATTCTGAGAACTACCATAAATATATTATCTATAAAGAGTATTCTTACTTCTAACATATCAAATGACACATACATTAAATATCAAGACAAATTAAGAATGAATTTACACCAAAAGAAAGTGTCCAACCCTTCCCTTCCAAACCCAGCAGAACACAAAGGGATTTTATCCACCTGCTGATTTGAGGTTTTAGAGAATAGAAATTTTTTCAAGAACTCATAGTAACAAGTGCTGATGTTTCAATACATATTTTAGAAATATAAAGTTTAAATGAGTGTGATTTGACACAGAGCAGACCCTGCCTTAAAGGATTTCTGATCAAAGGAAGAGGCACCACAAGATCAAGAAAGGAACAATCTGCTCCAGATAAGGAAAAGGAGATGGATTTTCTTCTTCTTTTTTTTTTTTTTTTTTTGAATGTTATGGATTTAAAGACAGACAAATCTTCTGAAAGACAAATAAGAGGCTGTGAGCCACTGGATGAGCAGACAAGTCACAAAGCTTAAGCGATTTCTGTTATCTGTTTAGACACACAAAAATGCACAAAGGGGTTTGGTGCAGAAGATTTGCTTTAGGAAAACTGAGGATCAAGACTACAGAGGATGAAGCCAATGGATTTTGGGGGATGTGGCTGCAAAGCACCTGCCAGGACAGCTCTAGAGCCCAGTCACCAACAGTAACTTGGTATTCATTATTTAAATAGAAATTAAGAATATTTACCCTTAGATGTGTCAGATGTTTTCAATACTGGAATTTCTGCCCTAGCAACTAAATCAAATGTTGATAATCCAAAGTGAAATCCAGGAAACCCAACCCAAGGAAACTTGACCATCAATATTGCAAAAATTGAACCAAATGCCTTGTGCCAGTTAAAGAAACCCAAGTGTTCTTGCCATTCTTGCAAACAGAGTGTCCAATTTAATAAAGATTAATTTATTGTGTAAAGAAAGGGCACAATTTAAACCCTACTGATATGAGCACGTTCACAGCTCTGCAGAGATGGATTTCAAAAGTAATTTAGATGAACTTCTATGGAAAATGACCAGTTAATAATTTCATTTCTACTCTCAGACAAAAAATTATCAATACCTATGAGCCAATCTTTAGATTGCAAAAATCCTGCATCTTCATATGAATGTAGGATGGCAATGAACAATCTTTTCTTGAAAAGTCAGTATGTTTTATTACAGAAAAATCCTGCCTGTTTTCATTACAGTAAATAAAAGAAACATTTAAAATACTTCAAAACAAGAGACTGGGCAAAATTCAAAGACCTTTGTGTACAATTTACATTTTTTATGTTACATGTAAGAAGTGCTTGTAGGACATACAAGTGAGAACAGGTTTTGACATGAATAAACACAGAATCCAACCAACAGAAATTAGATCCTCTCACAAAAGGAAAATTTAGAGAAATCTCAAGTTTTACTCTGAAGAAACCTCTCATCTTCATCAAATATCTAAATGTGCACAGCTCCTGTTGGAGATTTTGATGTAAGAAATTGGAAGGAATCAAAGTACTGAAGAATACACCTGTTTTGGTATTTAGGCTCAATCTATCTATGACTTGGTCTGCAAAGATACTGTTCTATATGTTCTTTTAAAAAAAACCCTAACAAATGCAGAAAACCATGATTTGGTTATATGGATGTTTTGCTTTCTGAGGAAAACTCCAATTATTTGGCTGTATTTAATGGTGCATGAATTAAATCTGTAATGGACAAACCAATAATTCCAAATCAGATCCTACTTGGGTTTTTATTCAGAATTTCCAGACATGATGTCCTTCAGCCATGAAGTCAGGATGAAGAATCTTCATTCCACCTCTAGAAAACTGCCCAACACAAAACTCTCCCAGTGAAAACCCCAAAAATACCATGAGAAATGGAGCCTGAGGGAAGCTTTTGTTCCATGAGGACAAGGAAGTTGGAGCTGCCCTGTGGTGTTGTGAGGGCTGCCCACCATGATCCCCACAGAAACTGTCACCAGGTGCCACCACTGCCCAGCAGAATGGAGGACACACCTTTATTTCTGGATCTGGACAGGCTGATTTTCCTTTTAGGGGTCTCCATCTCCTGAGATGCTCCCTGCTCTGCTCCTGCTGCAGCTGCCACCTCGACAGCACCAACTGCACTGTCTCTGCTCCTCTCATTTTCCACCATTCCATGGGGACTTCTCCTGCCAGCCTCAGCTTTTTCAGTCACATTCTGTGTTTCTGAGGGCTTGATGGCAAAAGGATCAGCAGGGACTGTGGCGTTCCCACATTCCACCCAATTCCCAGTGCTACAACAGGCTGGAAGTGGGGCTTCAGTTCTCTGCTCCTCTGCTTCTGCATCATCATAGAGTTCTGGGGTGAAGTAAATGCTCTCATCCTCATCCTCATCCACATTCAATGCTGAAGGCTCAGCTCTTCCTGCTGAAGGCAACTCCCTGCAGGGCTCAACTGGAAACTGGAGCTCCCCAGGATTTTCTTCAGCAACTGGAGCCTCAGCATTTTTCACTGAAAAATGAGTTGTTTCCAAACATGATTCTGGTCCACTTGGTTGATGTTCTGCAATTAATGATGATTGGCATTGATTAAAAGTATCAATAAGGTCACTAGGCCCACTGACATGCTCCTGCTTGCTGCTTGCTGTGGCCCTGCAGTTCTTGGCTACAGGAGTTGAAGTCAGTGGTTTAGAGCAGCAATTTTCTTCCACAATATCAGCATTGGCCCAGCCATTCAATTTTTCTGTCTCTATTTTAATTGCTGGCATTTTGGGGGTGGAGTCCATCTGTTTCCTTCTTCGTTTTACATGGTGAGAATGCCTCTCTACAACTTTCTGGTCACCTATGAAAAAATCACAAAACATAAATGAGTTGTATCTGATTTACAGCATGTTTAGCACATCAGAATTACCACTGTTTTAAAAGATTTACAGTGATTTTACAATACTCATTAAAAACAATAATACAAACAAAAGCCCAGATGTTACAACTATCCTTGCACATGAATTGTGTTAATTAAATGAATAGATTAACAGGCATATAAAGGTAGAGTATGACTGGATTTGAAATTTGTAATCTTTGTGCTATCTTATTCACCTCTTTCTTGCTTGAGATGAAATCATAACCCTTCCTAAAATTTAGGGATGGATTTTACTTGTGAAGCTGGAACTAGAGGAGATCACATGGAAGGTGTCTCATAGCAATGTCTAAACAACAGATGTAACTTGAACCAGGGTTCAACTTGCAATAATGATAATCTTGATGTGTTTCATATATATTTTAAATTATCTTCATAGTGTTCAATGGAAAAAGAAATTGAAATTAAAACATTTTTGACTGTGCTATAAACTTAACAAACATTATTGCTTTAAGACAACCAGATGGAACAAGGATTAATTTCAGTCTGTTGGGCACAGCTCCTCCACATTTGTGAATAATTATCATTTTCCACTATAGCACTTCTGTAATTTTAAAAACCATTTGTTTCTTCCAAAAAAGATGCAACTCCACATTTGAAATTGCCAGTGGAAATGAACATACTTTGTTTCACCGTTGCTGTGCTGTCACTTGGCTGTTCCCATGCTGTGGCATGAACTGAGCTGACAGTTGCAGTAAAATGAACTTCTGAGCCCAAATTTTGCTCCTGACTTTTAGCAGGAACATCTGGGGACAGAGGAATGGTGGCCTCTTGCTGAGAGCCCTGTGACAGGTCCCTGGAATGTGCAGGGAATTCAGTGCTGTGCTCTGAGGGAGCATCCCCACCCCTCTGGTTCCTGAGGGTGAAGGTGTGCAGGGATTCCAGAGCGCTGCCGAAACTCCCGTGGTGCTGGAGCTGCTGACGGATCCACTTGGATAATCCTGGGGGGAAAGAATATCTCTTACCACAAAATGATACCTTCTACAGCAGGTATTTCACATCAGGAAACTGCACCCCAAGGGTGCACAGTGTTTCTGTGTAGGTATAGTCTCAAATATTTCAAGAATTTGCTCATGAAACTCCAATAATGCAATTTCTCCTTTGCGGGGCTGGGAACTTGATTTATTCAATGGAAATATTCTATCAAACTACAACAATTCCTCCTTTCCAGGGCTGGGAACTTAATTTATTCCAACTGATAATACTAATAATATCCTTCTTATTCTATTAAGAGCCTTTCCCTTTTTCACTAGTTTTCTTGTAAGGTTCAAACTTCTGCCTTGCATACACATCATTATATCTCTTCAATGGCTGGGTGTTCATTCAGCTTGTTATCATGAATTATTTAAAAGCAACTTATACAGACTACAGCTATTTATTATCATATTAACAAGGTCTGATAACAATTAGAATATAATGAAGCTTTTCACAACTTTGTGCCAGATTAAGTAACAGTAACTCAGAAAGAATCACAACTGTTCTATAGCTACAGTATAATACAACCTGCTCCTATCAAAATAATACTTAAAATACTCAAATATCAGATGTTTTGAGCATAACAGCTTTTTAGATGATGTTGGAGCACACGAGGGTAAAGTAGAAACTGACTGTCTTGATTTACAGAGTCTCTTTCAACCCATTTAAATATTCTTTGAAAATCAGCTAAAAAAACCCAAAAAACCCAAACCCACAACAACACCAGAGAACTTCACTCTTCTGCGAAGTTTTACTTTTTGGAAAAAGCAATCTTACCAAGTCTTGAAGATACGGATTATTTGTGTTTCTGTATGAATTACTTGTGTTTACTGCAATAATTTCAATGTATTTTTAGTACAAACACATCAGAGGAGGAGCTGGCCTCAACTGCAGCAGCTGAGCTCCACCTGCTGACTAAGCCCAGCATGAGCTGGTGAGCTTAACTGCCCAGCAAAAAAGGGCAGGAACAAAGGTAAAAACACATCCCTAAGCAGTTTATCTTCTATTTTTTTTTTTTATTTAAGCTAGTGTGCAGGATTTGTTTTATTTCACCTGCATTTACTTCCACCCAGTACAAAATCACAAACAGGAAACCCTTGTTGTATATTGAATATTCAGCAGTTCAAATTTCTGTTCCATGGTTGTGGTTCATTCTGACCCTTCCTAGTCACCTGTATTTTTACAACCATATTTCTGTAATTCTGAGTCTTCAGTATTGTTCAACATTAGGAAGTTTCCCCTAAAGATTCTTACTCCTTACCAGTTATGTATTTATTTGGGTTATTCCTGAAGCGGTCGTCAACTAAAATAAGAGCCCCCCAGTCATTCCTGTGCCTTATACACCTAAAATGAGAAAAAAAAAAAAGAGTGTTTATGTAATTAGAGGTCACACAGCAAAAAATCTGTGGGAATTAGGAGACAGGGATTGCAGTAAATCAGCAGGAATATGCAAAATTATACAGAAAGTGCTTTTCTGCTGTAAGCACCAAAAATTGTTATGGATGTCACAGAAGCTTCATTTTCCTTCAGCTGTGAATTGACATGAAAACAGTTAAATTAAAAATAAACAAAACACACGAATACTCAACAGCCAATCAAACCACATCATTTGTTTTCTACTCTTAACTGGGCAGTGTAAATATTATAGAGCTTCCTGCCAGTTTGGTGGAATGATCTGGTTTTATCAAAATCCTTGCCCACATCTCAGGTTAGCAAGGGCTTTGGCTCATGGTTTTATGAGGAATTTATTTGTACCTTTATCCCAGAATAGAAGTCTATTTTCTCCACTTAAGTTTACACCATCCAAATGATAAATTAAACAATAAGTAATTGTCACTAAAACTTAAATCAAAGTTCAATCTCATTTCACAGTTATTATTTCACTATTGGTATTCCACAACTGAGAGTTTTCTTAACAAATTTTAATTAATGCTCTTCTATTCCAAAGAGGGATCTAAGAAATCAGACCTGTTACACCAAGAATCCACAATGAGATTTCCTAATGTTACAATTTCTCTCAATTTTCTCTCTAAGCCTTCATTTATGTCATCACATTTGCATTAGGACTAACTCAAGTAAGAGGAGTTTCCTAGCTGATGTTTCTGTGGCTCTGTGTATCCATGACAGATGCACAGCACCTATGATAGATATGGATGACAGTTCTAATCTTTATTTATATGATAAATTTTGTTGAAGGAGGATGAATTAATTCTACCCTGTTAATAACATTTAGGGGAATTTTTCCATCTAGGAAAGGGAAGCTGTACCACTTCTTCTAAATCTGGGAAGAGATCAGTGAGCACAATAATTGAATTGACCTTTTGCAAAGGTCTGAAAAACCCCACTGCTATTTCTCCTTTTCAAAAGTACTTGTAGGCTAAATATCAAACAACTGTTCTGAGCCCTCTGAGAGTGTGAACAATTAGTGCATTGCAAAAGTCCTAAGGATTTTCATTTGCTTTAAAGCTCAAGGATTCTTTGTCTCTGCTCATGGGGTTTTTTTTCCCTATATACCTGGAATATGAGCAATAAAACTTCAACCAAATTGAAGTGGATTCTGAAGGTAAAACAAAATCTCTGAATTATAACAATGCTGAAACGCACAAGAGGCTGAAAAGCAGAGAGAGCACACAGAGACAGCTCGAGACAAAATCTGCAATATGAGGGGTCTGGCCTTACTTATCCCCTTTGTGTTAAAAGTGAAGAATAAATCCTTAAAGATCTCCCTAAAAAAAAAAGTTCTACAAATTTATATAGTTTTAGTTATGTTTATCTCACCTTCCCAGGGCTTGGTTGAGAGCTCTGTAGGCTTGAATTTCATACCACTGACTCCCTGATAAAAGGCCTCTTGTACTTTTGTGCTGGTCATTGTACTTCCTCTTCAATTCAACCTAAGAAAGAAACCATAAAATATTGAGTTTATTAATAATGTTGAAAAAGAGATATTCTAAAAGGGGAAAACAAGCAAACATTGATTAAGTAAGAGAATATATAAATTGTGCTTTGCTGTTTCAACTCTGTATTTTGTACACTAACCAATTCTGGCTTCTAAAATTGCTCTTAGCTGTGATCTGTTCCAATAATTTAAATGTATTGACATGAGCACCACACACTCACCCAAATCACTGCCAGCAAGAGAAGGATAAACTGTTCACACAGGTGAAAAAAAAGCCAAACCAGGTACAGGTAGATGGGCTCCAAACCCCAGATTTATTCACTCTTCCAAAAGGAAGTGCCCCACTGGGGCTCTCCATCCTTCCCTTTATTACAAAACCCATTCCTCCTCCAGAGCTGGGAGCAGACCCTGCTTTTCCCAGGTGAGGGTTAAGCAAATACACAACTTTTCTTCCTCTACAGAACTTGAGACAGAGCTTTACAGACAGAGGGGTCTCTCCCAAGGAGCAGGAGTCAGAGACACCAAGCAAAATTCCCAGCTTGGCATCACCTCCTGTGGTTGGGAAATGTTTCACTGGAGAGGATGGGGAACACCAGGCAGGAAAGACACGTTCCCCTTTTTAAAAACACATCCCTGATGCTTCAAAATCTGGAATGAACTGCCCAAGAAATCCTCTGCCTCCCTTCCCAAGCACATGGATAAACCACAGACACAATGAATTGGAACAATTTCCATTAGCACAGTATATATATCAAAAGGATTTATTATTATTATTATTATTATTCAGCGACGGGGATGGAATTTTATTTTTTTGCAAACAAACAAAAAACTACACCAAAAAGGGTCTTTCTTTGCTCTTTTGTACAGTATTAACCTTTCTAAACTGACAAGTGAAAGGACACGCTTCAGGAGAGAAAACAGCAGACTTCTAACCTCTTCTGACAGGTAACTTTCATGTAGCATTTGGATAAGAAATTTTATTTTATGTACTTATGCCCTTTAAATTGCCTGTCAAATTTACAAATTCAATCTTTACAGCCAGAAAGTAAATTCAGTTTGATTTCACAGATTTAATATTTGTTCCAGTCACTCAGAATTTACTGACTGGCATGTGAGGTTTCCTCTGTAATTTTCCAAACAGAAGATGATTTCTTCTGAATGGTTGATGAACATTAAAACCATTCCTTAAAAAGGAACTTGGCTTTATCTGTGCATTTCTAAAAACTGAAATAGTATCTGGAGAAAGAAAAGGGTACTGCTCACCCTTGGAAATGAGGAATGATGTTGGAAAAGTTCACTGAAGCCTTTAAAACATAACCATTGACAATCTACTCCTCTGTGTGTTTTGCACTTGTCTTCTAGTCCTGGTAAGTTTCATAACAAATTGGTTTTTTGAAGGATTTTATCAGTAAGATTATGGCCATTACAGAGGTTTACCAGCCCCTCTCTTTGCACAGCAGACTGTGCAAACAGTATTGGAATAACTGATCCTGTGTCTTATGCTGAAAAATGACATTATTTTAAAATATGTGCATAAACTCACTGAAATAGCAGTAAAATGCAAACCAGACAGATCATCTAAATAAAATACATTACTTTCTAATGCATTCTTCTAATACATCTCAGTATTATCAAGTGGTTATTGCTTGTATGCACACCACCAATGACATTTCATTGCTCAAATTCTATAAATTCCATTTTTTAATACAAAACCCCATGAGTCTGGGGTTTTTTTTAACCCCATGTAACCCATCTTTAAAACATCCCTATATTAATTTTAAAAGGATCACCAGAAAACAACCACTCTATTTTCTCCCTGCAGTGCTCCTGCCTCAGCAGATGATGCCAACCTGCATTGCTGTGAGTTTGCCTTGCACAGGGAGGCTGCTGCAGGTAAAAGGCCAGGGCCTGTCATTTTAATGCAATCAGAATCCATTTCATTGTGGAAATGCTGCATTTTCCCCCATCAAGCCCACTCCAGATTCAAGCTGACATGTTACATATGTGAAAAAGCCAGTGCCTCCTGCTAGCAAATATCCACAATGTGCAGGAAAGCACAGGCTAGAAGGGATTAGTTAAAATGTCAAAAGACAGCCTTTTACTTTTACCTGTTCATCCTTAAAAACATCCTCCCAGCTCTGGGGCAGGATTTGCAGACAAAGAGCTGCACAAGGCCCCTGGCAAGCTCTGCCATCCTGTAGCTGTCACCCAGATTAGGCTTTGATCTGTCTGGGAGGTCACGGGCACAGCCACGTTCACTCCAATCTCCCCACGTTCCACCTGCAAAGCTCTCCTGCTTTTAATGCTTAATTAGTTCAACATCTTTCACTCTGGAATATTAACTGGGAAACAGCAGCGAAAAAAGAGAAATGCCATAAACGATTTNTGTGCTACAACTCAAAAGGGTTTCCAAGTGTATTTTTCAAATAGAATTAGCAATAGAGGTTTTTCTGCAATGACAACAATATTAAATGACATTTGTTACATTAGATTTTAAAATAAGTTACCTGTGGTGATATTCCTTCATGTGAAGAAACTCAGACTTATTCAGGGTATAAATTGATGTATACTGTGTTGACAATGAATTATATGAGTTAGTTCATGGCACAAAGCTGAGAAGAGGGTCTCAAAAACTACTGCTTGGTTTTGACCACCAAAATAACCTGCAAATTCCCACACAGAACCTGCAGCCTTTTAGCAACACAGCAGGCTGAACCAGATTTATTCAGAATTAACAAACACTATTTACTAATGAGGTATACAAGTATTGATCTATTATGGACTTCTTGTTTCTAAAGCAAAAAGAATCAAGTACTGTAAACTGATTTATCACTGCCAGTACCATGACATGAAGGTTGAAAGGGCTAAGGCCATTTCTTTATTTTGTGCAATTTAAATCAGCAAAATAAACTGTGTTTGCTTTTAATTTATCTGACAAAGTCTTGAGGGGTATTTTTAATGCATTACTTCACTGAACCAAATGCAAGCTTTGCTTTTTTAGAACAAATATAAGTAACAGTTTGGAATTTTTTTTGGTTTAACAAGTCAGGCCTATTCTTTGACAGGACATCACCTCACCAACATCTCCTGTTTGCTCTGGTAGGATAAAGGAAGAGAAAACAGCTGGGAAAGGCCAATAAAGCTGGGCCTGTGTCACTGCATGGGCAGGTGGAGGAGGCACATCCACACCTGGATCAGCTCATGTCCTTCCCTCCCCAAAACTCTCCTCCATGGAAAGAAAAACCAGAAAATGGATAGAAATGCTTTCTGCCATTCCACTAACTTGTTTCTCTGGTTTTATGAGAGGAAAAATAGTAATGAAAACAAAGACCATTGCTCACATCATCCAAAAACAATTTTAAAAGACACATTCATGTTTAACATCTACTAATTCCCCATGTCTTATAAAAAAAACAAGCAGAAAATACACCAGGTGATCACTCCCTGCTTCCACCCCAAAAAAGACATAAAAATGTTTTTTAAGTAAATCTCCCATTCTAAAAATCTCATGTGTCCACTTAGAGTCTCTCTTCCACCTGAAATAGCAATAATTAGAATTTTTCAGGAACATGCTTGCCATCTACTTTCCTCCTGCCGAATGCCAAGGAACCATAAAAGTTTGTGAGTGCAGGAAAGT
The DNA here is from genome assembly GCA_013400775.1 of Chaetops frenatus. Taxonomy (NCBI): domain Eukaryota; kingdom Metazoa; phylum Chordata; class Aves; order Passeriformes; family Picathartidae; genus Chaetops; species Chaetops frenatus. The sequence continues at coordinate 79,486 of VZTR01024970.1, forward strand.
TAAGACATGAAAACCCATTTCTTTTCTTTTACATCTGAAAATTCTTAAATAGAAGCAGCATTAAACAGTGCAGCATTTCACTCACTTCAAAAGCAGTAACAAGGGCTGGGAGGTTTTAGACAAATAATGCACAAGTAAAACCTGGGTGAGTCACAGAACAAGCTTCAAACATCCTCACCTCTCCCAGACCCACTCAAAGCTGTGTCTAAACACAATATTTCCATTTATTAGCCCACAGGAAAAAGATATTATGGTAGGATTTTATCTTTAAATGTTCCAATCATTCCAAGTGCAGTGTTAATGCATAAATAATATGGAGTAAGAAAATGTTTACTGGCTGTGTTTTACCAAACTAGATTCTGTAATTACAGTAATTTATTAAGGTCATTCTAATGAGTTCATATACCTAAATAAGGTCACTAGACACAAATATAACACTTCTCTTTTCCCATCTAAATACTGCATTTCCCTATAAAACAGCAACAAGCTGTGAATCAGACATGATCAATCCTTTGTTATGCTCAATTATCATCAGGATGCTGTTACACAGAAATTGTTCAGGTGACCTTTTCTGCCTGAAAATTTCTATGTGCTCGTATTAAAGTTGCCTTCCTTGGATAACACTGAATAAAAAAAGGAAGCAATCTAGATCTTAGACTTCCTCTGTCTCACAGAGGACATGGAAAGATAATGGAATTGAACAGTGCAATGTCAATGGAGAGAGCATCAAAACTGGAGAAAAAAATGGCACAAAAGTGGCAAATAACTATACATGGGAAAACACTGCTGGCTTGTTTCCCTAAAAGCTTAAATATGAGATATGGCATCAAGATAAAGGCAAAGAAGCCACAGGCAAAGCCCTGTCCATCAGAAGTGACCAGTGGCACCTCCAGGGCAGGAAACCTGCTTTGTGCAAAGCTCAATTCCTCTCATCCTGAATTCACCAGGTACCTCATGGCCAAATCCTTCCCAGTATTCTCACTCTGAATGCCAGTCTGAGAGAGATGGGAAGCTTAGGGAACATTGTAGCACTGAACACTTTTATTATTGTCAGTTCCACCCTGTAGCATCCCCAGATCTGGGAATTTTCCCTCTGACAAAGCTCGTGGCTCATTCACCCCAGGCCCATCTACTCATCTCAGCCTCGCAGGCTTCCAGGGACTGCAAACAAGTGACTTGATTAAAACCTAATGCAACCAAAACCCTGCTCTGAAGAGAAAATGCAATCCATTTCCAGTGAAGCAGAAGTGAAAAAAATCCAGGAGGTTCCCTTGAGGTGCAACACTGGAGCCTGTGCTCTGTGTGCTGTGGCAGAGCAGGAGTGTGAGTGTCACTCATCCCTGGGATCCCCACGGTGAGAGCTTCACTCTCACAGCTCCAACACACTCTGACAGCAAAGCAAAAACTTAAAGGTCACCACGACCTGCTAAGGACAAGATAAACACAAGACAATCACTTGGAAATTTTTTTTTGTCTGGATGGGAAAAGTGAATTAGGAAACAAAAAGAAGAAGTTTTGATTTGTAGGATTGTTACACTTTGGGATGTATTTAGGGATTATTTTGTGATTTGGGCCAATATATTGACATCAGCCTGGACAGAAATGCCATCCCCTTGTCTCACCTGTCACACTGAACTCACAAATTGCCATTGCCAGCCACAGGAATGCTGTATTTCATAGGATCTTCCAGCTGCTCCCACAAATTCAGCCTCAAATCATTTTGCTTTCTTAATTTCTGTTGGATGCAAGAAAGGTGTGGATGGCTTGGATTGTTTATAACCATGGTTATTTGTGGAAAAGTGGGAAGTAAAAGGCTTTTGAGGTATCTCAGTGCTACCACAGCACCCATCAAAGTTCCAGAAATGGTTTTCTGCTCCCCACTTCCTATTTGGAATTTTTCTCACAGTACTGGAATAAAGAAGAAATTAAAAGTTTCTATCTCTAAAAATTCTAAGCTTCACAGGGAATTTTCTACTAAATATAACGCCACAATGACCTCCCCATCAAATGTCATTTTCTGTACTAGTTTTGCCCATATTTCTTTATTAATAAGTGAAAATATATTTTTAAGTGATGCAAAGGCAAGATGCAATTAATACAGTGCAAGGGATGTTTCTCAACTCTGGTTAAGCATAATAATAATTTAAATTAAATTAAATGTTAAAATAATATTTTTTTTAGAAATCTTGCTTTTCCTAGAATATGGTAAATAAGAAATGAAGTTTGTCAACAATCACTTACATAGCAGAAGATTCTTTCTCCTTTCAAGGGACACAAAGCATAAAGGCTTAAAAACTGCCACAAGGACTAGAAATTCAATATTGAAACATGTCATTATTCTGAAATGATAGAAATATCTCACTTTGCTGAGCCCTTGAGAAAGAAGGAAGAAAAGCCAAAAAGCTGCAAAATTTTTGTATCATTAAGTTACATAAAGCCCAGAAAATTGTAATTGAAGTGATGTTTTCCTTCGTGTTACAAGTCATGATACTGGAAACCATAAAGGAAATATTCCCCCTAGGCAGCCATGGGAAATAATTCCCATTAAAGGCAAACCTGAGCAATGCCACTGCTCAGAACTCCCAGCCTTATCCAGTTTATTTGCCTTGCCCAGCTGCTGGTGTGGAAGTTTGACTTTTTGCATTTTCTGCTGTATTTTGGTCAAGTTCTCCTGGTTGCTCCATGATTAATTCGCTTTTCTCTAGCAGGATCAAAAGCATCTGGAGAGGTGGAAGTGCAGAAATGCTCTGTGGGAAGGGGAGCTCCGTGGCTGCACTTCAGAGCTGCCCATTATCAACATTTCAGAGCGAGCTCTTTATTTTCAGCTCCCCAAGGTAAGAACAGTAAATTATGACTTGAACTAAACAAGTCACACTTGGCTCCAAAATCAGATTTTCCTACCTCTACTTTCAGGTCCCAGAAGTGGGCAGAGGAAATCCTGGTCACAGCCAAAGAAGTCATTTTTGGCTCTGAAATAAATTTTCCTGCTTTACTTGAGCCAAACTCTACCATTGAGAGCACCAGAGCTTTGAGCAATCCTTGAACATTTCTTTTATATTATTTTGTTTTAGCAACCTGATTCTTCAGCAATATGAAACCCTTTGCAATAACACAGAATTAGGGGGTTGGCCTCTTTCTTCAATCAGTGTTGTTTATAATCAGGTCCCACTTCTGTGCCTGAATTATTTTTTTCTCCCTAACCCTGACAAAGTGTTTGAGACTCTTCTCTTTGTGAAAAGCAGTGAACCTAAGATACAATATGCCTAAAATGTTCAAGTGAAACCTAAATTATCCTCTTTAAAGCCTCCACAGAAAATACTAGAACTTATAAAAGCACAGAGTTACTTAACGAACCCAAACGTTTGCCATTTAATACCAGGATTTGTGGCATATATTTAGCACAAACATATGGAAAAACTAAAATTGGATATTATTCATCATGCTTGACAATGAGTTTCTTGCCCAAGATTGATGTCTGGATCCAAAATGCTACACTTCAAAATATCTAAGAGAAGTTAATTAACAGTATGTTAGCATCAGATAACACATATGTGGGATTATCCATCTCTTGCTGTCACACTATTTATGTTCTCTAATATTACAGCTCGCTGCTGTTCAATCAAGTTACAAATCATAAAACATATTTAGAAAGCAGGTTGATCACAGACAAGTCATATTAGTGGAGATGAGCCAACATCAAACTGCCAACATAAAATATTGCTCTCCAAAGGTCCAATCCCACAAACCCAGTCCTGGGAGTATTAAAGGGATTACTCACACAAGTAAAAGCTCTGTGCAGGAGTAAGGGGTTATGGAATTGAGGCTTAAGAGGACTTTTATTAACCCAAAAAGCAGATATTCAAGTGTTTTTTCATGTAGAAGCCCAGCACTTTTTAGTGATTTAAACCAATCCCAGAAGCATATAATTCATGGCTATTCCAAGGGAATTGTTAATCACTTGCATTTCCTATTTTTAAAGGAATGTCATTATTAATCATCTTATCCATTTCCTCCTCTGGTACCTCTAGTGAGCACCTATTGCTGGGTGAGAGCCACAGATACACAACTTTCTGTGTCAGTCCAGCCTGACCTGTGTCACTATGTTTTGAATTTCATGTCTGCTGAAAACTCAAGGTCCTCCCCAGAAGTTCCAGGCTTTACCCAGTTTTGTGCTTCACCTACAAAATCCAAAGAAACCCCAACCAACTGCATCAGCACAGCAAATGTTGTAACTATTCTATAAATTTAATTTGCATTTGGGAATTCCAATTCCTTTCCTGAGCTGAAGAAGATGCTTCATCTTCCAAATTTCTTTTACATTTCTACAAAGGTACTAATAACCTCCTTCAGAGCAACCCTCCTTCACTTTATCCTTCTTGCAACTCAGCTTGTAAAAAAAATGAATCTTAATCCAGAATTTTTGGGGAATCTGATAACCCCAAAGCCTTGAGCAAAACAAAACCCTGTTCAATATGAAGACATTTAAAATAAAAACAATTTCCTCCAGTATCTTGCAAGGAGCTTTGCCATGCAGCAGAGCTCTGCAAATCTCATGCTGAGAGACTGGTGCCTGCCTTTCTCTCATCCAGAACTGATCACTGCAGAGCTTTGGGGATTCCCACCTCTAAATAGACACACTCAAACCTTGAGCTGCTTGCAATTTGGCAGCTACTATATCCAGTCCTACTGAAAAATTTAGGGGTTTTCTTCAGTCTAATTAAAAAAAAATAGTTCGACAGAAAACTGATTTTTAAAGTATAGTTATCAGAAATGGGCTGTACTGCCTGTGATTCTGCTGTATTCAATATTTGGTTGAACTCAAGGTAAAATCAAAACATAACCCACCCATGACACATTCTTTCAAATTTAATTTTGTATGATTTAAAACCCAAAACCACTGATTTTCAGGAAATCATTTGCAATTAACTGTAAAGTTCCAGCCATAAAACAGACAAAGAATTTCCAAAATACCTTGTCAGCACATGTTCCCAAAACCCAGCAATTCTAACTCTAGAAAGAGGGCTGAGCACCCTTTGAATGTGAATTTTTACACTACAGTACAGTGCATTATATTTTAGTAGGACAAAAAATGTTGTGGCTGAATAAGTGCTCCAAGGAATTCTGCAAACATTGGAAGAAGGCTGCACTAACACAACCTCCCTGCTCCTTGTAGGATGTGGGTTTTTCCCAGCAAGGCTGGAATTAGGCACATGCTGCAGACAACAAAGAAGCCTTTGCTTGTTCACTTAAGCTCAGAACACATCTCTCAAACCAAAGCTGAGTCTGTTTGGCCTTTCAAGTGCAAACCTATGATTTTCTTGTTTGATTTGGCATTAGTGAGAACCAGAATCCAGCTGCTCCTGGTATTTATTTATTCTGGGATCCTTCACTTTGTTTCTTGGCTACACAGAGCAGTCCCAAAAGCTCTCAAAGGAACACACAGGACAGGGCAGTGACAGTGACTGGGAGCAGTGGCAGCACCTCAGTGGCACAGACCCCTAGAAAGAAGTGGTTTGACTAACTAGCCAATAATAAACCTTTTTCTCAGTAAGCAGAAAGCCTAGAAAAATACTTTTCTATATTTATTGGCTTTCTCTTCCTTTCTGAAGTGCCTGCTCTAATGGAACATCATCTGTCAGACAAGCCCTGCTCAAGTCAAAAGGAAGGAAGTGTTGAGGTGGGCAATTACACAGCAGTGCAACAGGATGCTGCTTTCACCACCTCCTGAAAAACACAAATAGTTTCAGATTTATTTCACTGGAGCCATTTCAAAATGCTATTTTTACAAGGCCCTTACAAGTTTTTGCCTAAAGTTACATGAAGCTTGAATATTCCAAATAGTGCTGCCCTCAGTATCCAGGAAGAGTTGATGTTGTGTCATAAATTCATGCTTCAAAATTGCAAGCTAATAAAGCACAAGCTTGGAAAAGGTTTCTAGTTCCACTCTGTGCTGAAGTGGGACACATAATTATACTAAAGAAGGCAGTGGGATTAGAAAGGTGAGATACTGCAAGCAGTGGGACATACACTGTTCAATTCTGTTATTATTTTACAATAGAACTATCTTTATCTTTGCACCTTTTTTTCTGCAATAACCTGCCTTATTTAAAGCAGTATTTAAAGCTGCTCCACCTTTTACCTGTGCAAGGTCACTCCAAGAATTCAAATGGCATTGAGACAAGTTCAAGGGTGCACATAGAGAAAAATATTTTCTGCATATTTAGTGTTTTTAATATGATATAAAAATCAAGTGCAACTCTGAAATGATGTCCTACCTGAAGGTCCTTCACGTTTGGAAAGGGGATTCCAATGGTCACAACTGCCCTGGCATTCTCATCACAGAAATCCAGCCCCTCACTGACCTTCCCCCTGCACACAGCTATCAGGAGAGCTCCATCTGCAACAGGACAGGAATACACAGATTACTCCAGGGAGAAGCTGAGGATCAGGAGAAACCTTCACCAAAACGTTTTAAAGAGCTATAATTATAATTATAATATAATACAACACACTGGCTAGAAAAGGTGAGTGGCTATAAAAATAGAGACTTGTTGGAGGGATGAGATGAACTCCACTTTGATCAACAGTATTCTGATTTTTGATCAAAAAGCAAAATAATTTTACACTATATAATATAGTGGCAATTAATTATGCAAGAACAACGTGTATCTACAACAAAACGTTAAGTGTTAAACCGTGATTTTTACTTGAAGAGTCTGTATCAACCATTTTGAATGGCTGAAAAATGTACCTTTCTCTCCTTTACATTTGATTGCATCATAGTAGATTTTCAGCAGCTCATCAAAGTCACTCTTGGCCCCTCTCTGGGGCTCTGCAATGACTGTTTTAACATCCTCCAGGTTTCTCCACATGCCAGTGTGCATCCAACGATCCTTTAACTTGTCCAGCATCTGAAAACCAACACAAAAATCCATGTCAACCAATTGAACTGCTCAAGATAAGCAAACCAAGACACGTCTTTTAGTGAAGTTACATTACTCAGTTTTTCTATTTGTATATATCAGTTTTCCTACTATGCACAGAAGCTCAGCTGTGCAGCGCTTGGGAGCAGGGGGGCCACTTATTTTGCTAATTAGAAATAATGCAGATTTTTGAGTTATCAAAGCAAAATTCTCTAAATCCATGACAGTGGCCACTGAAGAGCACTTTCAAAGCAGAAGAAAAATGGAAGTTACCTGGGGTTTTTTGATTACTAAGTAAGATTGGAAACAAATTCCAAATTAAATTGAAACAAGCCTTTATATCATAAATTTCCAGAACATTTCAATATTTTAAAATTTATCTGGAGAAGTTGGGTGAGGAAATACTGATTTATCAGCCTCCTCTGCTTCTTGAAGAGCCCATCAGCTTTGTTACACCCACCAAATCCTGAACCGTGCACATTTCACTCCATGTCAGAACATGTTCAAATCTCTCAAGCAAATAAACTTGTTCCACATTTAGTGCAAATAGTGAAAATATTGCATTACTGAAATCAAAGTCTAAAATTAGTACAGAGCCTGAAGTCAGCTGGGTGGGTGGCATTTAGCAAATGCATCAATTTGTACATTGAGTTTTATCAAGTGAGGGAGCAAAAAAGTCCCTCCTTGAGCAGCAGAGCAGTGTCCTGGAGACAGGGGCAAGGCAAGCAGCACATTCCAGAGTGAACCAAGGAGCTCTGGTTCAATGGACAGAATGAAATCCTTTATTTCACCCTTTTGCTGCTCAGTCATCTTTAGGGTGTCACTGACTCAGTGCAGTCACTGAGGTTCACATGCAGAGATTTAAATTCACAGATTCTGCAGTAAGGGCTGTGCTCTTAATGTGCCTGCACTTCCCTCCACTCCCCTCCTGAAGACTTTTCCATCTTTTGCTCCAGGCTACAGCAACTGCTCCATCTGGAACCTGCACTTGCCCTGCTTCATTCCTCCAAAAGCCACAGCATCCCTTCACTGCAGCCCACTTGTTTCCAGTGCACTCCAGCCAAGATCCCAGGATCCTGAATGGGTGATTGTTACAAAAATACTCTGTCCCACATCCAAATCCACAGTTTAAGTGCTACTGTGAAGCAGAACTAATGACAACTAATTGTTGTCACATTTGAAAATTTATAGGAAACTGGTTACAAGGCCCTTTGCATTTTTCATTTCTTCAGCATTAAAGCTCTGAATTCATTCTCTGACAAGAAGAATTTGGATAGGTTCCTTTCAAGAGGGAACAAATGCTGTTATTTTACATTTTCCCTGCTTCATCCCAGCCTCTGTTCAGGGAATTTCTCTTGCTTTACTACTGATGTGACACCATTAGCAAGCAAACAGAGAGAGTAAGTGATGGGTAGTAGGAACAGTTTCCTCCACACAGAGCTGTAACTGCAGAATAAATCATCTCTACTAAATGTGTCTGTCCCCCTGTCTGTCCCCTTCCCTCCCAGCTCTGTCATTTCCTGGCAGCATCCTGCCTGTAATCTCTTTTCCTATAAAGGCTGTAATCCTGTGACTGAGCAATGAGTGTCCATCTTGCCATCCCAGCCTGCCACTGTGGCCTCAGTTCTTGGATGTGATGTGGAGATAATTCTGGGAAAGCAAAGAATCAAACACATTACAGCTCTAAGTACATCCATTTGGGATCTGCCAGGGACTGTAACATCATTAACTTCCCAGATTTCATTCCTCCTCCTGTGGAACTGCCTGGGCCCTGCTGAGCTGGCTCCTGGCACTGCCAGGCATGCCAAGGAGAGCCCAGGGAGAGAACACAGACAGCAGATATTTGGGTAGAGCTGAATTTCACATTTACATTCATTAAACCATCCAGGCTTTGATTTCCAAGGGTCACTCCCCCTGATTTTCTCCTCTCATCCTACTCAAGGCTATTTCTCACCAACACACCCCTATGAAATGTTTTGCCAGAAGAGCAAATTTCCTCACAAGAATTCATTAATCCCTCAAATTCCACTGTATTTCTCTTGTATTTGAAAGAAGTAAAACTTATATTCAGAACTGCAAAGATGGAAACCTTTATCCAAATTCTTAAGAAAACATCTTTTCTCTTTGTGGGTCCCCAGCCCTTCCAGGCAAGTCTCTTGTGGACCACAACAGCTTCAGGTTTCTTGTTTCATTGACAGCACCCATCACAGCAGAAAATCCGTGATTTTGATGGAAATACAGGAATTATTAATGAAATCTTTGGCAGAATGGAACAATTCATTTAATTCACACAACAGCTATTACCTCTTCCATTAATGGAGTTTGCTAGAGATGGAAACTTTCCTTGTAGCCACAAAAACACAGGGCCCATGGTATGGACAGACACTAAAACAACAGGAATTATGGAGCTGACTGAATACAAATAAATAAAATATAGAACACACACATGCCTCAGAAGAGCCAGGAACCAAGTGCGGGTTTCTCATAAAAAATTATTTCACTTTGGGTTGGAAAAGTGCAAATGGGAGCAAGATCTAATGCCAGGAATCACAGGAAGGAACCATTAATGCCCCCAGTCAGTCACTCCTTCTACCCAAGGGAATAATAGTTCCTGCACTGGAAGGCAGCCTGTGTATATTTTATTAAATCCCTTAAAAATGGATTCTCAAATGGTTTATTAACAAATGGTCTTCCTCCAAGAGAGCAGAAAATCTTGTTAGAAAGAATCTGTCATCTTCCCATGCACTGTGGGATGTTTGCTGGGATAGCTTTTCCCTTTTACTCCTTTCTGCAATTTAAAAACACCTGTAAGCTCTGATCCATAAAAACTTGGAGCTCAGTGTTTAGCTCTGCCATCCATCTATGCCAGCACCCCCCTTTTTTAGCAGTTTTTGAAGTATTCTGGAAGTTTGGGGATGGGGGGAGCCGTTTTCTCACCACCTCCTTCCATTATTCTGCACTCCAGGGCCAAACCCTCCCATGTGTGTCCACAAAGGAGAAGATTTGCCCCTTTTCCATTTGCTGCTTTGTTTTATACAGTGCCAAAAATCACATTAAGGGGGCTCCCAGGTCATGAAGCAAACCCAGAGATTTGTTTAATGTATTTTACCCTAAGGCAAGTTGATTGTAATTTCCAGCATTGGATCAAACTTGAGGAATTAACTTGCAGCAAGCAGGTTGCTGGAGATGTGCTTTTCCTGCAGGATCCATCACCTCCTGACAGGGAGTGGTGAAGTAAAAATTAGCTGAGAAGAGAGAAGGTCTAACTGAAAAATTCTGGCTTATTTTAGCTCTTGTCTTGCTAAATTTCTTTACATAAAATACTCCTTAAATATTTTAGCACTCATTCAAATCATGAATGCATCACACCTTGCCAGCAGAGAAAACAAGGTATCACAGAAATAATCAGAAGTGCTTGGGGAAGCAACAAAACACCTAAAAATACCCAAGGATGCTCCAGAGCAGTACAGGACAAAAAGGATAATGACCTAAGCAGCACTTGACAGCACAGTAAAATAGCTCTGGCTTTACTGGATAGTTTAATAATTCTTAACTATTTAACAATAATTATCATTGCAATTGCATTGTCTGTCCTTGTGCACCTGTAAAACTACAAGCTGTCTTGTTTCCCCTACATTTATACAGTAACTGGACAAAAGGTATTCCAAGGTGAACAAAACTTAGAAAAACAACTTGTAAGCTTCTTAAAAATCTACCATTATACACTAAAATAACCCTACTTCTTCAAACTTTGCTATTTTTTCATTTTGGTTCTATGTAATGATGTGAAGTTGCACTTTTCATTGTTATTCAAATATTCAGGTAGATGGGGGGGGGAGAAATGGAAGAGCCATTAGGTTTTTCCTAATAAAAATCACAGTATTGGCACCACTGTTAGTGCAAAAAGTCAGAGCTCCCCAAGGGACCAGCATTGATCTAAAAGCCTTTTCCCAGGCAGAGCTCTGCCTGTGTTTGCTCCCAGGATTTTCTTTGTGAATAAGCACTGCTTCAAACCCAAGTGTGTCTCCAGTGGGCTGGAAATGTGTTTGAAGGGTCAAACAGGAGTTCCACAGGCAGGAAGGCAGCAGGACTCCAGAGATGGTAACAGGAGCTCAGCTGCTCCCCACTGAAGGCTCCCTCCAGGAGAACTCAGTTCTGGTAGGAAAACAGGGCTCTGCTCCACCTGGGAATGAAAGGGAGTGACTGGGAATGAAAGGGAGTGACTGGGAATGAAAGGGAGCCACTGGGAATGAAAGGGAGCCACTGGGAATGAAAGGGAGCCACTGGGAATGAAAGGGAGCCCCTGGCACAGAACAGGGCTCTCATCCCCCCCCACCAACACAGGGAGTGCCACAGACTCCCAGTGCTTCTCTACCCATTGCTCTGCAATGTTTGTATCTTGCCAGAGAAATTACAGGTGGTACAACCAAAGAAGAGGCTTTTTTAATCTCAGCATCTACTGAAAAACCCTGAAATTCAGAGACTGTCAAGAAGAAATACAGTTCTCTTGTTCTGCTATAAACTGTTTCCCACCATTTGGGCTGCCTGCAAAAAAACCAAGTATAGGTTGTTTTGTATCACAGAACAACTCAACCTCCACCTGCATCAGCTGCCTCCTTTCTGCCTTTCAGTAAAAATAAATATAAAAATTAAAAAAACCCATACACTCTGACAGGTCCTTCTACAACTTTAAGCTGCTAGGCTGGAGGACATCATATTTTCCACTCAAGTAATCCTCTGCTGATCTCAAGGCACAGATGTTTTTATAATGGCTCTAATTCCAGAGGTATTGAATTCCCTTCCAAAAACTTCCAGCAGGAGATTTGCTGAGTCAGCTGCTTACCTACAGCTGGAAGTTTTTGTTCCAATCCCTCTGGTCCCAGGAGAATCACCTGGATGAAAGTTCTACTTCCATTATGAAAGGATGGAGCTGTCCCTATATTAGTGATAATCCTAAAACATATTCAGTCATTAAATCAAGGCATTGCTTAAAAATAGTGGCCTTGAATTCCTTTTCAAAGGAACCCTGCAGAGTGGATCTGGCCAAACTTCACCCATTTTTTTTTTTTTGGTATTACAGGTTCCTATTAAATTCATTTCTGCAAGGATTAAGATGGTTTGGAAAAGTAGAGAATTAGCAGAAATTACGTGACAGTTTTTGAACTAAAAACTTTGCCCAAACTTGGTACCAAATGACCCAGAATCCTACAGGAATATTGGAAATCTTCACTTGAGGAAAAAAGAAGATTTACAAAGAGTTACCAATGTGGGGTCAGAGGATCACTGATTTATTCCATTTCCACTTTGAGTTAAAAAAACCAAACAAACCAACCCCAAAACAAAAGCCAACAACAGCAACAACAAAAAAAGGTTTTTGAGGTTCAGAGTGAACAGAAAGGAAACAACAGAAGGAAGAAAGGAAACAGAGGAATGAAATTGGAATGAAAAATTGAAGGGACAAGAAAAAACTGCCTGGAAGGATTGGTGTGAAAGGAAAACTGAGTTTCCTTCCAAAAATAGGAGAGAAAATATTGGGCTAACTAACCAATAAAATCTTACATCCATTATCCCAATCTTTGAAATCAGTTTGGAACAGCACCCTGGAACTATTAAAAATAACCCCATAAAAAGCACAATGTCCCTTAACAAGAGCAAAAGGGATGAAAAGCAAGTAAAGAAACCCAATCACATTTATCAAAATCACCAAAACCATTACATACCTTCCAAAGGACTAAAAGAATATTCAAAAGAATATTCACCTCTGGGCCACAAGTCATTTACCCAATTGGCAGAAATAATTTACATTTCACCTTTTCTTCTTCTTAATCAACCCATACACTTTTTCAAAAGGTCCTTTAATTAATATTTTTCACCAAAAAAAAAAAAAAAAANAAAAAAAAAGGAAAGCCTCAGTTTTGCTCAACATCCAGACATTTGCACTGCTCTGGGCTGGGACTGCACCAGCCAAGAATAACTGAGACCATTGAATTATTTAAGCAGTTGTTTGCACTCAATTAGATTTTCATGAAAGGTTAAGCAAGAGACTCATTCACAGCCCCTCCTCATGTTTATGGGAGGGTTCTAACACAGGACAAGGTATTTAAAATTCATTCATTTGAATGATTGAGCTAATACAAAATATTAACATATTTTTTCCACCAAAAAAAAGTTATTTAACTTCAAATTTCATTTTCCCAGCTTCCAATTTTAACAATTCTTCACCTCAAGAGAATATGAAAATACCTGTGCCAAAATATTTCATTTCTGAGGTAAAATTTGCTTTCAAATTAAAGAATTAAATTCCTATTATTAATAGGAAACTGGAGAGAAATACCAAATGTCCACATGAATAGACATCCACAGGTAATCTTTTCTTTATGTGCCAAAAATAAATTGATTTAACAGAGCATTTTAATGGAGAGAGCCCACACAAGGATGTTATTCTTAAAAGTAGAGGCTCCCCCTGCTTCCTCCTGAAGATTTCCCATTTATTACATCAGAAGGCATCACCCAGCAATGCAGAGAAGGGTTCTGAATCTGCCTGGTTCCCTCAGTACAAATTCCAGGTGAATTCCTGCCTGATTTCCTTTCCCACAGACCCACAGAACCACTGGAATGAAATGCTCCACATGAGTAAAACAAAAAATACTAAAAAAAAAAATACAGTTATTAATCCAAGGGGCTGTGCAGGGAGCTGGAGCCATGTCCCACATTTATTCTGATATTTTACATTTCTCCCAGAATTCTGAAGGAAGATCCCAGAGACTCTGAATTGTCCTAACAGGTGGTCATGGAGTTTGTTCTCATCACTTCTCCTGGGAAAAAGCTGCCCTGGATTGGAAATCTATAGCACTGTGCTATTTCAGGAGATTTTCCACTTCATCTCTCTGTTTCTTCACAGCAGAAAATGAGTTTGAAAGATAAATCTTTAAAACCATGGAAGTGGGATTGTCAAGAATTTCCATAGAAAAGGTGTCTTTTTAAACTGAGATGTACCATACTTAATTTCTGAAGCAGAATTTTAAACAGACATGAAATAAACCCAAATATTTAGGACCAAAAATGGTGTTGAGATTGCCACATATGGTGAGAAATGTGGGCTAAAACCTGTGCTCATCCACACAGACACTGCAGGGGAAATAAACAAAAAAGAAGGAAAAAATGAAATAAAACAAAGCTACTGTGCAACTCAACTCCATAATTCAACTAGATCCTGACCAGGGTGAAAAACTCTGTCTTCTGAACAAGATTCTGATCACCATGTGCACACTCCAGCACAATAAAAAGTGAATAATTCATCATCATTTTCAAAGGCAGAGTATGCATCACTCAGCTTGGGGGCAGCATGGGGGATTTCACTGGCAGCGTTTTTCTTTGGGGACAGTGACAAAGTGCCGCTCACCAGCAGGAAACTGAAGCACTGAAGTGTGTTCCATGTGCCATAAATCAACACTGCAGCCACAGGATGTCTCTCTGGTCCCAACATTCCATCAATTTTTCAATAACCCCCTTAAATAATGGAAAACGTGAATGGCGACAACAGTAATGAAAAATGAAATGTTTTGCACGCCAAAGACTTTGGAATAACGTGGTTAATATGTGGCTTCTGCAGCTAAAGGAGCTTTTTTGTAGAAATCTTCTCCCAAAAAACTCCAGGTGTTTTGCCCCCCAAACAAGCTGGAGAGGCTTTGTTCAGTCTTTGAGCTCTGTGGCAGCTGTGGAGGAACAACCTGGTTCAAAACTGGGTTTCTTTTGTGGTTTTCAAATGAACCAAGACTACAAGTTCTGTGTTCCAGGAATTGCTTGTACATCCAACCCTAGGCTATCATTACACCTCCCATTCCAGGGAGGGAAAATCCTTCATGCAAAGAGAGCTCTCCAGAAAAAAAAAAAGATTTTTGAAAGGATGGTTTAAATCCTGGTCTGGAATAAAAAGGAAAACGATGAACTGCTCATGGATGATGTCAACATCACTGCTGCCCAAAAGCCAAGCTCAGTCATCTCTGACCTCTTTGTTTTTTGCAGAATAAAGGAAAAAAAAAAAATCCAAGGTTGCCTTAGTAGCACATCAGCAATGAAGCACAGAACCCTTGGGAAAACTGATCCAAAGGGAGGAGCAGCCTCAGCCCAGGCACGAGGCCAAGCAGGGCCACGAGGCTCCCCCAGGGGCTGGGCACAGGCAGCTCCTGGCACTGGGAACCTGCCCCAGCCTGGCAGGGGAACAGCTCTGAGCTGCCTCTCCTCTCCTCCCCAAGCCCAAGAGTCCCAGCAGGAAATGCTTCATGTCCCTTACCACATATATTAGACAATTCTAAATAAATAAATAAGCTAGTTATTTCTTCCAAGTACCCAACTTGATCCCTTCTCCCTCCTTCCCTTCTGTCGCTCTAAAAAAAAAAAATAAATTTAAAGAGAAATAGCAGACTTCTCTGATTCTCACAAAAATAATTTCTCACCTCATGATCAAAAATAGGACATAAAGCTGAAAATGAAGTTTTTAACGTAGCACACTGTAAGTCATTTGTTTCAAAATATTTTTGCTAAAAGTTAATCCGTTAATGAGCTGTAAAATGAATCAAAGTGCAATGAATACTATTTAGAATACACCACTCACTAATTAAATGTTCTCATCAAGAAGCTTGCTTACCCAATCAGGAACTACAACTTAGGCATGATTTTTCTAATTCTCTAAGACACAAGTTGATGGCTCCCAGACCTCCCAATTTCTCTAAACTTAAAATAGCCCAAGTATTCCTTTCAATAGATTTAATATTCAGATTCTTGTATGAGCTGTTACACTGCTGATGCAGAACATGCTCCCTAAATAAATCCTTTCCAGTTATTTTCTCTCATATCTGGTGTTTTTCACACATGATGAAGTCACATCTCTCCCACACCAGGCACTGAATCTTTCACAGACATGGCAAAGGGACCAAGAATTCTGCAGGTTGTAAAGGTTCAGAACAACATTAATGTTAAAATAACCTGGGAAGGATACACCTTGTTAAAAATAATGTTAGTTATGGACGTTATTCCCTGTTCACAACTGCCTTCTTTCCCTTTTATTAAAAGCTCTTGAGGAAAAGGACATGTTCACTCTGTTATTTATTACTAGGACTCCATCATTCACAGAGTGCAAACTTCTTGACTGTGAAAACTCATTTTCAATGCAGTTCCTACTTAAATGGGAGGAATAATATGCAAGGAGAAAGTGTTAATTACAAGGGAAATTGGAGCATGTGTTAACGAGCTACAACAATTCAGCTTGCAGCACTTTGACAAGTCAGAGCTCAGAAGTGAGAAACAATAATAGATTTTTCGTTTATTTTCCTGATGCTGCCTGCTCAGGGTATTTAAATTAACAGTGTAATAAAATATTAAACTGCCCAGCTCTCAGGGTGTGAAATTCACAGGCCAAACACTCATCTGCCAGCATGGCAGATAATTTTTCTAGACATAATATCCAATAATCTGCCACGACTGTCGCTCTGGATTGGGCTTTATGTGACGAGCAGCACCAGCAGCAAGGAGCTGCTCTGTGTAAAAAGCAAATGCCACAGGGCACCTGAATTATTGCACAGCCCTTGCTGGTCACCACAGCAGTTCAGCAAGTCATTAGCAGTGTGTTTGTTCATTCTTTGCAGCCTGGAATTCAAAAAGAGAATGTGGGACCCAAAGCACAGGTGGGAATCTCTCCTGGGCCCAGGAGAACATTCCAGCACAAGGAGGAGGAAGAGTCTCAGGGCAGGGACAGCAAAGAGCTCCAGTCCCACTGCAGCTGAGGGGCTGCACAGCACCAGGAATCACAACAGGGCATTGCTTTCATGTCACCTCACCCACATTTCCAGTCACCCAGAATATTCACCTGAGTGCCTCTCCAGTTGTTTGGTTAATTCACAGTCAGACAGAGCCAGTTAAGGATGCTGCAAACTCACACCAACAGCTTCAGAACATCAGCCACAGTGAAAAAAACCCAGAATTTCCAAAGGAGGATCTTTATAGATTCTCCAATTACAGTCAACCACTGGAAAACATATTTCAAAGAAAACAGAAACATGAAAATGTTTCATCCCTGAGACTGAAAAGAAAAAAAAAAAAAGGATGCTCTTGGAATGTGCAATATCATCCCTTCCCTTGAGCTGCCTCTGACACTTCTCTGACCTCCTGATGAGCCACCTCAGTTCACAAGGCCACCTGGAAACTAACTAGGAAAAAAATGAATAAAAAGGATAAAAACTTTTCCTTTGTTCAGGAGATCTGAATCAGCTGACACAAAATTCAGAGTAGCACAAGACTCATTCCAGGAAGGGAAGAACCTGCTCATTCAGCCACAGGCTCCTGGATCATCTCCTCTAAGGTCTCAGAGCATCTCTAACATTTAGATTGCTCTAATTTCCCAGAAATCAGGAAAATCTCTCCACAACTGGTGTGTATATCTATGATCCTGTCACACTATTTAAGAAGGAAAACACACTGTGCAATTATTCAGATTGTCAGTTATCCCCCAAAGATGAAATTTTGTCTTGGCCTGCTGTTGGTAACCAAGCAGTGGGGAAAAAACAACCACCAAAAATAACAAAACTCAGACAACTCAACGTCAAAAAATTCTAAATGAAAACCTTCTAATAAATCATTATAAAAATTTTTAGGAGAACTTAAACGACCCAACATTTCAGTTGTTCCTTTGCAGAATCCAGAACCATTCTGGCTGTGAGTTTGCTGTAGCCTCTGAAATTCCACAAGAAATGATCCTGCCAGGGTGTAAATTACCAGCTCCATCTGCAAATTTAGTTTGGCACAGTCTGATTGAACTGATGACATTAAAGATAAATTTTATATACCTGGTTATACAAAAACTCTTATTCTAATTTATTTTTTGTATGGAGTTTATTATTCCTTCTGCTACCATGTTTTTTTCTAATTGAACCAATTTCACAACAGTGCCCAAGGCAGTAAGGGAATGGTTAAAATCAGGGATTTTTACAGACATCTCTATGCCCAAGTCAATGGGAAAAACAAACTGTGGACTTCAGGAATCGCATTAAGATTTACAGGAGCTCTTGGAGCTCTCAGAAGGCACCTCAGATAATTGTATTTTTGGATGACTGTGAGAGCCTCAATAGCTAGACAGTTTATATGACTGATACTGAAATGATGGAATATAGAGAATTAAACTGAAAGTAGATACTGTATATGATTAATGGGAAAAAAACCCCCATAAAACATAAAGAAGCTGAGATAAAGTTCAAAAAGAAAACTACCAGTGCAGGGGAAGAGCAAAAAAACCAAGCAATGAAGAAATAATAATGGACAAGTAAATGAAATTCTATCTACGTTTATTAGGTGCAAATGTTGAAATGAATAATTTGGGAGCCATTAGAATTCAGCTTTTTTAGAGCACATTTTCCCCAAATCATGTCCCATCAGACAGAAATCACTTCCCTAAGATTGCCATCAGAGGAAGGGCAAAGGCCCAGCTTTAAACCTGGCAAGGAGCCTTTCCTTCCAAAGAGAAATAAACCCCCACAGGGTCACTGTGGTGTCAGAGCCCTTCCCAGGGGCAGCACCAAAACAACTCCTGGCACTTCCAGGGCACTGCCCAGTCCAAGGTGCCAGGACAAGCCCCAGGGGCTCCTCAGGGATTGTTTAATTACTCCTCCCTCACCCTGCTCTCCTTTTAGGCAGGAGTTTGAGGCAGAAGGATGCCAAGGTTCTGTCCTCAGAGCCATCTCCAGGTTTGGGGTTTCTCACCCACTGTCACAGCACCACTGCAGCTGCTTGGCTCGAACAAATGAGGCTTCTGGAGAAAGAGGAAACCTCTCCCTTGGGAGCAGAAAGCAAATGCTGGGCAGAAAGTGAGCATCATTATTTATTTATCATTATTTCCTAACTTACTCCTGAAATGCCAAACCTGTTTAAAGGCCTCTTCCTTTCCATCCCAGGGATGTTGGGCATTAGCTGCAGTCAAAACATCTCAAATTGGATGACACTTTGAAACATTCCAGTTACCTGCAGCATTTTAAGGCTGGAACTGTGTCAATTACATTCTCTAACATTAAAATTATGCAGAAAGCTAATGTTGATGTAACTTTAAAGAAGAAATTTCTGGCATAAATGACACAAACAGATCCCCACATCCTGCAAATGTTTACACACAGGAGTAAATCTCTTCTTCAAAGCCCTCCCACAGCTGTCAACAGCAACATCAAGGAGAATATTACTCTTGATGAAGCATTTATCCCTGCATATAATACAAAAGTACACCTAACAGAAAAAGTTCAGCATTTTTATGGAACTCAGTAGATAATTCCTCAGAGCCCCATCTGTGGTGCAAAGAACTATTTCCCTATTTAATTTCAAATTCACCTTTTAACTGCAGCAACCTAATGGTTTCCAATTTTCCCTCCTTACACATTACAAGCAAAAAGACACTGTGGAATGTTTCTCTCTTATCTGGATATTGTCATTTTACTGTCTCAAACTTCTAAAAACAAGCTTTTGGCTGGGGAGGAAATCAGTCAGCATCAGACCTAGTGGGGAAACCCTGCACTTGCTCAATGTCTGTGGCTCTTACATAGTTCCAGATGTTCAGAACATTAATAATGCACTAACTCAAAACCTCTTTTTGAAACTTTAGAATGTGCAAATTGCATTAAAACCTCTTTGCCCTCATTAATGGTATTGTTACAATCCCAGTACTCTGGAAAATGTTTTTTGGCATTTGTTTAACTTTGTGATATTGCCATTTACTCATTTTAACAGCCAGTGCTCAAATCTTAATGCTTTTAATAGGCTGGGCTAAGCAGACTACCATCCTTTGGAAATTTATTGAAGTAATTTATTAAATAAGTAAAAGTTGTCTGAAAGCAGCATTGCTTTGTTTTATTGATGACAGAAAAAATGGGTTTCTTATAATTTATTTACAAACCCCTGTTTCAGGAAAGTTTTAGAAATGAAAATACTGGTTTTTCAGACTTCTATTCATTGTCTGTCACTGAAACACTTCTTGAAAAAAAGAATTTCTACCAATCTCACATATCCCAATAAGAAAAGGCTCTGTCTAAAATGAAGAAGAGCCAGATATTGAGAATTAATCATGAAATGATACCCCTCCCTCAGCCTCAGATATGACAATATCTGAGGGTGCCACATTTACATCAGGCCAGGGTTTAAATCCATGTGGACACAGCCAGAGGTGAAACTCAGGTCCCTCCTGTTGAACCCAAATTCCCCTGAACCTGAAGATTCTCATTATGTTGAAACCAGCTCCACACTGCTCAGAGAGTTAATTAATATTGTTAATTCCTGCCTGTCTGGAGCTGTGTGAGGGTGCCAAGAATGGTTTGTCAGCACAAGGGCAAACAACACCTGCCTGAGACTCCTCTGCAGGTTTGGTGGATACCTGACCCAGGGAGAGGGAGCCAAGCAACAAAGAGAGGAGTTCCAGCCCAAAGGGATTTGCTGTCACCCAATCCTGGCTGCTCCCACTCCAGAAAACATCATCAGCCCAGAGAGCAGGAAAATGGGATGAGACTGACAGAGCTTGAACTCTGAACTAGCAGCTCCTGAAATTATGAGACAAATGGAAACTCAAACGTGAAATTTATTTTTGCAAGTGGCAAAAGTTGATATCATCACTTTAAGTATATCATCACTATAACCTTATCCCAGAATTCTCAAGGAAAACAGCCAGTACAATGCAGTATTAGTTGGTTATGTGCTAATTTATGCTAATTGTGCCACTATTCCATGGTCATGGAATAGTTTGGGCTGCAAGAACCTTTAAATGAGGTCCAGTGCAACCTCCCTGCAACCAGCTCGGGTTTTCAAGCAGAGGATTCTTATCAGTTCCTAAGTTTTCCTCCTCATTCAAATCCTTTCCAGCAACAACTGTAAAAATTTTCCTTCCAAGTGACGACTCCTCAATTAGCAAATCCAAATTAACCAGCAATGCCTCAAAGGAAAACACAGCAAACCAAACCAACATTAACATTATTGTCCAAAGCTTCTTTTATAACATAAAAAAAAGCTACTAAGAAAGGTCAGTTAATTCATCATGATGGATTATCACTAAAATTTATAAGCATTAGCATTTTTCTCCTTGCTGGATACCCTGACTTTGATATGACACATATTGAATGAATCATCCAAGATGCAGGCACCAGGCAAGATATATCTTAATGCAGACAGGTTGGCAACATGAGCCCTAATGGGCCTTATCTTAATCTTGTTTAAAAGCATCTTAGATTTCTGAGCAATCTTTTCACCTTCTGATATTCTCTTTTATAGAGTGTTTTGCTGGAGTTGCTACTGATTGTCACATAAATGCATTTTTGTTGCATAGTATCACCAGTTTTAGGAGCCTTAAAAACGATGGAGGTTTGGAGTTTAGGGAATGTGAAGATCAAGCTGATTTTTAAAAAAGTCAGTGTGCCAGAACTCCAACAATGACACTAAAATTTTTCATGTTGTTTGTGAATTATCCCACATGAACTATCACAGCTGTTCTGAACAGACACCTGTCAAATGTGGGGATGTGCAGCTCATGGGTTGTTTTCTCACCTATATATTTTCCTCTATTGCACTATTAACTCCAGATATTTGCCATACATATATTTTAAACAGTCACTCTCCCATTAAAAATATATTTAATCAAATACCTGATTAAGATAAATGGAAATTTCTCTACTATTGCTTTTTTCCCATTCACACTGCAGCTAGTAATTCCAAATACCTAAATTCCAGCTCCATCAAATTACCTGGATAGAAAGTACTTAAAATACAGAGCATTCTCCTCATAGCCTTTCAGATATGAAAAAAACTTTTATTTTTTACTTATTCCAAACTTACTCCTATGAAACTTCAATTCCTAAAACACGTTGAGCCATCAAAAAATCTTCTTAACACATAATAGTGAGGTCCATGACCGAGTGTATTAATCAGACCTTGACAGCCTTGAAAAATTCCTTTGAAGGCTGCAGCTTTTTAAACAGAGGCAGCAATTTCCTGTGAAAATCACTTTTGAAATGCAAATATTCTGGATGATGATGAAAGAACAATACCTTGTTTTCCCTGTACTAATATGCTTACATTATTCTGTATTTTCAACATATTAATCTCAGACTTAAAGGCAACACAATCCCGAATAAAAGTAGTAGGAAGAAAAAGGGCATCCATAGAAAAATATTGGCAATGTGATTTTCAAATATCATCCTTCAATTGTCTGCAATTTCTATTTATCAATACTTTGCTGGGCTCAGGGAAGTGTTCCCACAAAGAACAGAACACTCAGCATGTGTGGGGTGACCTTTCAGTGAGGCAGAAGGGCAGGGAGGGAGAAGGTTCCAGAGCTGGCCAGCAATTGTTTTCCTCCTTTATTAAATGTCATTACAAAGTCTCTCTGTGCTTGCAATTCACATTACTATTCTCATAAAAGCTTTCATAAATATTTGTCAGGTCTGGATATGGAAGATCAACTCTCCAACATGACACACTTGGAAAGATATCACTGGAAACTGAAATATGCTCCAGTTAAATTCTTAAATAAATTGGAGATTTCTTGCCAGATCATTTCCTTTGCATGGAAGTGCACGGTTTTGTGAGGTTAAATCAATTTATGGTCAGTAATCTGCTTTTTTTCAGTAGCTTACATTACCTGGTCTGATGTGGTCACCTAATGGCTACTGTCAGGAATTGCACTGTGGGTTCCAATTCCTAAGGACACCCAGGCAAGAAACAACCCTCCCTTTGCAGCCTGCCAGTTAAATAATAAAACAGGAAGTGTTTGTAAAAAAAGAATAAATAGGTTTTATTTAATTTTGTAAAATATTTTCTGTTTAGGAACCTTAGGAATGAGGGAAAAGGTCTGTAATTCTGTTTCCATAATTTTTATCATTTGGTAGGATTTTTTTGGAGATTGTTTTTGAGATGTTTTTGTGTTTTGTTTGTTCAGATGATTTTTAAAAATCATAAATAATTATTTAAAATTTTAAAAGCCACACCCTTGCAAGCATTACAAGAAAAATCAATATAAGTTACAGACTTATATTGCAGGTTTATATTCCTGTTCCTGACCATAAACAACAGCAACAACAAATAGAGAAGAAAGCAGAACTACTGGGAGAACCAGATAAACCATAATTAGATATCTGTTGTCAGTGAAATTAGATATTACATAGTTCGAAATGGAGAAATTTGATTCCTTTCAGCCAATGTCAGTGAGCAATTCCCCTGACTAAAGAAAAATACACTCCAATCTCCAATGCAGTGAAATGGAACAAGAAACAAGGCAAGGAGAAATTAACTGGATGAATTCTGCATTCTGATAGCACAGAAAGAACATGCAAAGGCCTTCTTGCTGCTGAGTTCTACAGAAAGTATCATTTCATGATGTGATTTTTAATTTTTTTTCTTAATAAATAATTTCTAAACCTTCAGGGAAACAGCATAGGGAAAAATTATGGGTCTGGCTGTTTTTTTGGTAATGCTAATTGAAACAATTGTCAGTGTTAATAAGTATATCTGTTGAGAAATACCAAATACGTTTGCTCACAAAACCAAACCTGACTACCAAGCAATAACAATACAATCCCACTGTGTTATTACAATGCATTTATTTGATAAATATTTCTATATGTTGATGCATAAAGCTGAAGATCACCCAGTGCATTTACAACACGTGGCATCGGGGGAAGAATGGGAACTCAGATTTCCTTACCTTATAGGATGGCAAAAAACACAGAACTCCTTGGCCAACTGTCTGACAGACTGAGAGCAGCAGTGCTCCCACCTCGTCCTGGAACTCGAAGGTCTCTGTGTGCTGGAAAGTCACACACAACTTCCGCCCGCTGGGGCCTGCTCCAACTGTGCCGACCCAGACCTGCAGTGAGCCACAAGGAGAAAGGGAGCTCTAACCCAGGCTGGATCAATCACATCACCTTCAATCATGACATTTTTAGTGTGAAAGGAAATATTGGAACTCAAAGGTCTCTGTGTGCTGGAAAGTCACACACAACTTCCGCCCGCTGGGGCCTGCTCCGACCGTGCCGACCCAGACCTGCAGTGAGCCACAAGGAGAAAGGGAGCTCTGAACCAGGCTGGATCAATCACATCATCTTCAATCATGACATTTTAAGTGTGAAAAGAAATATTGGGGTATTTCTTAAATTCATTTCAGTACTTAAGATGAAATGGCTGTTACCTATATAGCACGAGCAACTTTCAGAGGGAAATGTGGCTAAAAATTGCCTCTTTATTCATTTGAAAATGTCCTTTTCCATTGCATTAAGCCAAGCAACAGGGTGGACCTTTCTTTTAACTGACAGAAAGGGTTTGTCATCCCTTTTATTTGGTTTTTGTACCATGAGCAGCACTAGATCTCAGGAGAAGGAAAACCATGCCCAGTTTACCTGGGAATTTGGGATAACGTGATTCGCCTCCAGCTGGATGGAAAACTTCACCCCAAGCTCTGAGGAAAAGGAATCCATGGGAGAGAGTGTGCCTGATGTCAGAACAATTGTTCTAACTTCATTTAAGTCAGAAAAGGCCTAGGTGGGAGAAAAAACAGCAGGAATTTAGAAAATCAACACAATATCTTTCAGATCTGATATGTATTTGTTATGACTCAGATAATTTTAGGCTTTCTTCATTCTCAGCTCACCACAGCAGGGTTCAAGCACCAAAAATTCAGCATGTGGACAAGGGTTTTCTGCCTTGAACTCTTTTTTTGCTTGGACCTTGGGAAGTAGGAACTTGTATCTGCATCATCATGTTGGTTTTCAGTCATCCAGGTGTAAGTTTGTTGGAGAGCAACTCTGTAATCCTCTGCAAACCTACACAGAGATAGAGAAATATCACTAAAAGCTACAATTAAGCAATCAAACTGTGAGCATTCAGCTCATAAACGTTAGACCTGACCTGTTGTTCTCTTTGAAGAGACAGGAAAGGACCATGAACAGGCCTTTGAGCACTATCTGTGTTGCAGGGCTCACAACTGGCATCTCAACAAGTTCCTCTCTCCCATGCATAGATACTTTTTCTTCTTTTTCCAGGACAGCAACAAGGTGTTTCTGTAAGAGGCAAATTCCAAATTGACAACATTCTAAGTGTCTTCTCAAAAACAAAGTTAATAGAGATACAAGACTGCCGGCTCACTGCTTTAAAAATTCCTTTAAAATACCTGTAAAGTCAAAGGAAAAGAGGCAAAGAAGGGCCAAGGGAAAGGGAACAATGCTTTCAATTTTTAGCAATGCTTTTAATGTATCTGGCTTACACAGAAAGAAGGGGTAAACTTGAAAATAGGGTAAAAACATTTCAACACTCAATAAAAATGCATCTAGACAGAAGAGGCAAAAATATCACTGGCTCAATTTCAATAATTGTATGTGATCAATTGTATCCTTCAGAACATGGATATTCCACAAATTCCAGTAGCTTAAGGGGATTCCTCCTGGTTTTCATCAGGAATCATTTTCAGACAACTTTTCAGTATTGCAGTAAATTAAAAGATCTGTTTGCATTTAACTCCTGTGCATTTTAAGTTATTCAACACCACCAATATCATGAACTGTGGTGCTCATTTATGCAGCACCCAATATTACCTGTAAAATGGGAAAAGTAATCCCAGTTATTCCCATTTTGTGCAAAAAGTTGAGCATTTCTTTGCCACTCCAGACCTTACAGGCAGTTTCATAGGCTCTCTCCACCAGCTGCCCAGAGCTCTCCTGCAACCAGCTGAAAGGGAAAAAAAGCAGAAATCATTTCAGCATTGATTTTAGAGATTTAAGGACACTTTGCACGTACAAAGCAAACCTCAAAAATTGCACCAGACTTCTCAGATGATGATAAATGTTTTACTACATGGAAGGAGAAAGATTCTGCTTTTCCTTTATGCCTGTTTTTCACTGCTGAAGTCCTATGGAACTGCTTTTGATGCAGCTCATTGAAGTGAGAATAAAATGTCTCCCCACATGTCTATATAATAAAGAAAAGGAATTAAACTATAATTTCTTCTTATCATATGTCAGGCTCATTCTGCTGAACATTTAAAGCCACTCATCACTACTCTAATGGCTGCAGGTTGGTTTATCATCCCTGTCAACTGCTGACTTTCCAATTAAGAACAAATCCTGAGGCATGAAATGAACACTTTTCATATTTACACATGGAAGGGAAAGTGGGGCAATAAAAAGTGCACATTTAGACCTACACACAGATAGTGGCAACTGCTGCAACTTGAAGGTGAATTATAATTGTAATACAATGCAAAATGTGATAGACTTGCTAAAAACATGAGCTAAACATGGAGATCATCTCCTTTGTGGCAGAGCTGGATTTGCTCTATGTGAGCATCTCCTCCTTCATCCCTGCAGTACCACAAGACCTTGTCTGTCTCTAGAAAAGCAGGCAGCTCCCTCCTTCTGTCCCAGAAAAGGCCGAGCTGTCTGCTCCATCAAAAGGCAGGAGGCATCAAAAAGACAGCTGTCAGTGCTGCACCAGCTCAAAACATCCACCTGCAAAATCACTTCATCATTATCAACTCCAGAGCAAGGCCCTGTGACTGTTTCAGTTCTAGATTTCCTGCCCTGTCACCACAAATAATTTGATCCATGGAACAATTAAAACATAACTTCCCTTCTGCCAGGTTAAATGCAAACAAAACCCCATCAATGCTGCCACAACAATCACTTCTTTGGCTATAATTTATTTCATTAAGGAAGGGTGATCAGTAACACAGGCAGAATTTGGCTCCAATTCCTCAAATGTAACATCAAAAAGACCTGGAATTGAAATTAGGACAAGATCCCTATGACAGGAATACAACAGATTTACAATGGATAAAACACTTCAGGAAATGTAAAATGTTTCCCTGTTATGAACTTCAAGCACCATCGCATACTTTTAAAATAATAAATGCAAACATAAACTTAACACAATGGCCAAATATCACCAAAAAACCACCCCAAATTCTCAAATAAATTCCATCTAACATTAAAGCATTTACTTGCAAAGCCTGTTAAATTATTTTTACAGCTAAGCAGAAAGCATAAATAAAATTAGCTTGATTCCCAGAAAGGTTTTTTTGGTTTTGAAGTGAAAATTGCTGTATGCAATATTTCCAGGAAAAGAATGAATGGATCTTGCACACATGCCTCCAATTCCAGGAAGTGTACTTGCTGCTTCCCTCACTACCAGAAAATTCCACTGTTGACACAGCATATTCCATTGAACAGAGTGACCAGTCCTGCTAAATGTGCACCTCAGCAGCAGAGCCTGCCAGCTCACCTCCACTGCTCTAGCTGCAATTCCCCACAAAGGTCACTGCAGCACCTCTGTGGCACTAAGCCCATCTGTAAGTGCTTTCTGCAATGAGGGCCCAGGATCTTTAGAAGTGAAGTAAGTTTTTTTTCTAGCTACCCATGCATTTGGCAAAGCCATGTCACTGTGCAGGAGCATTTTACTGGCTATTTACACCCAGTCTTCTGCTTTCCAGCAACTGCTTTTCATGCTGCTGGCAGATTTGCCAAGACAATCAACCTTAGTTTTCCTGATAAGGTTAAAAAGCTTGAGGCAATCAAATCTTCAGCCACGCTGTTCTTATCTTTTACTAAAGTTTAACATTTGAAATATCCAAGGTAGGAGAATTGGCTTCTGCCAAGCAGAAAAAGTCCCTCATTTCTGTGTGACACAAACATTAACTCTGAGAAGAGAGAGAGGATGGGAGAGTGAACTCCTCCTGTGCTGTGCTGCACAGTCTATTGCAGCAAAATGAAGACATTGCACACACTGCATCAGGACTCAGTTAACTGCAAAGCCACTTGTAGCATTATTCACTTTTTTCTGCTCACTTTGACATTTCCACTTTACCCTGGACCTCTTGTTTCTTCCTGGGCTTCTGTCCATTTGCTTTTATTCCACCCCTTCTCATGATTTTCAATTTATGTTCAGCTCTTCCCTTTCCAAGAACTTGTTTCCCAGGGAAAACAAAGGACATGACTGATAAATTCACATTCAACTATGAAGAATTCAGTAGATTCCAATCTGATTCCAAGAATAGATTTCAACCCATTCCAAACACTTCCTGTCCAAGGCTCTGAAAGCATTCTATAAAAATGAACTAACTAATTCTTTGACAAAATAATGCTATTAGTATTTGTCAAATGAGCAAACAAACACGTGAAATGCAAAAATTCATCTTATGAAAATTTTCATACCAAGTTTTATAATCCAGGAGCCCAGAAAAGCCCCATAAAGAGCAGCACAGCATTCAAGAGCATAACACTTTTCAAAAGAGAATCTCAATGTTTCCATGTGAGAGCAGGAGCTTTTTAATAGATCAAACCCCTGTGGAGTCCTCAAATGGACATAAATCAAACAACTGCATAGTTTCAAGTGTACCTTTGTTGCATTTTATCTGACATGACAGAGTAACTTATACCATCAAAGGGAATCTGAAGGTAATTTTAAAAACTATAAATTGATACAAAGCAATAAGAAAGTTGCCTTACTTTATCAAGGAGCAGCAGACAGCTCGGAGGGGCTCATGATGCTTCTGCCTGATGCTGTTGTTGACCATGAAATCGAGCTCCTCTCGGGCAGCTCGGAGCTGGCTCTCGGTAACCCCGTAGCTCACGGACTCCCGAGCACAGTCCTCAATGTTGTGGGCTTCATCCAAAATGACTACTTGGTCTTTCAGCTTAATGTCCATCTAAACAGGAAAATTATTGTCCAGTAAAAAAGGGGGAAAGACATGAGAAACAGCAACTAAAAGGATGCTGTTGAAAAAAAACATATTGTTCATTATGGTGCAAATGAAACTTTTCAGGTTTTCATGCAATTTCCATAGTCTAGAAAATATCCAAGGGGGGGAAATAAACCCCAGGAGTTATTTTGTAGATAGTACTTTGGACACAAATGGGATCTCAGCTGACCACAGAACCATAAAATTCAGTGGGTAATTCCTTCTGAACTTCAGTTCTTGCCATTTCTCACCAGCATACTTACAGACTCCCGGATCTGTGGGTCCAGGAGATAATTGTAAGGACAGAACACGATGTCTGCCCCCACCATGAGCTCTCTGGCTGCAAAATAGGGACAGGCACGAAGCTTCCTGCCCAGGCTCACCAGGTCTTCAATGTCCCAAGCCTGGTACACCCTGGGTGCAGACTGCAGGGCATGGTGCTCACTGAGCTTGTGAACACCATGGTAATAAGAACAGGACTTGCCCTGAAAGCAAAGAAGTGCAGAGACTTAGTGGGTACAAGAAATAATGAAAACCAAGCAGGCTTAAATCTTCCAATGTTCCATGCATTTGGCTATTTCTTGGGAACATTTCTAATAGCTGCTTTTTATGCCAGACAATAACAGAGCATGTCAAGTAAATTCATGTTTCTAAAACGTATATCAGTAAAGGACACTTCTTCATCAACAAACCCAAAGATAATTTAAGTCTTACTACAACATTAACCTGGAAGTCATTTTTTCAGTATTGCTACTGTGTATCAGCATTTTCTAATCATTAAATATTTAATTTTAACCACATCACCAGGTGCCATTTAACCAACAAAGTATAAAGAAGTAAAAAATGTTATTCATTCCAGCTGTTAAATCTGACTTTGTTTAATGAATGCGTGTTTTCTCAAACAAAATTACTCACATGTTTTCCTTCCAGGAATTCTACACACATTTCATTCCTGTTACTACTGTTGGACACCACTGGATGAATACAGGTGTAATCCCTGCTGGAAAGGATTGTCATGGGGACACAGGAATAGGCTGTCCTCTTCAGCTCCCTGCTGATCTGGGTTATTTGCTTGTGTGTTCGTGTCCCAAAAAAAATTTTGGGAACACACAACCGATCCCCGTTTTCTTTCTTCTTTGAGTGACTGGGATCTTTATCAGGTTCTTTTCCAGAAGAACAGGAACACTCAGTGCAAGGGCCAGGAGGCTGCAAAGCAAGACAAAAAAAAGATTCACAAAATCCCACTGTGAGACGAACGTGCTAAATCTGTTTATGGTCTGATAGGAAAGTGCCCTCTGGGATAGCTGGTTCAGCCACCAGGGCTGCTCACCAAGCTGCAAAAAGTTCTAAAATGTTTAAGCACAACATCCTTGTGCCTGGAAAACTCTAAAAAACCTTCCAGCAATCACAATTTTATCATAACCCAATCAGAAAGAATTATTAATCCAGTGGAATATTGACACACGTGAATAATGCAAATAAAGCTTCTCACATCGAAGCTTCAGCTCAGGACACTCCTGTGACAGGGCAAAAATCCAACACCTTCAATGAAGAAAACTTGGAACAGACACTCAAATGAGAATAAATTTTTTCCTTAGAGCAAGCAGAAGAACAGTAGACAGTTCAGGGACTCTGTGTGCAGATAAAAGATTACACCACATACTCTCCATTAGAAACATGTTTGCTGTGCCATTCTGCCAAAGGCCATCCAGTAACCAGGAGAATAAAAGAAACACAGGGAATAATTCTAAACAGAACCTAATCCTGTAAAATATTTGTTAAAAGCCAAATTTTTACTTCCTGAGAAGCATCATCTTTCAGGACATTAAACACTGGAATAACTGACATGAAATGTCTTAATAAATTTGAAAAGACACATAGGAAACAAGGAACTCAAGCATAACCATGTCCAAACACACCTCCAATGAAAAATAAAGAGTTCTCCCAGTGTCAAAGAGTTTGTATTTGGGCTCCAGGTGGTAGTGCAGGTAACAACATGTAGCTGCCCAGTGCAGTACTCCTCCCTCCCTTTAATTGTATGAGGAAGATTATCCATTACAAACAAATGCCAAGTCATGCTGTGTGTTACACCACAATTCTGGGGATCAAGCTGTCTTTAGCTTCCACTCCAAGGAAAAGCAAGTTCGTGTTACCCTCAGCCCCACTCAGCCTTGTCTGCCATTAAATATTACAATACATGATAGAAAGCCTGTAAATGTAACCCTCTGGAGCTGCCACTCACTGGGATAAAAGGTTCACTGATGTGCCAAATAAACAGGCCTCAAAGCAGATAAAGTTACACCCATGCTGGAATTGTTACATTCCCCTCTCAGGTTGCCACCAACAGCAGATTTCGTTACCCTGTGCTGCCACATTAAATAGCCAGTTCCAAATATCCTGCCTTCTATATTGAATAATTACTTATTCACTGAAAGGATAAAAAGAAGAGTTATGAATGGGGCTCTTGTCACCAGGCAAGCAGGAAACAGCTGACATATGGTATATGTTACATACGTGCAATGCCCAGCTCTGTGCTCACACAGAAAGCTCCAATGCAAATGCTGCCTTGATATTTCTATCAGCTATATTCTGCTTTGCTCCTGGAAATAATGAAAACCACATTACCAAGCTAAAAATTAATATAACTGAAGCAGTGACTGTGTAGGGCCTTTAAGAACTTGTCTTTTAATTTTCATCTGAGTCAGATTGTGTTTTCAGAAGGAAAAACAATACACTGGACACCAAGATTAGACTTTACCACTAATATTTCACTGCTATGCTAGGCCAAATAAAAATAATACAAAAATATCAGGCAGCTGTTTTGCAAGAGTTCTTAGAACAACAGGAAAATGCAGCTCAAATTAATATATAAAAACATGAACAGAAGGTTCTCCTATGATGGGCTTAAAATACCAGATATTCTTTTCATAAAAAAAGAAATAAAGTGTTCTTATGTGTGAGGCTTATAAATTACATTATTTTACAGGCAGGCTTAAAAGTTTGGTTTAAGAGGCTTGGAATTAATATAATACTGGCATTAAGAAGCACTTTGGCCATTATTCCAGCACTAAAATGTTACCTTTAACTTAGAAAAAAGTTTTATGTTCAAAAAACACTCAAACCCACAATACTGAGAAAGTTGTAAACTCAGGCTGATTTTATAGTAAGTAGTTAAGAAATAAAACGGCCTGCAGTAGTCCCAGAATTTCTGAAAGCCACAGACACCATTAGCCCCAACTACATTAATAAATAAAACTTTTTCAGAAGGCCCTTCATAATGAAGAAAAACTTAAGAAAATTGGTTAAAATACAGTTCCAAAGTCAGGTTCTTTTTGTTCTTTGCACATGACTCAAGAGTGCTGATTTGCACTTGAATTCTTAAAATACATCTTTAAATTTTATTAAGAACCAACTATTTAAATTCTGTATTTCTCTAAGAAGAACTGACTGTGGATATCCTACAGCAACACCTCATGTGGTGTTCCTCTCCCATTCCTACAGGAGAAAAACTCTTCATTGAACACGGGGTTTCCTTGGCAGTGTTGCCTCAAAGCACAAATTTTTACACTCATACCACAGAGATACTGCTTAAGATGCAATAAAATTATAAAATGTTTCAATTTATCTATGAAGGAATTAGGGGAGGAGGCTGATTAGAAATAATTCATATTAAGACAACAGAATTGTATTTCATAATACCCTCTGGACTCAGAACTAAACCTGTTTTCAGCTGTTGGAATCTGAAAGAGGGATTTTCATTTGGAAGAGGAAAAAAAAATATGCTCCTGTACTTTCTGCAGTATTTAATCAGAAACACCCAGTAACAGATGCCATTAGAGATCAGATATCAGCCTATATGGACCTTAGGCTAATGCAGCTTGTTTGTACTTCTGTCAGGGGTAGATAAAACAGCCTATCACATCAATATTTATATGGCAAAAACGTGGAAGCACGATTAAAAAAGGAATAATCAAGTCCACCACCCTGTCCTGTGTGTAAAATAGAGCTAAACAAACACTGGGGCTGTGATCTTTGAAACACAAAGAGGTAAGAGGAGTTCTTCATATCTTCATCTACATTTCCCAGTTACAAAGCCACCTGAATGCTGCAGCAGTGAATGCCTCTTGTGTGAAATATCACACAAGCACAATCTAGGGAGATATCAGCAGTGACATTACCAGAGCTTTTCAACTGCTCCTTTGGAAGCTCTCAGAATGCCCAGTATTCTGCTGCTGCTGCAGCCTCTTGATTAAAGCACACAAAGCAGCTGTTTATCCTCCCCCAGTCACCAGCAGGTGAACCCGGTTCAATATTTATCACAGGCTTTCACAGATCACTGCTAACCAAGCAAACGTTTTAATTAAGCTGGAACTTGCTTCAAAGAGCTCATTCAAAACGTCAATCAGCAGGAAAAGGATCAGATACGGTGTCAGGTGAGAGCATGTAATACAAATCCACAACTTTCTTCATCCCATCGTGGTAAATTAGCCCATTCTGGAGTCCAGACCCTGATTGTAACAGGCTGCCAGTCCCCTGGAATGTGTAACAGAAGTCACTCAAACCCCATTGTGCAGGTTGTAAGCAATATGTTAAACTGCAATGGGCTAGCACATTAAGACAGATTCCTTTCACAGTTGTTTTTTGATACCCCAAGTGTTTGTTACACTACTCTCCATTTACTGTTTACTTTCTTTCCCTGGTAGAAATGGGGATTCCTTAACCCAGCTGCCCCAGTTTCTCAGGCCATATGCTTTGACAGAAGTAATCAAGAGAGTACCCTGAGGGTATAATTTCCCCTTTAAACTCACACTGGAACTGCCCTCCCTTACAGGAGTTAAAAGCAGAGGGCCAGGGATGGATTCCCAGGCTCTGCAGTGAAAGCAGAACAGGTTTGGATCCTCAGCCACACATCTGCAGGTGTTGTGATGCAGCAGAGCTGGGCAGCACCCCTTGTGCTCTTACAACAACCACCCCATTCTCACTCTTGGAGTAGAAACAGGACTCAATAAGAAACTAAATTTGCTTTAAGCAGAGGACTGACCACTGTAAAACACAGGTTACCTCAGTGAACAGGACAATGCTGTTATCACATTATGGTATCACCCTAAAGACTCAGTCCATTATGGTAAGTGCTGAACACAACCTCTGTAGACTTCATCTCCTAAGCCACACTGGGAAAGCATTTTCACACTTAACAGCCTGTGCTGTGATGCTCTTCCTATTCTAAATTTAATGCAATTAAGGCTCAGAACTACTAATGAGAAATAAGACTTTATTTTCTGCAATTTTCTTGATGCAAGTTCTCAGCCTGCTAAAGGAAAAGTTCATCACAGCAAAATACCTTATACTTTCATTCTTAAGAAGAAACTTAGAGAGAAATAAACCCCCTTTCTTTCTTTCTTTCTTCTTAGGTTACTTTCCTCTAAAGATGTAACAAACCATATATTGTTTCATTTCCCATTTTCTTCTATAAAGAAATTTCAAATCAAATTTTTCATGTACCAACACCAAAGAAAATCTTACAACCAGGAAGGGAGAAGGGTCTTTTTATTTGAGAATCAATAGCACACTCTGGTGGCCTTTGGATTTCAAACTACCAACTGAAGCTCAGTGGCAAAAAGCATTTCAAATCTTACTTTAAAATGTATAGAGCTTTGCAAAATTAATAAAAACTACCTCCCATCAAATGGCCTACTACACAGACTCACTTTTGTTAAGAAAATATTTAGCTCCCAGTGTCTTACAGTAATCCTATAGCTTTTGGTTTCCTTTGTGGTTACCACATCACTGACAGAACCCAGCATCTCACATTCAGCTCTCTACTGCCTCACATTTCCTCTTCTGCTTTTGCTCCAACAAACATTTATGTAAAATCTAACCTTTTCAAAAAGTAAGAAATGCAGAAAATGCCTAACAAAACTGCAGAAACGGATGCAAATTTATATTTCAACTTCTGGTGTGATACTTCTGCTATAGAAAGAGGTAATAAAAACCAAAACACTGAGGAACCTTGGCATTAGCTGTAATGGTGCAGTATTTGCTCTAACTTCATTAAGCTGCATTTCATGTAAAATCCCTTCACATAAAATGTTGTTTAAAATTGCTCCTGAATTAACACTCCTGATGTAAAAGACATTTACTGGATTACTCACTGTTTGGGGAGAAAAAGGAGTAGTTTTCATGCTTTTTTCAGAGTGAACAATCAGCTCTCCATTTTTTCTCTGATGATAAACCTCTAAAGCATCAACTAACTGCACTCCTTTTGCAACGCAGTGACGTTTTCTAACCTGCTGGGAAAAGCAACAATGTAAAAACGCACTGGGCAGAGGGATGTGCTCACACTGGCAGTCCTGGTTTGGTTTGTTAACAGTTTAACCAAGTCTAAGCCACCCAAAAGCTTTCATTAGGGAAAGCTGTAAAGTTTTAATTATAAGAGTCTGTAGTTATTGCTGAGCTTTTGTGCTTTGCTTTCCCACGGTTACAAAACTTACAGAAACTGTAATACTATCAACTGGGAATAAATATATTTTGAGGATATTACTTCTTTAAATGTGAAAGATTTTAGGACTGGGTATAATGAACAATTTAGTGCAACAATGGACTCCTCTGTAAGAATAAAAATGAACAAAACCCTGTCACTCTAAACTGTGACATGACTCAGTTATTTTCTACATCCTCCTCTGTAACATTAATTGAAGTTGAGTTTGATTGAGCTACACCCAAATGATTTCATTTTCTCTGCTCACCTGCTGCTCTGTTTCTAAAGGACGAATCCTCTTCCTGTCTATTTGAAAATCATCATTCTCACTGTCACGAAGAGATAACTTTTTTTTGGCAGACAGTTTTGAAGCTAGTGTTTCATTTTCCTTACATTCTGTAATTCAGAAAATAGAATGGATATCCATTACTAGGGATGGATTAAGGAAGGGCAATGTTATAAAAAGTAGTTACTTCAGAATAGTAACTGCTAGAATTACTGTAAATATCTATGGTGTAGAAAAGAATGTTAGACATTTCTAGACACATTAACCACATACAGATTTCATGCAGGGCAGAACCATGTCTGCAATCATGATGGTAAAAAACCATCCCTGGCTCGAAAGCAGCAGAATTTCAGCAGCCTATGTATGGAGTTACCTGTGTTTGCCAGTGGGCTTCCAGCTTTTGTGGCAGCTCCTGTGTCAGGATGACTGGCAGAACAAGGAGCACTGTGAGTGCCACTCGTTGCAGCCTCCTTGCTCTTAGGCTGGGAGTGACACTTGCAGTGACACGGTGGGGGTGGCTCTGCCTTCCTGTCCTCCTTGTCACACGATGAGGTTGGCACTGATTTCTCTGGGGGACAAAGTGATTTGTCTGTCATTACCAACCACTCCAGACTCGACCCGAGAGCCAGAGGTGCACAGCAGTGAAGCTGAAAGTTCAGGTACCAGTTACCAGCCTGGTGTCTCTACAAAGCTGAACCCTCTGAAGAACTGCAGTGCACAGGAATGAAATGAAAACACTTCCCTCTTCCCATTCAATCCACACAACCACAACCCACAAGGATTTTCTTCCCAAATCCCAAAAAGCCACATTCTCTTATGGGATCTAAATCCAGCTTAGCATTACTGCTTTATGCTGCCATTAAGGCAAGGTATCCAATGGTGGTTTCAAGACCTGAAACCAAATGTTTAGAGGCTGATGAACAACAATTGATTATTTTATATTTTCTAATAAAAACTGTGCAGACACGAAGACACTTACCATACAAAGCCTGCTGCCATGACAATGCAGAACAAAGCAATGCCAAGCTTTTGCCACTTCCTGTGGGGCTCTCCAGCAAACAGTGCTGCCTGCTGTTCAAGCCTTTAACAATCTTTAAGGAGAATAAAAGAAATGGAATTAACTGAAAACAAAGCAGATGTGTTTAGGTAATCTTATCAATAGTGTCCTAATGTCCAGCCTAAGCTTTCCCTGGCACAGCTTAAGGTTGTGCCCTCTTATCCTGTTGCTAGTTAAAACTCTTTCAAAATGTTTAGATATAAATGCAATAATTCATTTTGGAAAGTTTTCCAAAAAAATGCAAACTTAGTGAAATACTACTATATATATTCTGTTTAAACAATCTGTTTTACTGAATCATTCCCCCCTTAAAAACTTGAACATTTATATACAACTGTTACTACAGCATACCTAGATAAATAACCACATATTTACACCACATGGAACTTGTTTCTTGGCATAAATGCTCCCAAATCCAAAATGTTCTTCACCATTCCCCAGTCATGGTCGAGATATTTACACAGCACAGAGAACAGAGGGGTTACCACTGACATTCTCAAGACACTGCAGGCTCTGAATTTAATCTTTCAGTTTTCTAAATGCTGACAGAGATTTTGGAATTTCAACCATTGGCAAGCACAAGCTCTTAGCGTGGCAAATGCCAGCACAAATTCTACTCACAGCATTCATCATAGCGAGCTGGGAGGGGTAGGCCTTGCAGGGGAAGAGGATCTTCACCCCCCCAATTGTGTATTCTGCCCCATCAGAAGGCATTGCCACTTTTTCTCCTCTTTACTTCAGGTTTAAAACTGCAAATCAAATACAGAATTAGTAATTCAATGCTAATAAACAAAGCCTGAAACAAACGCAGCACCAAATAAAAACAAGAAGTTGTTAAGCTGGTCAGAGGTCAGGATATTAACAGGAGTGGAATACAGGAATTTATACCACACATCATCATTTCAGACTTGGTCCTCATTACAAGAAAGAGTAAATTGCCACCAGCTAAAGAGTAATATCAGCAATTTAAATAAAAACACCATGAGCTGCACACACCAGTTCAGATTGCATTAGTCAGACTGGAAATAGAACCCAAATCCATGCAGGAAAAGTATATTAGAATATTTCAGTAACTAAAACCAGTTTTTTTAACTCTGCAGGTCAATCAGCTTGAACTGCAAGATGTCATAAACTACAAACATTCAGCAGCTTGTACATTTTATAACAATGAAAAATAAAACTGGACAGTGACTTGAAAAATGAGATGTTTAAAAACATCTTTCTTCCACAAACAAGACAGTAATTACCCAGGGGAAAAGTGGTATAATTCACTTTACTATGCTGTGATTATTACATTAATATCTCTGTCTGGATAATAAAAGATAATTCCCCTGTGTTGAAAAGGTGAAATTATTGAAATAGAAATACTGAAGAGTCATAAATGCTTCAAGAGACAATGTTTTAAAACAAGACGGGGGTTTTTTTCTCGTAGTTTTCCAGCACTGACAAAGTAAGACAGCAACTTTAAACTGGCAGATTCCCTGGGATAAATTAACTCACTGACTTGTGTCTTCATCTGACTTTTAATAATTACGCACATACATCAAAACAGCACCAATGTATGGCATGATTCAGCTTCACCATCGAGCTTCCCAACAGAAAAAAGCAATTCTAGCACAAGAAGATCGCTGACATGAGTTTACATCCAACCCCTCCTTCCAAAAGGAAAGGCCACCTCACTGCAAGGCTTCTCCCCAACCCATTCTGGGAGAAGGGCTCGTTTAAACGAGCACAGATCCGAATTCAGTTTGTCCCTGAGGAGGAGGAGGAGGAGGAGGAGGAGGAAGAGGGTGGGCCCGGGACACCGCAGAGACCCTTCATGGTGCGATCAGCTCCACCAGGAGCGCACCGGGCGCTCCCCCACAGCGACATCTCCGCCCGGGCAGAGCTGCTTTGCCTCCCGAGGGCAGGCGGCGCTCAGGAAGCAGTGGGGCCGCCCCAGCCCAGCCCTCACAGCAGCACCTGGGCGCTCGTTTCCTCTGTGTGCTCGGCGAGGCGAAGGCGCCGGCGGCCGCTCCCCCCGCGCCCCTCACGGCCCCGCACCTGCAGCACCGCGGCCCTCAGCGCCCTCCGTCCTTCCCGCCTCCGCCCCAGCCAATCAGCTGACAGGAAGGGGCCGCGCGCCGCCAACCAGCAAAGCGCACACTGGGACACTCCCGCCTTTTACCTCTGCTCCCCGAGAGCCAATCACAGGGCACCTTGTTGGCTTCCGGGTTGCACGCGTTGCTAGGTAACCACGCTTCTCGTGAGGTACTCAAATACTTGTTGTTATTGGCCTTTATCATGATTATTATTAATAATATAGTTAATATTGTATTATTTTCTATATTTATATTTTATAATACTTTATAAGTATTGCATATTATTATTTTGTATCATTACCATTATTGTTATTACATTGTTATTATTGTTGTTGTTGTTGCTGGTTTTGTTATTATTATTGTTGTTTTTATTGTTATTATTGTTGCTGCTTTTATTATTGTTATTGTTGTTACTGTTGCTGTTGTTGCTATTATTATTATCCCTGTTTTAAGCCCAGTGCACAGAAAAACACCGTGGAAAAATTAATAGTTTTTGTGCAATCAGTGTCTTTTCCCAACTGCCACACACAGCTCCTGTTTTTCTCAGGTGTCTGTGTCCCCAGGTCTTTCCCTCAGGTGAAATTTGGGAAGAATGTGGAAAACTTCAAAGCAAAACAGGCAACCCCCTCTGAACTTCAGTCATACTGTTGCTGGTTTTTTTTTATTTAAATACCACTACAGCATATAAAATTACACGTGGAACTGAGGAGGAAAAAAATACATACATTTAGATTATTTACATAATTTACATTAAGATGACAAAAATACACTGGCTAGGCAGATGGTGATAGGGGGTGTTTCAGCCAGGAATCCTGGAACACAAATCCTCCAGGGCTTGCCCACATTTCCATGTGGGAATTCCATCCTTACACGAGAAAAGAACAACCAACTCCACCATGGAGCACAAAGGATTTGGCCCTGGAATTGCTTTGGCATGGCTGAAACCTGTCCCTCCTCTCCTTGTTCCTCTGCACAGTCACCCTCAGCATCCATTTCTGGTTTTTAATTTTATCCTGATGACAGCTCAAGATACCTCTGCATTCATTCCTTCAAGTCTTTTCATCTTTTTTAAGTTAAAAAACACAAAACCATCTGAGCTGCTTTCTTTAAAAATCACATTTATACAGTTCACTTTTACTATCACTGGTTTTTTTGAAAGAAATTTTTATACCAGCTTCAAACTTTCACTGAAGGCTGGTTGATCTTTAAATTAAGTTCTTGATCTCACGAACTGAAGCTTTGACCAACAGTTTGACATACAAATAAATTTCCTAATTTTCTTAGAACTCAGTGTGATGGTGCAAGTTGTTGACACCAGTTTTTCAAGTATTCCTTGGAGTACTTTATTCCAACTTGCTCTGCAAGGCTCTGGAACAGCAGCTCATTTAACTCAAGCAAAGGACTCCAATCTCAAATTTTTCTCACCCATCATTTTGCTGTTTGCCCAACGAATTAAATATTCACTTTTCAGTGCTGTAAAACCCTTGCAGGTGTGTTGCTGTGTCACTGCAGGAACTGAGCAAGCCTGAAAATCCCTGTTTTCCTGGAAATTATTTACTCATCCCATCAATCTCAGAAGTTTCCACTGCAAGCAATAAAATCCTGTTGAAGGCATTTTCTTCTCAGCCACGACTGAATCAATGGATGAAAACCATTGACTTTTCCTCCAGCTCCTCAGTTCACTTTCACAGCTTTTTCCAAATTTAGGCACCATAGAGAGAGGGAAGAGCCACAGGCCAACTTCCCTGGAGCTTTCCCTAAATTCCACTGACACTCATGTTGATTATTTCGATGATGGTGTTTTCCACACACTGGCACAGCCGAACATCAGGGTCCAGGATTGCAGTGTCCCTGGAACAGCTTTTGCTGGAGGAATCCTTACAGAGCCCTGAGAAATCATGGGGCTTCTCCTTCAGCTGCTGCAGACCTAGAAAACAAAGCAGGAGAAGCAAAGAACACCTAAATAAGCACTGAGAGTTGGTATTTCACAGCCATTACACAAACAT
Organism: Chaetops frenatus; assembly: GCA_013400775.1. Taxonomy (NCBI): domain Eukaryota; kingdom Metazoa; phylum Chordata; class Aves; order Passeriformes; family Picathartidae; genus Chaetops; species Chaetops frenatus. The sequence continues at coordinate 120,056 of VZTR01024970.1, forward strand.
GGATGTTATGAGGTGGCAAAGCCAAGCCAGCACTATCCCATGCCTCACCACAGGTCATTTGCAGAGACCCCACAACATTTCTGTTTCCCTTCCCTGTGTCTGACCCCTCTGGGGGCTTTAGAGGGTCCTTGACTTACGGGTGATGATGGGGTCGAAGTCTCGTGTCTGTGTAGCAACATCAGAGGCACAAACTTGTCCAATTTGGATCAGCAGGGACATGATGTCCTCGTAGAGGGGAGGAAAAGCTTGGCAGAAGGACACCAGGCAAGGCAGGGTGGGCATGAAAAACGTGTAACGCTTGGACTGGGTCAGAACTGCCAAGGAGAAGGGAGTGGAGAAGTAAAAATAACTTATAATAAAATCCAATCAAGAGTTGTTACTTTTACAGTAGCAATTAGACAGACAAAACTGAATTCAGCCTAGAGAAATCATCCTGGCTCCCACAGCAGTGGATTTTGGGGTTTCTGGGGTGGTACCTGTGAGCAGTGGGTTCTGGGGTTTTGGGGTGGTACCTGTGAGCAGTGGGTTCTGGGGTTTTGGGGTGGTACCTGTGAGCAGTGGGTTCTGGGGTTTTGGGGTGGTACCTGTGAGCAGTGGGTTCTGGGGTTTTGGGGTGGTACCTGTGAGCAGTGGGTTCTGGGGTTTTGGGGTGGTACCTGTGAGCAGTGGGTTCTGGGGTTTTGGGGTGGTACCTGTGAGCAGTGGGTTCTGGGGTTTTGGGGTGGTACCTGTGAGCAGTGGGTTCTGGGGTTTTGGGGTGGTACCTGTGAGCAGTGGGTTCTGGGGTTTTGGGGTGGTACCTGTGAGCAGTGGGTTCTGGGGTTTTGGGGTGGTACCTGTGAGCAGTGGGTTCTGGGGTTTTGGGGTGGTACCTGTGAGCAGTGGGTTCTGGGGTTTTGGGGTGGTACCTGTGAGCAGTGGGTTCTGGGGTTTTGGGGTGGTACCTGTGAGCAGTGGGTTTGGGGTTGTTGGGGTGGTACCTGTGAGCAAGGTCCCCATCACGTTGATGGCCAAACGAGCTACACTGAGGGATTTGGGCAGGGCATACTGGATACACAGATAGGAAAGCAGCTGGATGGCAAAGATCTGTCAAAAGAGAGAGAAACAATGAAGTTACAGGATGTTTTACTACTTCTATCCAAAGTTCTTCACCAAGCTTAACAGGAAGTAAATATTCTCTGGTTTACCATGAAGGAAATTGAACCCAGAGAAGCTTTAACAATAGTTACCATGATAATTTTTTTGCTGATATTAAGAAAAACAACCCACACATATTTAACATTAATCAAAAGTGTTTCAAAATCTCCTCCAGACACTATTGCTCCAACCATTAATGATGAGCAACAAAGCAACTCACAATGTGCAACACAACCCTTGTAGAAGATATTTAGGTCTGGTATGTTCTAGCTTTAACCTTAGTTGGTCAGCAGTAACTTAATACCAGAAAGGATTAAATAAGAGCAACTACAAACTTGATTTGATATGGAAACAAAAAATCTTTAGCCCAACAAATTCCAGTTGCCTACAATGCCAGGCCTTTAATTTAAGGCAAAAGTGCTGCAAATACTACCTGAACATCCCAGGCAAGTTAGAACAGGATGTTTTTAGTGCCTGTTTGATTCCCTCCCCTCAGCCAGTATTTCAGCAGGGCTAACACCCACAGTGACTCTCCAGCCAGGTGAGTGCACAGTACCTGTTTTTCAAGCTCAGGCTGGGCAATGAGCTCAGGAATGAAATCCAGACAGATGTGCATGGATGGGATCCCAGCCACTGTCAGTGCCAGAAGCTCACATGGATAACCCTGGGGGATTAAGAAAGGAGTCACAGGTGTGTTTTAAAAGTTCTGCTTCAACTAAGATTTTAAATTACGCCTGTTATAATGCCTTTTTTTCCGAAATGAATACATTTGTAACTCTCTTTTGTTCAGGGTTTGCAGCAGGCCTGTAATGCCAAGGCAACCAGAGGCAGGCTGGGTACAAACCCAGGTCTGAATCAGCTCTTTATCCTCAATATTCAATGATTTATTTGCATGGAAATTCCCCCTCCACTCCCCAAAGGAAAGCAGACTGCAGTGACCTTTTTCTTCTGTGTCTTTCCCTGCTCCAAATTTCACCATCAGCCCCAACTTGCTCATTTCACAACTGCCCCATAATGACTTTTTTTATCACTTAATCAGTTCCAGGTCAAGGTAAATTAACTCCTTGAAAGAGTCTGCCATCTGGCAAGGAGCAATTTAATATGCATTAAAAACACATTTAGATTTTAAAAATTGCTGATCTTTCCCCTCTTCTACTTCTTTTTTTTTTTTTTTGAAGGTGCTCAGCTGCTCTGGCAGGGCCAACCTTTGTCCTTCCACTCTAAAGAGATAAACTGTGCCCTAACAAAAAGGAAAGAGGAGATGTTTACATTTAAAGCCCAACTAGTTTTGAATAATGAGAATACTAATTTAAAAACATGGCCAGAAAAAAGCAACCTACAAAAGAACAAGTAATTATAAGATGATTAGGGCAGTTTTCCTTGGCCTACATGGACAAACTGAAAAGGGCAGAGGCACAAAGCAGGGGTTTAATGATGAGGAACAGGCAGAGTTTGGATGCTGCCTTCTCACTGCAACCAAGAGACCAAGCACTGAAATGGGGACAAAATGAGAGCTCTACAATTTGAGGGGAGACAAGGAGGAGAAAAATGAGTTGTTATCATCTCTAAGGAACATTCAGCAGCTCTGAGCACTCCAGCTGGCTCCTTCCCCCCAGAGAAACCAGAGCAGAGCTCAAGCAGTGCAGAGCAGACCTGGAAGTGCACGAGTTTGACGATGTTGGGGTCAGCAATGTACATCTGGTGCAGCAGGCAGCAGATGAGGCACTGCACCTCCCGCAGGTTGCACAGCAAACTCTGCTCCTCCTCCTCCTCCTCCTCCTCTTCCTCAGCTCCCTGAAGGCTTGGGGTGCTCTGCACATTCCTCAGGAAATCACCAGCAGTGCTGCTCTGGCCCTTCTCCTCTTCTGTAGGCAAGCAGATCTCCAGAAGGATCTGCACAGCTGCACTGTCCTGGGGAGAAAAGCCACAGAGGATGCATAAAAAACCCCAGTGAAATAAAACAAATCAAAATCAGGACAATTGAAGAAATGCAAAGTTGTCATGTGATCAGGATTCCTACCTATAGATTTTTTTAAGTAAAGAATGAAAATGACTCAGCTCAAGAATCACAAATCCTGTAGAACATTTTACCAATTTCAACATTTCATCCCAATCAAGATGCAAAGAAAAAAAAGGCTAAATCTAACAAAATACCATAATAACAGATGAAAAGAGTAAATTCAGTGGAATTGTACATTGCTTCAAAATAAATATCCAGTGGTCCCTTAAAGCATTCAGAGCAGACAAAATATGCACAGGGCCATGGAATTCACAGTATTCATCACCCTGCTCATTTAAATATAAAACTTCCTATTAACTCAAAAATCATATTATAATGGGAACTGTCTATGTGACATTTTTCCAGACAGAGGGATGAAGAGATGTCTGTGAAACAGGATTACTCAAGAATTTCCATAATGTCAGGCTAAGGAAGTGAACCATCCTTCAGCCTCCCACTTTCCAGTGCTGGCTGCTTCTCTGAAACACCTTTCAGATGATCAGACACGGGTCTGTCACAGTTATTGATGTTTTACTGCTCCAAATCCAAGCACAGGAACAGCCTCTGGATCACACAAACACCAAGACAGGAGAGCTGGTAAGCAGAACTCTTATGTTCTGACAGAACAACAACTATCAAAGCAGTAAATCAGCACAATGCTTCAGACTAGGAAAGAGAAAATATTTAACCATCTGAATACAGAGGCAGTTTTCTTTTCCATGGCAACAGAAGTTGGTAAAAACCCCCAAATTTAAAAGATCTCCTTTTTTAATTTCCTGTTTCTGCATTTTTCTTTTATCATTGTTTTTCCTCATATCATGTAATATCCATTTCTTCCCTCTTACCTGAGCAGCAAGCAAAGCATTTTTTAATTCTTCCCTTGTAACTTCTGGGGCCTCTGGACCCATTGCATTGTTTTGGGATGGCCTAATGTCCTGCTCTGCTGTTTCCTTCAGGTGAGCATTAAGGTAAGCTTTTGAAGCAAGGAGATATCCATTCAACATGTGCAAAATTATATCCATCAGAGGAGGACTCCTGACATGGCAACACAGTAAAACAAAAACATTTTCAGTGACACGAACAAACTAAAAGCACTCCCAAAGGCTGCAGCACCACAGCTCCTCCCCTGGCATCACTGACACCTGGAGAAACCAATTCCTAAATACTGCAAGGACCTCCTTGGGAAATTGAGCAAACCTGCCTCTGTCACATCCATCAGCACCCACTGACAAAAAACTGTTGCCCAAAAGGATGGAAAACCCACAGGCCCAAGAGCTGAAAGGATGTTACAGCAGCCATTTCCAACACACTGCAAAGTCTGTTTACCACAAATTCACACACCCAGATCCAAAATGGATGAGCCATGTGCAAATCCCAAAGTTTCCAAAACACAGCTGGACAGGACGAAATGCTGGAACAGCAGGCCCAGCTCCTCAGTCCTCAGGCCAAAAAGCTTAAAACAACACAGATGGAGTAGCCAAGCTCCTGTGATTAGTTTGAAAAGATGTTTTGAAGTGCTGAAAGCTTTTAGAAGTTTTCTGTGGGGCATCTTTATGTTAAGCATTCACTGTGCAGCAGCACAAACACTCACCTGTGAACTCTCTGATCACACCTCAGTACAATCAGGGGATCAATCATCAGATCATTCTGGGTGTATTTCTGCTGTCGCACTATTTTTGCTGAAGGCTGCAGGGCATTAACAGTCATCACCCACAACCTAAAATGAGAATATTTTTATGATTTTTTAATCTGTATAAGAAGACGGGTTCCCTAGCATTTGGTCACTCAGCCATATTTTTCTAGGCCTATCAAGTAGCGAAAATCCCATTTGCATTTCTTGAAGTTAACCAAGGTACAGTTAACCTACACTCCCTGCACCTACAGCAGTTTTCATTGCAGTCGAGTATCAACTTCATAAAAAAAAGGCATTTTCTTACCAAAATGAGCTCCTGTTTCATCAGTAATTCCTCATAAACAATAGACACTATAAAATTACACTCCTGTATTTTAAACTGAACTGGTGACTTCCTTTCCCCTGAGAACAAGAACCACCTTCCTTTTAAATGCAAAGGTTCAAAAAGCCAACAAACCAAAAAAACCCCCCATGCAGCTCCAACACATTCTATTCAGTCACAGCCTCCAATCTCCCAGATAAAGGCATAGTGTTATTATTTTTAAAAGAAAAAGTGGCCTCCCACTTATGTGCACCAAGAAACCAAGCAGTATTTTGAGCCTTGATACCTTCTGGGCATGACAGTGTTCAGAACCATCCAGAGTTTATTGACAGCCTGCAGAATCCCCCGTGGAACTCCAGCTTCCAGCAGGAGATTCATGTTCAAGGTCAACACTTCTGCATAGGGGATCAATTCTCCAGCTGAGAGAAGGGTCAGATGTTCCAGGATCTGCATCAGCTGGGTGTGATTCCCAGGCAGCACGGAAAAGGCTGTGAAACAGAAACAACGGGATCTTGGGAAAACTGGACTCCTGACATTTGCAGCATTGAAGCATTTTGGTTACACAAACGCAGTATAATCACTTCCAAATCCACTATATTCCATTTGGCAAGAATTCACTTGGAATGAAGGCATTTACCTTCTTGGAGCTGTTTGGGAGAGTGGTTCTTGGCCATGTTGGTGAGGAGCATCCTCCTGAGCAGGGCGTCGGTGCCAGTGATCTGCTCCTCGCAGATCCAGTCATCCACGATGCACAGGTGGGGGTAGTTGGTGGCCAGGAGCCTCAGCAGGGCAGAGTGCAACCCTTGGGGACATCAGGGACATGCACAGCTCAGACCTGAGCAGCTGCATCTGTCACCTGAACACAGCTGTGACTTTCATTTCAACCCCTGAACTGAATCACTGCCCAGCAGCTCGATGAGGTGCACGTTCACAGCCTGATATTCCAACTCCAACAAAAATGAAAAGTTGTCCTTTGGAAAGTAACTCCTAAACTCAGCCTGGAATATTCAACATTTTCAGGCAATTCCTACCTAAAACCTGCCTTAGGGAGGCAAGACCTGCTCTAAAAGGAACTGCTTTCTTCACACTTTCACTGTTACTCTTCAAACATCTCTGCAATCTCAGTAGCTACTCCTGACAGATTTTAAAAGCAAGAAAAATGAAAGCAGGCTACAAAAAAAGCAACAGCCACTGAACTGAAAACACTCAGCCTTCCTTTTCATGCACTTCAGACCTTCAGACACATTTTTACCTCCCAGTTCCTGCTGCAGCCCCTGTGCCTGTCGGATGAGGTATTTGATTGGAATCTGATCCATCAATGCTGAAGAGTAGGACTTGGGTTTTCTCTGCATTGCAGCTACAGGGAACAGGACAAGAAACCAAATGTGGCAGTTACAGCTAAAACAAGTACTTCCCCAACTGGATCAATAAGGAAAATGTAAAGCACTTGTCTCTATATTATCCTGGTAAAATCGAGAAAATTTCAAATACCTGTAATTGATTTTATAGTATTTCAGGCTTCCTTGAATAGCGTGAAGAAAATAAACCTGTGAATGCTGGAAGTTTTGCACCTTAAAAAGGGCTGGTAAAAACACACGCCAGATATAAACACTCCATTTTCACTGCAATTCCATCAATAAAGTACACAACAGTCTTTTAGAATTGATTTAAAGTTTCCATTTCAGAAGTAAAAATGGGATCATTAAGTATTACCAACTATAAAGTTGCCAACTCAAAGATAAGTGTGTGCACATTTGATGACACGTGAATAAATGAAGATCTCAAATAATTATGAAGTATTTTTAATTGTTGTTGCATTCATTAGATGCTCATAAACATTTCTTGTAACTCAGCTTGAACATCTTTTAATCTGTAAAACAAATTACTCCGGTACAGAGTTTTAGCAGAAACTTTATGTCCTGAATCTCTACGGCAACGTTTTATTTAATACAAACTTCTAAAAGTTTTATGCTGTGCTTGAATCTGAGAGCAACATGACTTTTTCCTCTCTTTGCATTTAATTTCCAGTTAATCTATTTCCCCCTGATGCTCTCACATTTACCTAGAATCTTTGTGTTGGCCAGCAGTGCCTCTTCATAGGACAGGACATAGTAGAGGACGAGCAGCTGTGTGGTGATGCTGAAGCGCTGGGTGGGACGAGCATTTTCTCCCTGCACATAAAACCACACACAAAGGTCAAGGCTGCATTCCTGATCCTTGGGAAGAAAAATTTGGATTTACCTACAAATATGATGAATATGAGAGGAACAAGATTCACTTCAAAACACATGACTGTCACTGTAGCAGGAGGGATTTTACGGGCAGTGAAAACAAAAAGTGAGACAACGCAAGTACAAAATCCTGAAGCACGTTCCCATAAAGTACAAGAAAGATCCAAACAAGTCCATTACCCCAGAGAGTCCTTGGAAAACATTCAGGATCTCCTGCTCTGTGACAGGCTGGTTGGTGGCCTCTGGGTTGGATTTAGATGCAGGAGTGAGGATGGAGTTAATGTAGACATCAATGAGGGGAAGCAGCTGAGGGTGCAGAGGGGTGGTGGTTTCACAGAGCTGCCGATAGATCCAGTCCTGCAAGAGAACATCCCATGGCATCAGCAGCTGCCAGGTTCCTTTGTCTGCAAGTACAACCCCTATTAATAAATGAGGCTTTGACTTTGGAAAGTGTAACATCAGCTCTGAATAGGTGATAAACTCTGTATCCTGGACCCTGATTCACAAATAAAACTTGTCCCGGCTGGAAAATCATTCTGACTACAATCTGGATTACAGAGCTAAAAATGGGCACCCTAACTTAAAGCACAGTTCCTTCCTAAATTACATGGTAGTAAGGTACAAGACTCATCAAGAATTCTGCTCCTATAACTCAACCAGGCTGCAAAACCTCATCAGCATTCAGAATTATGACCAGAAATAAAACAAAGGTCATACCTTAATGGATACTTTGTGTTTGGTGAAGGAACGACTCTTTAAAAGCTGGTAAATGCAATGAATAGGTAAAAAGCCAGTGATGTTGGCACTGAGGTTGCCTGTAACAGGCACACGGACAGCGTGGGCTGTGACCACCTAAAGGGAAGAGAAAATTAACAGAAAAATACCCCTTAGCACAAGGTGCCAAAGTCAGCCACAGCTCTTACTGGCATCTCCTTAGTTTTGGGGAACACCCCAAAGGTAAAGGAAAGGGCAAAGGGGGGAAAAAAAACCCCCTAGGTTGAAAATACCTGTTCAGTGAAAATCTCCTGTGTGAAGATTGTCTTCATCCTGCTGAGCGAGCTGGGCTTAATAACAATCTGAAATTCAGAAGAAAGTACTTAGAATTGCAAGTTCTATCTTTCTTGTAACTAAGGACTGCAGATTTATTCTATAAACAGTTAACTTTTAGCCTTTCAAAACTTGTCTGTTTTCCTGGAATCCCAGTCCATTCACATCTATATCAAATGTCAAACAGAAGTATTTTGAGTTCATCACCCTATGTCTTCCTTGTCCTAAAAACTCCCTACCCAGCTTTTACATCTGGTGAGACGCTGTTTCACAATAGTGAGTTGCTGGCAAATCTCCTTTGATAATTTACTTAAATTTAATTTTACATATATAGGTATTTCTTTTAACTATTTAAAATAAAAACTTTGCAGCTCAATTTGGAAACTACCTCAGTTAATCTTCTAAAAAGTTCATTTCTTAGAAATAGTGATTTCAACAAGGCAGCACTTTCTGAAGATACTTTTATCAGAACACTCCTCTGTATCAAGAGCTATGCACATTTTAATGTTCTTTCAGAGGCATTATTACTCATTTTTCAGGTTCTATTTACTTTAGGTATGCTAGCAAAACCAAAGTTCTTTATATCAAAAATAAAGTAAACACCAAAGTACTAAAACACAGTAAAAAAATTGATTTTAACAGACCAATGTACAGGCTAGAAATAGTTGAGGATTTACCTTCATTCCCAAGGTGGAGCAGACCAAATCAATGATGGCACTGAGCTGGTTGCTGTGGAAATACATGGCTACCAAGAGGAGCATCTCCCCAAAGGAAGCAGAAACACCAGAAATGCTGATGATAACAAAGACACATAGGACATAAGTAAATAGGACTTAAATAAATGTGAGATTACTGGAATCACTAACAGAAATCCAGCCTGCTCTCACCTTTCAAAGTAGGCTTCTTCCTTTATCATCCAACTGAGCCACATCACCATGAGTTGCTCCTGTTCTGGGGTGCTGCACAAAGAAAATCCATAACAGATGCTTTTTCCCAGAAAACCAGTGCTAATTTTACTGTCACTTGCAGAAAACCAGTATTTGAGGAATCTTACACTAGAAGACTTTTTGTCACTTTTCCTTCAGCATCCAACTGCTGATAAGCAGTGATATTTGGCACAAAGGTCAGTCCAACTGTCAGGCAACTTCCTTTTTGGAATGCACCCAACAGAAAGCTATATCCCTGAATTATCTGTACTGCTTCTCTCTAAGGAACTTAGGCACGAACTTGTTCCATGGAAAAGTGAACTAGTCAGGCTTACTTCAGTCTTCAAAACACCACTCAAACTAAGGTCATGCTCCCCTCTCAAAAGACTTGCTATAAAACAAGAGTGAAATATCCATTTGCTCACCACAGAGTGAGACAAATCCCTTCCATCAACATGTGGAGATTTTATAAAGAATGAGAGGAAAAACAACTGTGCAGCTCTGGGAAGGGCATTGCCTTAATGGTGCTATAACAGTCAGATCTTCCAAAGCTCCTGCTGTACTGAGAGTACCTGACCAGAGTGGAGAAGGCCAGGAGCATGCAGAAGGACAGGGACACGAAGCGGACACCGGCCGGGGTTGCGGGAGGGCGGCTCGTCATCAGCTGCAGCAGCTGCTCAGCTTCCTCATCCGTGGGCCTGAGCAGGACAGAGAACACAACAAAGCTGGGGATTTAACAGGGGAAGAAATTTCCAGTCTCTCACAATGGTTAGATTGGATCTTCCCTGATATTTAATCTATCAAGCTGGTAATTTGCTCTGAACTTACAGACATAAAAACCTCTGTTAAGAGACAACAGTGAGAAAACTTCCCCAGGATGTAATCTTGCGTATTAGTACAAACTACTTAAATTAAAATTAGAAATGCATGAAGATGTTACATTAGCACTGTATAAAAAGTGAAAGCAAAGCACAGAAATTCAAAATCTACACAATGTATGCTGCTAGAGGAGAAAGTAGCTGGTAACTCTACCCACTGCTCCAACCACGTGGGTTTAGACTTCCTTTACCAAGTCTGCAGAAGTGATTCTGCAGCAACAGAGGACTGAAACTGATGAGTCCTGCCGCAAGTTTTGAGGCCACAGCGGCATTAAGACAGAAGTGCCCAAAGCCCTCACCCTCTGCTGAAATGGGCAGCCATGAAGAAAAGCCCAGAGCATGAGAAGGTTCCTTACTTGAGGCCAGCAATGCCCATGAGAGCGCAGTAGAGCCGCAGCAAGGCGCTGGCCTTCACCACGTGCTCCTCCTTCAGCCCAGAGTACACGGACACGTTGGGCTCCGTGTCAGCATCGGCCTCCTCCACAATGTGGGTGCTGCGCACCGTGGGCAGGATCCCCATGAGCTCCAGCAGCAGCTGCCTCCTCATCTGCCACAGCACAGAGCTGATGTTGTCCCTTTTTCTCTGGGTAAGAGGTTAAAAGATGAGAACAATGTCAAATTCAGCCCACTGAACGATGTATTACGTAAGAGTTTCCACAGTCAAGGGAAGAAGGTTATTTTTTTAAATACAGTTTTCAGTCACCTAAGCAAGTCAAGATGCATCTTCCTACTGTGAACACTGAGGATGAACAGACTTATCAGGTAAATATTAAAAACATACAATTCTCTGGTTTCCATGCCTAAAAACCTCTCAGGGGAACAACCAAATAGCTGCTGCATTCAGGGACATTATTTATAGACCTGAGGGCCCCATAAGAGGAGGTTGCCTTGTAAAGGTTCCTCCAAGACATGCAAAAGGATTTATGTACATCCAGACAAATCTGCAGCACACATCCAGAAGAGTTACAGCAAGCTACAAGAATATTTCTTTAAAAGCAGAATACTCACAGATTTTCCTACCTGTTGGCCATTTCGGATAAAAGTTCCAAACCATGTCCGAACCTTTGCATTTGTTCCAAGCAACAAACCACTCACAAAACACACCAGGTCACTCACTCCATCATCTGAGGATTCATTCTTGGTGTGATCCAAGGTCAAAGCCACACCAAGACCCGGCAGGTGACATTCTTCCACCTAGATAGAACACTCGGGCTCAGTCATCTTTGTTGGGTTTGAAGCTTCAGGAAGGTTCTAAATGATGATTGTCAGAACAGACTCACCACCATGCCCCGGACCCTCAGGGCTTGGGAAGGGTTCATCTTGCACAGGTGCCGAAGAGCTTCTGTTCTGCGCCGGCCTCCAACGCTGTCCTCGTCCTGCCGCTCGCCATTCTTAATCAAACCTCTGCACACTAAACACCCAACAGCAGCTCTGAGGAAATCCACCCTTCCCAATACAAGTTATCACCTCATCAGGTGTCCCCTCAGTGGCAGGGATAAGAACTGTCAGCAAGCATAGAGCAGGTTCTCAGCCCCAGGCGTTCCCTGCCCAATCAGCCCTGTAACAGTGACCTAGAGATGAAAAGCTGTGACACACACAGCGAGCCTGGCCTGCAATCAGGCTGCAAAAAATGGGAACCAACATGACCAAACAGCAGCACCCAGAATTTCAAACCAAACGTATAACTCGTGGTTTAGCCCAGAATCAACTGTACTGCTAGATATCATTTCAAAAGCTGGAGAAGAAGCAGCTGCAACTCACCCTCGTTGAAGCTGTCAGGGACATTGGCCACCAGAAGGCAAAGGAACCAGGCTCCGTTCTTAACGTGCAACAGAGCTTCAGCCACATCCACTATTGGCAACAGTGATGGCAGCTCTGGATGGAAACAGAGTGTTAAAGTCACTATGTTTCACTGGGAAACCAAAAACTCTGTTTCCAAGAGCTGCACAGCTTCCATTAACCTTATATCTGTCACAACAGCTCCCAAAACTGTTTTGTTACATTTGTGAGAGGCCAGAAAACATTGTAAATACAGAACACCACACCTGCTTGCAAAATGCAGAGAACATCTGCTGCCTCCTCCAGGTAAACAGGACTTTCGAAGAGCTCGGAAGATTTGAGGAAGAACTCACCATTTGATTCTGACACCTGCAAGACAATATTTATCACCACTGAACAGGTTTTATGAAGCAATTTATCTAAATCTGCTTTAAATTCAGCATGTTTAATAGATTAAAAACTGCCAAAAACATAAAGCTATCAATACAGAACAAGCAGGAAAAGTTTGTAGAATAAGAAATATTTACTACTGGAAATACTTCAACACAGATGGTATCATTGCTTCTTTTCAGAAGAAAGAAAAAATAGCCCACTGACATTCTAAGTTTACAAAAGGAAAATAAAATGTTTGCTGAGCAAGGGAGTGGGGAAAGAGAAATATGATGGCTAATACCACACTGCAATAGGAGCAAAGAATGGAATGGAGAAAAGCCACCACTTCATTTCCAAATTATTTCTGCACAGACAGATCACCAAATCACATTATGTTTGAGTACAGCATATTATAGAGTCTCTTTAACATTAGCCAAGATTTTCTTTAGGAAGTCACAAAGACTTTATTCACAAGCCACTCTTCAATCAGACTGGGATTCTCGATCTTGATAAAGCAGGTAAGGACTGGAGAAGAGTGCTCACACCGCCAACAGCACCAGAAACAGAACCAGTGCATCAGCCAGTCCAGAGGGCAAGCTAAAGCTCACAAATATGCAGCTATGGGGAAATTCACCTTGTTCATGATGGCCAGTAGCTCGCTCAGCACCAGCCGGAGCCGCCGGGGAGAGTCACTGTGCTCAAACTCCAGCGTCAGCCCGTGCTGCAGCTGTGACACCAAGATGCTTTCTCCACTGCCACCTCCCAGCTTGTGCCTGGCACACAATTCAAAACAACACCTGTTAAACCTTTCTGCAAAGACAGAAACGCCTTCGGTTAAAGGAAGGCAGCACTTCTCTAAGGATCTCTGCCAAAGATCTGTAAAGGCTGTTGTAACTGCAGTACATGAATGCTAATTCAGTAAATGAGCAAAATTTCAAGTGCTTCTATTCCCCAGCAGCACAAAGTCGGGAAAGCGCATCCACCTGAGCTGTGCCTTCATCCCACAGAGCCATCGCAACCCTTCCCTGCCGGGACAGCTCCCCCAGGGCATCCCCCACTCTCCGCTGAGCACGGCGGGGGAACAGATCCCCAGGACACACAGCTAAACCCCAGGGCTTTCCCAATAGGAGCTTATCAAGGGACACGAATGGCCGGGTGCGCCCGGCGCTTGGACAGCTGCAACAACGGGAACAGCTGGAAAAGCCACACAGCGCTTCCGCCACAGATCTCCGTTCTCTGCGTTACCGGAGCTGCTGCTCCTTGCTGGCGTCCTGCTCCAGCGCGTGGAAATCCACGGACAGCAGCGCCACGATGGAGTTGACCGCCTCGACCCCCGAGAGCAGCCGCAGGATCAGCTTCTTGTCCTGCGCCCAGCTCTGGCTCTGGTCGGCGGGCGCGCACAGCGCCATGCGCACGAGGCAGGGCAGCAGCAGCCGCAGCTCGGGGTCGCTCAGCGCGGCCAGGCGCACCACGTCCACCTTCTGCATCGCCTCGAAGGCGTAGGGGCTGACGAACTGCAGCGCCGAGCACTCGGACATGGCGGCGGCAGCCGCTCCCTCACGGCCCCCGCGCCCACCCGCCGCCGCCGCCCCCGCAGCCACTACCGGGGGAAGCGGGAAGTGACGTCACGGCGGGAGGGCCGAAGGGCGGGAAAAGCTGAGGGGCGGGAAAGGCTGGGGGGCACCGCCCTCCCCGCCCCCTCAATAAATGCACGTCACAATCAAGGCTTCATGAATAATTTATTCCATTTGAATTTCTTTTTTTTTTAAAAAGTATAAACCTTTTTTTTTTTTTTTCCTTCTTCTTCATTTCCTCGATCACAATTTGTACAACTCAGTGTTTATGGCATTCGGCAGCAATAGTGTTTGTTGCTTGAATCGCTTTTTGTTTCTGTGTTTTTGTCACGATAACTACGATGGCGGCTCGGCCGAGGGCACATGGCGGCGGCTCTGCGAGGCTCCCTGGCCCATCCAGCCGTGGCAGAGGGGTGTGGGAGCCGCTCCTGGAGCTGTCCGGCCGTGCCATGGTGGCGTTGGAGCAGCTCCCGGGCCTGTCCAGCTGGGGTGTGGGAATGGCTTCCCGCTGTGTCCAGCCCTGCCGGAGGGGTGACATGTCCGCTCACGAGGCCACAGCAGCCCAAGGCAGCGCTCAGCAAGGTCCTCACGTCCAGTTGACTCGGAAAAACCTAAAGCTCAATGAGTTACATCCTGAAAAAGTGACCCTGAGGATTGTGGTAGGTCCCAAATCCAGTTTGACTGTAAATTAAGCTTTACTCCACTGTAAATAAAAAGTACACCCACAAATAATAATAATAAAAAACCCCCTTGAAGTACGAAGCATAGTCCTGGGCCCTTTACTTTAAAAAAAAAATTTTTTTTTGAAAAAAAATAATAAAACGAACAAAACCACCTTCCCAGCTGGAGGTTGCGAGACAGTAACGTTGTACACTGTCACCTATTAATGAATTCTCCAAGGAAACCCAGATCAAAACAAGGTTGATGCAGCATTACTATCCCAACAGACTGATATGCGGTGCCATACTGTTGTGCAGCAAATTATATGGTGCAATAGCATTTTTTTAAAACATTTTACTCTTATTTCTGAAAGCTTTAAAATAATGCAACATAATATTTTGATATTACAGTATTAACAAATAGTGCTTGATTAAAGACATCGGCAAGTCTTCATAGCAACACACAAAGTTAAAATTACCATCAGAGGTAAATATAGAAATACAATAATCTGCGCCATAACTGACAGCTAAGTAAGAACATAGCTGAGGATTTAAATATAAATCCATTTATCTTTAATTATTTCAGAGAATGTTAAAAAGATCTAAATGTTACAGCTACTTTTAAAATGTGAGGGTTGTTACAAGTACAGCTGGTGGCCTTGCTGGTCTAGCAACAGGGTTATCAGAAACCTAATTCAAATAGTAGTGAGACAAGGTGACTAAGTCTTCAATGCAGTAATATCTGGGTTAAAATACATATTTTTAATTGGAATGGAAGAATCTCAGCTTCTTCTCTTATTGGAAGAGATAAATCTCCACAGCTACTTAAAGCACTGACAGGAACAACATTTTCTTGCAAGGCCATTTTGAAAAGCTGTAGCTTAAATTTTCAACTGTTTAAGCTTGTACTTGCTAAACAACCTTGACTTATTGGATTGTGACAATTTTATTTATAAACCAGCTATTATGTGCACTTAAAATAGTTAAATGAAAGTAGCTAACAAAAAAAAGTATGCCCAATATAGTAGTTGGCTCCGTGGTGCTGGCAGGTTTGATATGTACATTGCTGGCTGTGACTATCACTCCAGAAATGGCCTTCCTAATCTTTTATAGTGGTTATAATATTATAATTTACTTTAATTGCATTTGATGGGGGGGAAGAGTGGGAAACTGGCAGCTTTCACAGTAGGAGTTTCACAGGGAAGGCTGGTCCAGGTAATGGAATACAGTTACACCAACATTCAGGCAGCTGATTCACTTACCTTTAGGAATACAAGTCAGATTGAACACAGACAAAGCCACACCAAAACCCAGCCCTTGGAATTTGGTTAACTGAGCCAGGGTTAGAAATGACCACTTAGCGACAAAGCTCAAAAAAAAAAAAAAAAAAAAANACATACACTTTGAAAATTCCAGTTTTAGGAGCACTTTTTCACTTCAAAATGCCAACCAAATGAGCAAAACTTTCTGTAAGACAATAATGTGCCGTTTAATCTGCGGTGCGTTACCGAGAGAAAGTCATGGACAGACCCAGTTTTTAACTCTATTTATCAAAATATGCTAACTTCTGATTGCACTCATGTTGTTCTGAAGAAATGACTGAAAATTCTCATCACCAATTGTACAACTTCTTTATACAAAACCAAAAAAGTTGCTAATATTGTATGTACACGATTCAGTGAGACTGTTCATACGAAAAGATTCACCTCAGGCAGGTCTTTTTGCATTTACGAAACGAGATTTTCATGAACACAGTAAGTTTGGTAAATGCAAGCAAATTCTTCCTTGTAGAGGGTTAACAGCAGGTGCACAAATGGATCTTAAAACTTGCTCCTTTACAGGTTTAAACCAGCGAGACAGACAATATTGAGACCCAGGACTTGGGTTATCGTGACAGGCTCCTGGGAGCCCTGCAGGAGTTCAGTTTTTCATCTGGCAGTCAGATAAGGAACCCAGAAAAAGCATCTGCAGCTGCTCTTCAGCACCCGTAGGGGCTATTTTAGAGCAGCACCAGACATTTGGCATGTGCTAGGAAAAAGGAAGGAAACTACTGAGAAAAAATGGTGGCTGTAGATAGAGGGAGACGTTTAGGAAAGCCTTGTGGTTTGTCAGTCCCTTCCTTGGGGAGGGTGAATCCTCCTTGGCACATGCCCCAGCCAGAGCCTGAAAACAGGTTATGGGAAGGCCACACACTGATACTTGGGACCTTCACCACAGTGCCAAAAATACATGGAAAAGGAAAATGTTCAGGGTTTCGTGCTGTTTTGTTTTTTTTTACTAGTGGAATAAAATCTGAATACCAGAATTCACTGAGAATCTATATACACCACATTTTAGTTAAACACACACCAATCTTAAAGTCAAGATTGACTATTTTTGCGTTTGTAAAATGGCTAGAGCTGGGCTAAATTTCAGCCTGGCAGGAGAGACTTTGGATAAGGTCAGAGTTTTCTGTGTGTTCTGCCTCAGATTCGCATTTTATCGTGAATGTAGAAGCAAACAATGCAGTGAGCACAGTGCCAAGAATATCCAGGGAGCAACAAAGCACAAGAGATATCCTTGTGATATTAAAACTTGTGTCCTGGAAGTGGATCTGAGAATCTAGCCACAGCCCTGAACCATAACACAAACTACAATTGAAGAGTTCATTCATGTTATTCTCACTACAAGTTAAACCACCTACAATATCACTTATATATTGCCATTGTTACTCTGTAAAGGTGTGATATAAAATGCTGTAAGACCCGGTACCTTTTCAATTTATATAAACACAGTGAACTTCATTACTGTACATGTACTCTGCAACTACAGCTTAGCTGTAAATCCCCCACACACAATGGTATGGACATTAACCCCTCTATCCCCATTAAACTGTACATCAAGACAATACAAATTTACTGTCCCCACCCACCCCTTACAAAAAAATAATACTCTAAAAGCAACCTACTGCAACTTTTAATTAAGACGATTACATATATTTTAGACCAATTGCTTTAAAGCAAGAAGGCAGTATAAACCTTCTAGGAAAATTTTTATAAAAGAGGTTAAGAAATATAAGACAATTTATACATTTAAAAACTTACAATAAATAAGAGATGCAGGCATTTTTGAATACTAAGTACTATAATCCAATACAAGAACATCTTGATGTTCTGAAGCCATAGGTTGAAACTTAATTGTTCCTCATGTTTCTTCTCATCTCCATGCTTTTAAAATTCATTAACCATGACTGGGTACTATGGCTCATTACTCTTCACAAATACTGTGGCTGGGGAAAAATGGTTAATTTTGCTACTAAAAATGTTATAATACACTTTCTGATCATCATTCTGAAGTGTCCCCCATAGTCAATGACTCAAAGATAGCAGGGTGATGGGTGTCCCTCTCACAAGTCAAAACAATATTTGCTGGAAGTAACAAGATTCATACCCCATCACAAACAGCTTGCACTGAGAAGAATTATAACTTAGTCCTGCAGTGAAATATCCCTTTTCCTCATTTTTGTCTTGCAAAATTCAGATGATCACAGCATATTCATGATAAAGTTATACAACTGATTCAGCACCACAAAATGAATTGGGAGACATGACCGTCTGTCCTGGGTTGCAGGATCACAGGTTAGCCAGGAGAGTGCATTGTACTGTTCCAGAACAAACCTGAAAAACAAACAGCCTTCTGTCAGGCCAACACATTTTCTCATCAGGATTTTACAGCCCTAATTTACTATAATCCAGCTTCTTTGGCATCAAAAATGTAAGATAGGTTTACCAACATTCAGAAATAACATGTCTTCTGAATTATTACACACAGTTCAAAGCTAAACCTGCTTTCTGTGAAAAACTGTCATTCTAAACTATCTATGTTTTATTCATATCAAAACATTCACATTTTTTAAAAAAACCCAGAAAAGGAAAAAGAATCTGATGTTTGGTTAATTAGTGTTCTATGTTTACATAGGTCTGGGCTCCTGTCCTTCAGCATTTCAGATTGTCCATAAGATTGCTGTGCAATATTCTGGCTTAACTTTTACTGTCTTTTCTGCTAGACCTCAAACTCTCTTCTAGTTTGAGGAATTCATTGTTTTTCAAACATTTTCAAACACTGATTAGCTAAAGAAGGGTTTAGAGATATTTGGCTTTAATTCCACTGTTCTGTGACACTTAATCACTTAAAGAACAGCAATTTATCTGCACCAAGGATATCAGCTGAGCAAAGAAAAAAAAAAAACTAACAGCAGGAAAAAAAAACATGCAGCTTCACTGCAGCAGCATTAAAAATTAAATGCACAATATTTTTGCAAGTGATCAATGATAAATACCTGAGCACATCAGAAGTTTGATTAGAATCAAGTGGATGGGAGTGTTTACTGTGGAGTAGCTCGTCTGATTGCACTGAAGGCACGTGGAGGTGCAAAGAGGCCTGAGGAAGGAAGCCAGAAGTTACTGCCTGATCAGCTACACCATATTTCCTTCCCCCACATTGTTGTAGCTTGCAGTCACCTTCTCTGTCTGACACACAAGCCAATCAACAAGTCCTTAGGCCATCAACAAGTTCAGGAATTATCAGAATGTAAAGGCTTCCTTTATGTTCTCTCACACAGATCTCTCCTAAAAGCACAGTGCTAGTAGTGAAATATATATTGGGGGGGGTTTTTTTAATCCATTTTCTACATGAAGTGATTATTAAAAAAGCAACTCAAGTGGCCCAAGATGTCTAATAACACACAGCCTTAGAAGTTCAGTTGCTCTCCATAGGCCTGGTCTATTTATATTTCATATATAGAGCTGCTTAGCATAAACAATAAATCCTCTCTTCAAAATAATATCCTATACCAAAGCCACAGCTGAGCTTAGGCCAAGAGGAACTGCTAATCCAGACACAAACAAGGCTGCAGAAGATCTATCTGTATCATTAGCAAACAAAGCACAGTATTAGAGATGCTGATTTGTTAATACAGGAAGTTTCTCTGTATACCAATGGATGGCCTTAGATGTGCCAACTATGTCTTGATTGTGCCATAAGGAGATAAGGGCCTCAGACAATACCCAGACAGATGATACAGTGGCTATAACTTGGCAAAGCCAACGTGGAAAAACCAGCTTTTATGCTTTGTGCAATACAGAAAGAGATTCATTTATTCCCTATTTTACCCAGTGCAACTGAGTTGTTATACTGTACTTGTGTACCTCCCTCTCTCCCACCAGTCCCCACAGCCAGCCTTAGGCAAAGCCCTGTCCAGGAACTCAACCTTCTTCTTAGGAAATCCTGGAGCATAAAGCCAGGAAAAGAAAGGAGTCCAGACTACAAGGAAGAAATCATGAGCAAAGCAAAACCTTCCAAACAGACAAACCTCAAAAATTTAACACCTGGCCTCTCCTGAAGCAAAAGCAGAGCTATCCCCAGAGACATGCACTGACTTTGATTTGAGCAAAAAGTTTTCACCCCCAGATCCCTGAGGCTGCACAGGTCTCTGTGCCAGGACAGTACCTTAAGAAACAAGGGACACTGATTTTGTGCTTGAGGACATGCTGACCAAAACCAGTCAGGCAATGGACCTGCTTTGGCAGTTGACACAAAATAACCAAGGGCCAGTGGCTGCTGCAGTATATTTGTTACTTCATCATGAGATTCTGTGGAAAGCAATCGATCTGTGCCTTGACCCTGGAACACAACAGACAATGGTTTTGGATTAGAAGAGCACAAATTTAATAGAACTTATCTGTAGCTTCTGAAATACAAAGCATTTTGAAATATCCAAGCATGATATGACAATCCAATATAAAGGTGATTTAAAACCCTTCATTCCACAAAAGGAAATTAACAGATGGAGAAAAAAAGAGACAAAACACACACACACAAATGTATTTACTCCAAAACTTACCTTGCCCATATCACCTCCATGGGGGTAGTGGGACCCTGGAGAATGCACAGGGGATCCACCAGGAGATGCAGGAAGAATATTTATTATATCAGGATCAAGATCATCTCCAGTGTCTAACAAGTCAAAGATTCCCATTCCATCTGCTCCATCTTGAAAAAGAACAAGACCAGTGAATTCCTACATATCCTACTGCAGGATATGACAATGCATTCAGGAACCAAGTGATTTTCCATAGAAATGGACATGGTTCCTTAGAATGAACAGTTTATTCTTATGATAAGAGGAGTGACAAGGGTTTTTTAGAAGGCAAGAACAACTCCAAAGTACAAACCATTGTTTGTGTTAAAGGCCAGGTCCAGGTTCTCAGTGGTGTAAGTGGATGATGCCACTTGCACAGATGCAGAGGTGGGGAACACCAGGATGTGAGTGCAGGACGTGTCCTGGGGCGTGTTCAGCTGAGACGTTTGCATGTTCAGAGTGGTGCTGCGCCCAAACACCGAGCCAGTGGACACTGAATCTTTGGGAGAGAAATCAAGCATTTCCTTAGTCTGGCAAAGCCTGAACTGTTAGTTCTTGTGCTAAAAAGAGAAAGAGTTCCCCAAATACCTGGCATAATAATGAAGGATCCCTGGGGTTCCATGGCCACCAAGCAAGCACTGAGAATGCTGGGGGAGTCTGCAGCAGAGATCCCACACATCCTGCACATGTCCTTCAGCCTCTTGCTCAGGGACTGCAGGTTCCGGCGGCTCAGCAAACAGCTCCAGTCTGAGGATGGAAATTTCATTAGTTAGGTTTTCTTCCAGAAACAGGGACGGACACACTTGATATTACTGAAAAATTAAAGCTTCAAATCAAGCTTTAGACTCTAAAAAAATGCTGCTGTTACCTTTTAATTCCCCATGTCCTATTCTTCCTAAGCGGCCTATTACAACTCTCCATGGCAAAGAGCTCATCTGCACCAGTCCCAGGCACCATTCCCAGAGTTTCTGGAGACCAAGCCTGCGGGCAGAACCCTTTTTCCTGCGAGCTCTAGAATTAAGAAAGAAGGAAAAACAAAGCTAAAACCCACCTGCAACAAGTTTTTTATGCCACATATAGAACATCTTTTGTATTAACCTGAACATTCACGAGACCCAAGAGTGTTGGTATTGCAGCCCATCAACTGCAACTTCAGGGGGTTTGGGTTTTTTTAATTAATCACATTCTAAAACTGACATGAAAAGCCAGTAAGTGAGGAAGGGAAGTAGGAACACACACACAATACCACTCAAGAATCACATGAAACTAAACAACACTCTTCTAGAAATTTACCTCAAAACAATGTGCACATAATAGGGAAAATATTCATCTGTTTTAGCCACTTTTGCAACACAGCAAGTCTACAAAAGTCAGTTATTCTCACAGCACCAAACCAAATCGAATTCGTCAGGGGAATGAAAGAAAATATACTTGCTAAAAATGAATTAAACATTTGGGTTCTTACCTGTTTGGTACATCAATATTGATGATGCAAGTTTCTAACTGCTCTCCATAGAGGTCTGTACAGGATGCAAGCAGCCACCTCTGATCATGAGACAAACAGTAGCCCACAAAAAGCACATTATACTTCTGGCCAGCTTCTCCAAAGGTTTCTCCCAGCTCTGTTTGCTTGTCCTTTACTGGAGCCAGTATAAAAGGAGGGGTGTAGAGTCGAATACACTCGGGTCTCTACAAAGATGACAGAACAAAGAAGTTTGGTTATTCCTAACGTGAAGGATGGTTGGTTGATAAGCAGGGACCTTCCTCTGATCTGGATAATTCCACAATCCCATTAGCAATACTCACATCAGGGCTCCTAAGAGCAGTTTCCATGGCTAACCCTGGGCCAAAGCCAGTTAAGGTTTTCACGTTGGTGGAAGTTGGGAGAGGTCTCCGACACTGAGTGAAAGCTGAAAATGCCAAAGATTTTAAATGCTGAGTGTAAATCTGCCGGTCCTCATGTTTCACAGGCTGGAGCAGGTACTGACATGGGACAATCTGGAACAGAGGAGAGGAGAAAAAAAATAAATCATTGTTTCATCAATAGTTTAAATGGCTTTTGACACAGTGTTTGTACATCGTTATTTGAATTTTACATTTCAGTCAAATTTATTCCACTTCTTCTAAAGCCCTGTGGGATTTCAAGAAATTATTCTCATTGAAGTTTTCTTCAGAGGCAAAAATAATTTGTTTAGAAGAGAATCTTAATGATTCCTCCAAATGCTGCCCTCTGTTAACTGGTCCTGCAGCTGCTGCTGGCAGGAGCTCTGCCTACAGCCCAGCAGAGTCAGGCTGCAAATTCCAGTACAGGACCAGCAGCTTTCCTAAATTTCACTCATCATTGGAGTGGGCACTACACTTCCTCTGAGATAAGACTGATGAGTTTGGAATGTACAACAGGATTCAGCTTTGGTTAATAGCATCTAAACTGCTCTAAAAGCTATAACCTAACAATTTAACAGCTGGAGAACTGCAAGTAATGTCTGCAAAGGAAATGAAACTTCCACCTTGAGGGCGTTATTGCCCCCAAAACACAGCCAAAGCCAAGGATACTCCATTTCTGTTGGCTCACCTGCACAGAAATGATGTTCTTGATGTTGGGAGGAAGAACCTGAACCATCTCTAGAAAGCAGCGCAGAAGTCCAAGTGTCCACAAGCTGGATGAGCTACTGTTCTCATCCTTTTTTTCATATGTGAATGGATCAATTATGTAAACTACAATTGCAGGTGGATAGGTGATAGCATGTGAATCTCCATCTGTGGGGACTCCGACTTTATCACGATCCATAGTGCTGGAAATGAAATTTTGAAACCATTTACAAACAGCTGAGTTTTATAAAGGTTTGGTTTTACTTCAAAACTAGATCAAATTGTCAATTATTAATCTGAAAGACCTTTGAGTCAACTGTGGTGTAAGAAACAGTCTTTTTATGTCATTTTTGTACGGTAGCTTATCAGTAACTCTCAATCCCTTTTATTTCCTTTAGCCTTTTTTATTACAGCAGCTCAATAGCTCAACTATTGCTTAACTGGGGAACAAGAATATCTGCAGTAAGAGCTGTCTTTACCACTCTAACTTAGATAATTGGCACCATCTTAGAGTTCTATTTTCTGTAATCAATCTCCCCCTCCTTTCCCAGCCCTTTAAAATATTGAAGTGAGTAGTTTGGTGAATTTTCTCTCTTTAGAGAGCAAAGAAAAAAAAAGTTTATTTTTGTATCAGAGCAGACACTGAGAAGCAATTAGAACTGGTGCTACAACT
The DNA here is from genome assembly GCA_013400775.1 of Chaetops frenatus. Taxonomy (NCBI): domain Eukaryota; kingdom Metazoa; phylum Chordata; class Aves; order Passeriformes; family Picathartidae; genus Chaetops; species Chaetops frenatus. The sequence continues at coordinate 143,774 of VZTR01024970.1, forward strand.
GGAACCAAAAGGTTCAGCTCCACTACAACTGAACTCTCATTCTCCCCTAAAGCAGCTTGGTGAAAATAAATACAGGATTTTTATCAAAGGCATGAAAGTGCCTTGCTAAGTTCACATTAGTTGAGCTGAGTTTTCAGCTGAAGGTGTGATTGCAGTCCCCTACCTTTCAGAAACCTCTGGATGGGGCTGTGCAGGTGCTGCAGCCGTGTCTCCAGACATCCCTGCTGTTTGCAGTGTTGGCTGTTGCTGCTGCCCCCCAGTCTGCCCGTTTGGGACTGGTGCAGCCTGGGCGGGCAGGGAGGCAGGAGTGGTGGTGTTCATATTGCTGAAAGGAGGGAATGAGGAAGGCTTGCTCGTTGGGATGCCACTGCCCAGGCTGGCAGAGGAGGAGGAAGGGGCAGTGGTGGTCAGGGTGGAGTTGGCTGTGGTGGCTGCAGAGGACATGGCACTGCTGGAGGTCACTGTGATGGTGCTGCTGGTGGCAGCTGCGGGAGCCGACGATGGAGTGTTGGGATTGGCAGCAGGGGCTGTCACTGGGGGCAGAGCAGAGCCTGCCTGGCTGCAGGGAGGGACCAGGTTTGTTTGGGAAAGTAGAGAATTGTCCAAAGGCTGAGAAGCAAGATAAGGACCTAAAACCAGGGAAAAAAGAGCATGAATTTTATATTGCAGCTGTTTTGAATCTTATGTCACCGATGTAACTCTACAGTTGTAACAAAACAGAGCAAACCTTGAGCATTTATCTTACCTCCCAAACTAAAATACCTATACTGAACATTCAAATGCTAGTATTTTCATAAGAGCCTTTCAGAAATATCCAAAAATCTATTTTTAACATAATTTTTTTCTAGATGTGTTGAATTTCTGGAAATCACTGCTTCAGGATCCAAGCCACCAATACAAGAAGACAACCCAAGTCCCTGTCAGGCAGCCACACTCCCATTCCCCAAAGGCACTGCTGGAGGGAAGAGGCCATTTTAGCACATATTCAAACACAGTTTAAAACCAGAAAAGTGCCCCAATCAATAAGACAATGAGCCATGATTCCTTCTTCTCTATTGCAAAGGAGTAAGTGGCAGTTGTATGAAATAAGGAACATTAAAAAGAGGTCATACCCAGCTCATATCTGCAAACTTGAGCGTAGAGTTTGAGTTTGGAGAATGCCTCGTTGTTGGCATTGGTTGTCTGTGAGAACCACTCTGTGACCAGCTTCTCTGAGAGCTTCTTGGAGGCTGTAGGACCAACCCTCATGATCCCATCAGGCAGTAACTTACAGATAGGTCTGTGCTGACCAAGCCTGCAGGACTGCAAAGAAGGTTAAAAAAAAAAGGCATTAAAAGCTGTTAAATATCACACAAAGGATATATCATACATATATAAAAACTCTCAGTTTATTTAAAATATTCCAAAGCAACATTTTAACTCTAGAATCCCACCAGTAGGAAACGTTGAATAGTGATTTTAAGGCTTATTTTCAGCGTTTTCCCAACATGCAAGAAAACCAGGTTGATAATCATCTACTCTAATCTTCCTCACAATCCAAGTGATACAAGCGTGTAATTAATTAATTAAATGGAGGTAACACAATCAGCGTGGCAATGCAGAGCTGTGCCACCGGGTGGCGTTTATCGGATGGGAACGGCGAATACTGCAAGGAACGGGGAGCAGCACGAACAGCCCTTATCTTCCAAGTGCCCATTCCTAAAATCCCTCCGAGCAGCTTTCCCAGATAGCATTCTGAGCAGGCGTCGCTATCAGCTCCGACAAGCCTGATAAGTCTTTATGAGCACGTATTAGAAACAGCCTTTCCCAAATCCATTTTCACTGCAAACTGCCACAAATCCTGTACCTCGTATATTGCAGTCAGATCCCTAAAGAAGCTTTTGGCTCCGTTGAGCAGAGCCTCGTTCTCCGGGCACACCACAACATAAGCAACGTCTCGCTGAGATCCGTAAGGTTCCAGCATCAGCCTCTCCCAGTAGGGCAACGCAAATGGAGACAGCACCAGGAAATCGTAATCGTATCCCAACAAAAACGTTGGGATTGGCAGTGGTTCTGGGGACTCATCAGTTCCTGGAAAAGCAAGACACGTTTTTAAGCAGAAAGCTTAAAATTAACTTCAAGGAAACATGAATAGAATGGCCTCTGGTGTTCCCAGCGTCTCACAGGAAGGAGCACTGGCTATCAATGGAATAGTTCTCATTTTACAGATCCTAAGTGTAGGATCCAACTCTGCAAAAACCCCATCAGCTGACTGTTTTTATTTGAAATATCTCAGGGCCTCAGGAAGAAGTTCCACAGTGCTTTATATTTCTATCAGTACACAGACAATCAGGAACAGATCTGCACTGTCCAGGAAGCCTTTTCCCACAGAGCCAAAGCAATCAGGGACCAAAGACAAGGAAAAAAATGTGAATATTCTAAGCAGATGGGTAAAGGGCCAGAGAAGGAAACAAACTTAAGAACATGCATTTACATGTACTGTAAATGTATAATTGCCATGTTCTAAATATAGCTACAAAAGATCTGCTGGTGAAAGGTCACTCTTGTAACACAGTGGTAAATCAATCTCATATGCTAATGAAGTCATTAAATCGTGAGTGCACAAAATTCACCTTCTATCTGTAAATGCATCACGTGTTGGCCACTCCAAACATTTATCAGGGACCAGACACTGAATAACTCCAGATCTTGAACACAGTTCTGACAGTGCTGAGCAATAAAGCACACTGTCTCAAGCATTTCAAAATCAGTATTTTTAACTCCCTATCTTTAGAGTCATTAAAATGGGGTGAATAGAAGAATTTTGAGTATAAAAACCTAAGCAGTTACTCTGTTTTTAACAGTAAACCCATCTTTCCAATTTCAGTCCCTTACTGGGTGAAGTGTCAGGTGTACACAAACAGAGCAACCGAAGTTGTAAATTTTAAATGCACATCTTTAATTCATTGCCTGTTTTAAGGAATATAAATATTTTCTGATTTTCTAAAGAGAAGAATTCTCCTCTGTCTAACAGCTCTCGTTAGTTTAAAGGAAGGTCAAGTGCTGTTCAGAATTCCAACAGGCTGAGCAGCACCAGCCACTGGGGTTGGGTGGAGGGAGCAGAGGAAGGGGATTCCATGGAGCTGTTACCGTAGGAGCCTCTCCCAGCCATTTTGTGGAACTGCTGCCACGTGAGGGGTCCCTGCACGCCCCAGGACCGGACCGTTCGCTTCTTCTGGATGGCGTCCTGCAGCACAGGCTGCAGCGAGAGCAGCATGCGGAGGATGTCCTGGGAACACTGCATGCTCACATCCACCACTGCAGGGACACAAACGTGCTCAGGGCAGCTGCACAACAGCCACCATCCCAAACCACCTCCATTGTCAACGTTTTATTCTAAAAAACACCTGCAGGCCACCCAAAGGCAGGGTATATAAAGCTGAGCACACACAGATTTACGGGTTTCCCTATTTTTCCCATTGAAAGGCTCCCATCTTATGAGTTAAACTAAGGGAAAATACCCTGAAATAAAAACAAAACTAACACAAACAACCCAAACCCCCCCAAACAAGTTGTAGAAGCCTGAAACTCCCAGATTGTCCCTCCCAACAAAGGCAGATTTGCAGGCTGCCACCCAGTGTTCGTTTCAGAGAAGTCATGGGAAGCCTTGAGCAGACTCAGCCCATTTCATCCAGAGCCACCACTGGGCCATTTCAGGTACAGGGCTTTAGAAGAAAAAGCCGACACAAAATATGGCATGGCTACAATTTCCAAGCCATCTGTTTTGAAGTATCTTTACATCTTTTTATGCCAAATACCAGAGACACAGTAACACTGACTTCTCCTGGATACCTAAAAACATCAATTTATCTACAGTCGGGACTTTCCAAGTTAATCCCCCAGCGAGGCACAGGAACCTGGCTGTGTTCTCCCAGGATTCCTCCTCATCTTCTCTTAGAACTATGAACTGCAGCTACCTGTGATTCATGACTTTATCTTTCACCCTAGCCCTGTTAAGGGTTGTCACTTGAAAATTCTATTAGAGAACAGTAAGTAAATACACACAATAAAGGATATTTCACGAGACACTGCATCATTAGTCAGGCCCTCAAAGGAAAAATCCAAGGATTTCTGGCAGACCCAACATACAGTGAAGGCTACAATAATGCTTTTTTTGCCACATGTGCCATTAACCTACTGCCCCCCTCTCCTCCTTAAAGAAGGGGGAAAGCCAACTGAATCAGAGCTGTTGTTTAATCCTGCCACAGTGGCCTTGACAATACGGTCACCACTCGAACCCCCTGCACTTCCTACAGGCATCAATCATTCCAGAGCCTCTGTAGAGCCACTCACCAAAAGCTCTTTAAAGGATAAACCCAGTGAAGTGTTGTGGACACTGACAGTGGTCTTAGTTAAACTTCAGATATGTATTGGGAACTTACAGCTGAGGGTAGCCAACTTACTGTGCTTGGTGATCAGCACAGGACCTAGAAGGGCTGGTTATTCTGAACACCATCAAACAGAAGTCTGTAGGAGCACACAGGTGGCAAAAACAGCCTGAAGCATTCAAAATCCACAAAGGAGAACCACAAAATAACAACCCCTCAAAAACAGAAACCCCAACAGGGCGACAAGTAGAAAATAAGCTGTTTTCAATATTTACCATTTCTTTTTGACCAGTGGTGCAAGCAAGTAGTTTTCACAAGTGCTTCATCAACTTTCCCTCCTGACATATTGTCCATGAACTGCCGTCCATGTTCCAAGGCTAAGTAGCAGTCATTGCAACAATCCCTTTCTTCTACACGTACCAGGTTGCTGACAGCACCAACTTTGGGGATGGAGTCTTGGTCTGCTGCTCCAAAGGGTGAGAACAGGTTGGTGCACTGATCCTGCAGCAACAGTATCAAGTCATCGGGCAGTTTCTCGGGTTCTTTCAGCCCTCCACTGCCGTGCTCAATGGAAGTAGCTCTGAGAGCTTCAAAGCGTTTTTCTGCTTCTTTGCCGCACTCCGTGTTTCGCCCCAGAATATCCAACTCATCTTCAAGAAACAGCCCGGAACTGTTGCCAAATTTTCTATTCATAACAGCACTGAAACCACAGGTACACCTATACTGGGCCTCTTGTGTTGGATCAGGAATGTAAACTCCAACATCAGCACCTTTGATGTTCATATTGCAAACGCAAATGCAGCAGCTGTCGAAGTTGCAGTCTTTGAAGAGATTCATGACGGACTCGGAGAGGATGAGATTCACATACAGGCTGTGTGCCTCGGGGATGGAAGGCACCGTCGCAGGCTCCACGGAGTTCAGAGGCCGACACGTGGAGGGTGTGGAAGCTGGGGAGTACAAATCTGAGTTCTCGTATTTCACCGAGCCCTGTGCGCTCGCAGGCCCGCCAGCCCCACGGGGCGTTCGGGGAGTCCTTGGTGTCCTGGGAGTGGGGAAGCGAGGGGTGGAAGGAGAAGGGAGGATTCCAGCCCCGCTGTTGCTGGGAGGGGCACTGCTCGGGGGCATCCCAAACGGAGTGTGGGTCTGTGGGGTGTAGGCAGGGCCGTACTCCTGATCCATGGTGCTCCCATCACTGCCGGCAGCCACAAGAGAAGGAAAGGCTTTAAGTACACAACATACTGGGTTTGAAGTTTAAGACTCAGATTTCTAAAGAAGGACCTTCCTAATTAATATTTGCTTTTTTAAGCTAGTCTTTCATAATCCACAGCGAGATTCTCATTCCCTAAGGAACTTCAAGAGCATTTGTTCTAAATGACTTTGCAGGACTCCCACTGACAGCACCATTAAAGAATCTCTCCCTGCCTCCTTTCGTCTTTTCCTTTGCACAAAGCTCCCAGGAAACAAGTGTGGTCAGAATAAATTATAAATTCTGTGGTTGCATGGAGTCTAAAGGACACCTTTCTCATTCATGTTTTATTTACATGTTGTGTTGACACACACTAAGAAAATAGATCAGGTCTATCGACAGCAGATTCAGCTGAATCCACGAGGAAAGTATCATCTGGAAAGGTTTAACATTTTCTTTCCTAAACACCCGAGTATCTCCAAAGACTTGTAAGGCTAATGAGACCTGGAAACATATGGCTTAGGAGCAGCCTTAACAGAAGCAACATCAGTATTTAATCCAGGATTTAATATTCACATAATTTTAATCAAGAAATACATAACACCTCCTTGCTGCCTAATCCATTTATACCAACTACCAATGCAGAAAAGAAAAAGAAAGAAATATTTTCCCCAAGAAGAGCTGGCAGCAAGACCATCCCTACCAAATGCAGAGTACAGAAATGTCTCCTGCAGTTCTGCTGTGACCAGGCCCAGTCACACAGGGCCCAGGAAATGTCTTCCTGCTCCCAGCACAGCTGAGTTTACTGCTACTTAAGAAAATAATTTAAGAAACAGAAGCACCACCTACTAAGCCCTTCCTGCACTGACTACACCACTGCAAAAACAAAGTCCCAAGTTTACATTTATCTTGATTGTTACCATCTTCATTACTTATTAAACCTGGACTTGCACCATTAAGCTTCCCCAAGAAACCTTTAAAGGAGACAACAAATAAAATGTATGTACAGTTAAGAAGCTCTTTGAGAAGAGCCTCCTGCAGTAGGTTTAGCCAGAAGGATGTTTTTAAATGCTCTTGTCAGTTGTATAAACACAGTGTATATGCAAATATTCCCATTACTGATTGACAAAATAAATATTTAGGGGTGGCAAAGTGAGCATCTCACAAAGCTGAACCCCTATGGTCATACCCATCTTTGATGAAAGGCATGGCAGGGCCTGGAGCAAGCAGATCCAGCTTTCCCACAGTCCAGCTCTGGCGGTAAATGCATTCCTCAGGCAGTTTGATGGGAGGAAGACACTGGCTGGGAAGAGTCTTCAGTGGTGCAAACATGGAACATCCCACTAAAGCTTGACAGTTCTCAGGTTTATAAACATAAGAATAATCCTGGAAGTCAGACATGGGAAAGGATTAGTGTGTGAATTAGATTATTGCAGCAATTAAATGCTTCTCCAATAAACAGGACTGAGTTCAAGCAGCAGCTCTTTAACCCAAAATCCTGACAGAGCTGCAAGAGAAAGCTGAGATGTGTACACACAATATTCACAATACACCAGAACAACCACAGTGAACTGCAAGGACTGAAAGGCATTTCTGCAGCTCACTAATGGCTACTCCAGTATTACTCTCTCCTAATGTTTAGGTGGTAAAACACTACATACTTACTACAAAGTGTATTACCTCCCCCAGAATAATGCAGGACAAGTTACAAATTGTACTTATTTTCCCCCCATTCCTATTCAGATATAAGCAATGAACTGATCAATAATCATCACAAGCATTGATCAGGGCTGCCAGCACCACCTACCTTGATTTCAGCAGGTTTGGGGCTGCAGAAACCCTCATCTACTTCAATCCTAAACTGAGCTCCCACAGTAGAGCTGTTCCCTTCCAGCACTGTTCCTCCAAGTGTAGTGTCCATGCTGCCATACTCCTTGTTGTTCATGTTCATTGGAGAAAACCCCATAATATGCTGTTCCAGTGAAGGGGGAGTTGGATACATTTTGTGGAGATCTGCAGTGCCTAATTTCAGATCAGAAGCAGACTTTAGAGCATGAAAACTTCCTGAAGTGTTTCCTATGACTCAAAATTTCAGAAAGGCAGATGAAGGGTACATTTCCAAATTGCCACAAAATATTAGAGTCGAATGTTTAGGACTAATATTCTCTTTAGGCAAAAAGAAAACACAAATAAATCTTACTTATGCATGACAGTGGGTCTAGATTTCCTGTTTTTGCCTCTTTGCAGTTGGATTTGTCATCAGTGCCGTTCACTGTTCGTTTAGATCCAGGCTAAAAAAGAAGTATTGTCATAAAATCACTTCAGACATAAACACACGTTCATGTTTCCTGCTAACAGGAAATCTCACCTGCACACACAAAGCTGAGATGTTGTATAATATTTAGAAAAATTAAAATAGCTCAGAAGCCTAAGGTTGGGGTTACACTTGTTCTTAATTCTTGGAACCCAGAGGATCTTTCCCAACAGGTCACAATATTGTTGAAGGGAAAAACCAGTTACAAAATAACCCCCAGCCTGTTAGCAGACAGTAAAAGAAGCTAAATTAGGGCTGCCCACAGTCTACCAGAACAAACCATAACACTCCCAGAGCCACATTAACATCACTGGTGTTACCACAGGAACAGAAAAGACAAAAACAAATCCTGCAACAGAAGATACAGGGAAGACAAACTGCCAAAAGTAAAAGAATAAGAGATATTTTAATATCTTTAAACACTTCAGATGTCTACAGAATGTAAGTGTTCATGTTTAAGAGCCAACACACTTCCTTTACATACTGATGACCTTTGATGGCTGTTAAGATCCTTCAGCCCTTACTCAGCTCCAGCTCCCATGAAAGTTGAGGGGTATTTTGTCTGGGTAAGGGGATTTAGGATTAAGCATGGAGCAAACTACAGTTCAGAAAAGACAACTGATTACAAACAGCAGTGAAACAGAAATTAGAAATATAATGGATTCAGAGCCATCAGACACTGCAAGAGAAACTGTTCCAAGATAATAGCTGCTGCAGAGGAGCAGCTTATTTGGCAGAATGTCCAGTGTTTAAATGCCTTTTCTCTTTCAGAAGTTGCTGTTTTGTTTCAGTATTACCTCGATGAAGCAGTTAACCAGAGCCCAGACCACAGGAAAAGAGCACCCTAGGACCTGCTGAATCTCTACCACTCTAACTAAAGGTACGTTCAGGCAGCACACACTGGGGGGACTGTAAGGAAGTGAGATCAAAAGGTTGTTTGCATCAAAAATCTGCCTGCATGAGTCAACCAGAACAGCCCATTTGCCACTGAGGGGCCACAGCTCTTGTTTGTGTGCTTGTTTTGCAACCTCTCCTACAAATGCCAGAAAAAAAAAAAATCAAACCCCAAACCACAGAAAGACAAGAGTTGTTCCTTGCTGGATTTTTGGCTGGCACCTGCCAGGACATTTTGCAGATGACTTACTGTGAGTTCATCTTCATCAGAATTGAAGAGATTGTCCAGGTCAGTGTAGGACACCACCAGGTCTGTCTCGTGGAACAGGCTGGTGGAGGCAGTGCGGGCGTGGGCAGCCAGGCGTTGGGCATCTGTGGAGAGAGACCAACATCACAACACTGCCACTGCATCTTCATTAAAAACTCCATTAAACAGCTCTTTCCACAGCTGGGGGAAAGGAAACCAAGGGGGTGAGTTGTCCTTGGTTCCACTTGTCCATCTCACACAGAAGTGAGGGCCCCTCGATTTTAGAGCATTTGCAGTTTATAACCAACATTTGTTTGCAAGGTGTGACAAAGAAATGTTCCAAGCAGGCTGAAGGGAAATACAAACCATAAAACACAAAACTTAGCAGCCTATTAGAACCTACTGACTATTCAAGACACCATTAATATAACACCATTAAGACAGAGAGTAAAAAAAGCCTCTTTACCTTGCTTGACAGAGGGACTAAACAGAGACATTGCATCCTCTCCTTCATGAGATAGAACTGTCACACTGGATGTCCCATCCTCAGCCTATCAAAAGAGGAGAGAAAAGTTTGCTTAAATTAATGGGGGGTGGGAGGTGTTTGATGTCCCTGTGGGATTTCTGTCCCTGGAGAAGGATCAGGTGCTCATTACCCTGTGAGCTCAGCAGGGCCAGGCTGGGGGCTGCTCCTGGCTCAGGGGGAGCAGAGCTCGGGCTGCAAACACAGGGTTTGTCTTGGGGATAAATTAAAAAGCACGTTGTGGATTCTTGCTACAACACCTTAAGGAAAAACCCCTGTTATCAGATGCTACACATTAACTGTACCAGTTCCTGAATGGAAAGTATTCACACACAACTAATTCTAATAAGCAAATTTATTTCATAGACAAGTCCCCAGTGCAGTTATATTTTCTCCTTTTCTCTAGGTGCTCTTTTGCTTTAAGTACAAGTCCACATAGCTGCACTAAAGCACAAAAAAAGAATAAAAATTGCAATTCACTGGCCAGGGAGCAAGTCAGGGCTCACCTCACCTACCCCCAGACCTTTCCACTCATGAACAAAGCACTTGCCTTGTTCTTCTTCTCTCCCCAGGCACCTGCCAGCACCTATTTCCACTGAGCCAGACTGATTCACCAGCTTTCTCCTCATAAACCCTGATGCAGTGGCACCACCAGTGTGTCAAAAAAAATTTTAGGTGCTGTTAGAGACATGCTGCTTAATTTCATTGACCATTTCTGCTAGAATATAATTCATTTTTTGATTTGCTTCTAAATGCATAAAGAAGGATTTAAATTCTATCCAGTGCCTAAAGCAATTTGTTTTAATCTCATCACTGATTTGTATCCTCACTCCTTTACTCACCTTGTGTTTCTTCCCCACTTCCCTCTCTATGTTCTGCCTGTCCTTTTTACTGTCAGGAAATAGGAATTCCACATCTCCATCCACAAAGGCATAAGGATCAATTTCAGGTTCCTGGTCAGCTTCCGTTGCTACAGCTGTTAAATATTGGTTTTTACTCTGATACTGTTGCACCAGTTCATCTGAAACCTTCAAAGGTTTCCTACATTGCACCATTAATCTGAACAGAAGAAAGATAAAAATCACAAAGTCATTTATTTAGCATTTAATATGTGGAATTATTTCTGCTATCACACAGCCTTTACAAGAACAACCTCATCTTCCCACTTCCTTCCTTCACACCCCAGCTTCAGAAAACTTTTGGGGACGAAGATGAAATCATTACTCATTTAATATCACCTCCTTCCACGCATCAGATCCAGCCCTGTGATTCATCCTGCCCCTCTCTCCTCAAGCACTGTCAATTCACATCAAGATTAGTAATTTATCCCAGGTCATGGCTGTCATTTATTATAAGGCACAAATGGATTCAACTCTCCATGTCCACTAAAAGAAACTCACCAGGCTAAAGAATTACTCACTGCATTCCCAAAAAAAGCCCAAGCAATAATCACAAGTAAAGCACACAAATGCCACTGTGTTCAGGAGCCATTTATATCACTTAGATCAATACAAATGAAGCTTGCAGCACACCAGTAACTAATTTACTAATGAGAAAAATCAAACCACATTTGCCTTCATCAGCATTTTTCTTTTGTTAACATTCTGAGCTGAAACTAGAGCTGGTAAGTACACAGAAATTAAGGTTTTCTCTCAGGAGTATTGGTTTCACAAATGTAACATTGCACCAGCAAAAAAATTACATTGGCAAGGAAAAAACTGTTCTGATTATGAGTTGTGGATATGCCCTGAACCAGCTTTATTTCCTCTATCTCAACATACAAAAGGCACCAGGTGAGGAAGGGGCTCCCTCAAACAAGGTAAGTTCCTGCACATTACTCTCAACTGCAGAAACAGTTTGACTTTGCAAAGACACTTCCTAGAAACAAACTGTCCCAAAAAACACCTCACAGCCAACAACAATGCCAAATCCATCCATGCTGCTCATCCCTGCTCAATAAACCAGTTTTCTAAATCCTGCAAAAATTGCAATCAGAGAAGGAAAAAAAAAGGTGAGATGGAAACTACTTTTTAGGAATGGGGAATTAAAGGCTTTGCTGTATTTTTGACCAGCACAGAGAAAGAGAAGTCAACAGCCAGATATCCTAGGGGGAAAAAACTGTTTTTGCTAAGTTGTCAAATCAAACTAGGAAAGACCACGTCTTGAAAAGAAAAAAGGAAACATCTTTCCTTATCTACTTGGCTGGAGTGAATTCAAGGCAAAGGAAAAAAAAGCACTAAAGAATCCTATAAATGCACTTGAAAGTCTCTTAAATACTGACCACAAGATAAGAAACTCTGTGTAGGCACAGACCAACAGCTACACCACATTTACTCCTTCTCCCAGCTTTCCTGCACAGCCATTCCAGTGCTGCCACCAGTGGCTTCCCACTGCCAACAACAGGACAAAAACCACCTCCAAACTTCTGTCTTGTGAGAAGCAGCTCTTCCACCACAAATTCAGCACCCCAGCTCCCAAAATAAAACCCAAAGCTCTCAATAATTTGATGCTGATCACAGTAAGAGTCTCCTTTCACCTGGAACAAGAGAATTTGGACCAAAAATAACCAACAGAAGTGCAGGGACAGAGGCAGCTGTGGGTGCAGCCCTTCATTCCTCGATCACAGCCCTGAGCCCAAGTTTGTCACCTCTGCATGCACATCCCAATCCTGTTAAGCTCTGCCTGCTCTTAACAGCCCTGTCAGCACCTGCTGCTTCCCTTTTCCAGTGGCGTGTCCTCACAGGGAGGTGTTGAGGAATAGGGATGACAGCAACAATTCCCTGCTCACTCCAGCACACAGGGACACAGCCCACAGGGCCACAGGGTTCTGCTCTTATGGTTTGGGGGTTTTGGTGTGGGGATCTTCCTTGGGGAGTTTGGTTTTGCTCTAAGTGGTAAAGCAAATTCATCTTGGCTCATTCTGCAGTAGAACAGAACTCAAATCTAAGTTTTAGCACTAAAACTACCAGAGTTTTATTTCCTCCAGTGCCCCTAAGCTCCAGAATTTATTAAAACTTAAAACAGTATCCAGAGTATACAGTTCCTTTATCCCAATGGAAATGAGCAGTAGAGCAGAATATTTTACAAGCTGATGCTTGTAACACCAGCTTTTCTGAGTAAAGACAAGAGCAGGACTGAGAGAAGAAACTTTAACAGGATCTCTGCAGCTGAGACCGTTCATATTTTCATCAAATAATGAAGAAAGTAAATACTAAAGTGAAAAAGTTATTTCTATTTTTTAGAGGGGGACGCAAAGGAATTAAGTCCTAAATAGGCACATTTGGCTACAGATTAATTTTATAGCATAAAAAGAAATATCATTGCTATCAGCTAAATCAGAGCTAAACCGAGAGAAAGCTGGAAAGTCTTGCTGCAGATCTGACTGTGCTTTGTGCTCCCATTTCACAAGGATTAACTTCTTGTACCCAGAGCTGTGCTCACACCCTCATCACTACTGCTCTCTATACTGAGAAATTCCTGCCTTTGGCCTTCCCCGTTCCCTCACTTCTCATATTGGTACTCCAGGATCAAGCACCACTTACTCTGTAACTGATGTTACATTTTCCTGTCCAGCAGGTATTACTGGATCATCTCTCAACTTATCATTTGGAAGCTGAGGTGGTAAGAACTCCACATCCTTTTTCTTTGGAACTTTATAATACTTCCAAGTGGTGTCAGCTTCATCCTCCTCCAAATTGACGGCAGTGCCGACGTACATGGTGGGCTCTAGAACCTCGGGGAAGGCGGCTGGAAAAGGCTGGGACAAGCCATCGAGCCTGTCTTCCATTGCTTTTGTGGGCACCAAGGGGTCTGGCGTTGGCATCTGGTAGAAATGTTGACTCTGGGGCGTGGAGGGGGCTTTGGGCCCGCCCTCGTCGGCACCGTCGCAGGGGTGGGGGCTGAGGGGCGGCGGCTGCGGTGAGTTTGCCAGCTCGGCCCCGTGCAGCTGAGGGGGCTTGGCTCCATCGTTAGTTCGGATATTGGCAAACCTCACTTGGCTGTCTGGTGCAGTCATCACAAGCCTCTGACTCGCTGAATCTGCCTCCATGGCAACATCATCACTGATAGATACACGATGATGAAAAGGAGTCAAAGGGCGTTTCTGTGGCTTATCCCCTTTGTCTTGCTTCTCATTTGTCTTGTGCTTCGGAGCCGCCGGCTGCTGGGGGCCCACAGGTGGGGCCTGCCCCTGTTGACCTGAATTTCTTGGTTTGAGATTTTTGTGCCTGCAGAATTAATACAGGGGAAAAGACTCCACATTAATCTTTCAAATATGTCTATGGTGTTCTTTTTCACTAGATAAGAACCTGCTTCTAGGCCATTAAACAGCCCATTAGAGACGTCTGAAACTGAAACCGTTCTGAAGTGAAGCTGCCTCTTCTTTCTGACCAGAATTTGAGTGACTTCAGTAGCACTGCACAGTTTCAAAAAATTGTTACATCTGCCCTACCAGCCAAACACACAAATAATCCTCAGAATTAAGACAGTATTCTCTAACTGCTTTAGCAGAAATAGATTGTCACATGAATACCTCGTCACTTTTAGCTTGTGCCAGCACTGATGAATCAGTAGGACAACGTAAGAATTAGTGAATGGCTTCTGGAATTCAAACACTGATACCAGCCAAGAGAGCTGCCCCAGCCTTACTGGGTTAAGGACTGGAAAATTGATATCAAGAACTAAGAAGCCAAACTCAGTCCTACAAAAGCTATTTCCAAGCTATTTCAAGGCTTTGGCTTTTCTAGCTGTATAGTTACAAATTTAGCAAAAAAAAAAAAAAAAACCACCTCAGTGTCTCAACCGCATTAATACAGTTGGGTTTGTTCAGTGTAAATGCACTTGAGCTTAAACATTTCATCTGCAAGTTCAAGATGCCAACTTCCAGGATCATCTGACAGAATGAGGCACATGAAATACTGAAGTGTAGAATGAGATGTTTATGATTAAGCCATTGAACTGCACAAACATCCTCAGTGCCTGGGAGTTCTTTGCCACTCTTCCATTAGCAAAGTTAAGAAGCACTTGTATTGAAAAAACAGGATTAGGCAGGGATAAAAGGTAAGAGGTATCAAAATCTATTTTTACTTTAAACTCTTACACACATCCCCATGTTTTTCTCCATTTAGAATTCAAAACACATGGAAAAATAAGGGGGTTTAGGGCTTTGCAATTTCTCCTTAGGCAATTGCATATTTCTAATACACACCTCACAGAGTTAATTGATTGGTTTTCTCTTAACTAGTGCTATCATAGCTAAATTCTCCTTGAAAAGAACATTTAATCCTCCTCCACATCCCAGCTCTTCTCAGGACACAAGTATTTCCACAGAATTTTAACCAACCATTTCAATAAGGGAGTTAAAAAATGCATTTCTCTCAAAATGCTACATTCCTCCAGACAGTAATTTTTTTCTAAGATACCAATATTCACTGCAAGGTTATCAGTGTAACATTTAAATCAGAGAAAGTGTTTAAAACTATTGCAACACTTCAGTCACCTAAAGATTAATATTCTGCCATAAGTACAGAAATTGAGAATTCACTGGAATTAATGTTTCCATTTATTTTAAATACCTGTATTAACAGTCTGTAGCATTGCAGCCTCAAAAAAGGCTGTATTTTACATACATATATATATATATATAAAATCTCAGACTTTTGCCCTTTGTTTTGAGCTCTTTTTTCCCCAGCTAATATAAAAAACACACGTTGGCACCCATTCCCAGAGAAGCAGTTTTCCACACAGCCACCCATGGAATGCCACCCTTCCCAGCCAGCAGGTTTGGGGGTTTTATTCCTATTCACCAAGCTCGTGATTAACAGCTTTCTCCCTTCAAGGCTAATGCCACAGGCTTCTAGAAGAGGTGTTTCAATCCTAAATAAATAGCATTCCCTTCCCATTCCCTGAGAAAGCTGCCCATGAGATGGTTCCTGCCCATATCCATCCAGAATTCCAGCCCAGGACTCAGGAATTGTCCCTGCACTGGCAGCAGATCCCTGATTCACTCAACTCCAACCTCTGCTGTATCTTCTTGGGCAGAATCTCAAGACCTCCAATGACATTTAGGAGAGGAGGTACAAATTTTATTCCAGCTTTCCTCCAAGCAGCTCCTGCTTAATGACTCCTGCAGGAGTGATCAGGAGCCTCTCCTGAGCACTTCAGCCCCAGCAAACATTGCTGGGCTGTGCCTCTGCCAAGTGCTGTACCTTGAACAATTGCAATTTGTCCTCTGCGTGGCTTCTACAAAATCCCAGGATGCCACCTTGTCAGCTGTCTCCTCCTCACACAAGCCATTTGATGTAGCAGAATACTTCCTCCTAGGATTCAATATCAGGAGAGTTATTTGGGAGCAACATATGTTCTTCTCTTATCTTCTGGCAAAGCTCAAGAGCAGGTTGGTGACTTGGGATTCAGCAAAGAAGTGATAAATAGCCTTTTCCTGACATATTAAACTGAGAACTAAGTAAATCATTCCTACATAGTTAGGGGAAAAGATGAACTTCTTTCAAAATGCTTTATTAGAAGAGTAAAGCACATTCCACCAGCAGTCACAGCACCTTTAACAGAACTAATTGCTACAAGGAACACACAAAATATCGGTATTTTTGGCTTCAGAGGATGAGTACATACTTGTTCTGTGCTCTGTTCATGTTGCACTCTTGCCAGACCCTGTCCACCACTTGGTTGGCCAGTTTTCTGGGGATTTTGCCACCGTGATGGCTGGTACTGTCTGAGATAAATCCATCTGAAACCGAGGAAAACTTCACCCATTTCTGAGCAGACTGAGCATCAACTGAAAAGCAGCACCAGAGGAAACAGATTCAGGCAGTGAGACAATGCAGTGTCTATCACTCCAACTCAATCACCACAGGAAGAGAAGTATCTTCTTGACTCGATGTTAGGAAATAAAAACACAGAAAATTGAGGAATACTCGCAGGTTATTATAACATGGTTCTGTCCCATGGGAGGAAAAAGAAAGCACCATATATGTTTATGTTGTAAGAGGGCTGCCTATTCTTTATCTTTGATGAAAGTGACCTGAAATAGAAAACAACTCGAGCAAAGCCAACATTATGATTAAAAAAAGGGTCAAGCTTGGGTAACAGAAGATCATAGTGGGGAAAAAAGAAACAAAATCTCTTCTGTACAATAAAACTTCTGTAAGTCATCTGAAATTATCTGTGAATGTCACCTGCTGTGACCTAAATCAGCTCCCCATAACCACTGCTCACACCCAGGGCAGAGGGCACATGGCCTTATTGGAAACTTAACTGCAGCCAATCTTCCTGGACTGTGAGAAAACATCACCTTTCACTAATGACCCAGGGCACAACAGGGGTTATGGAGCTGTGTCAGAACACAGACATGGTCAAACAGGGGAAAAACCCCAAAAACTTCCCCAAAGCAATTTAAAGAACTGGATAACAACACCAGGTACAACAGCAGCTCTAATTCCAGTAGCTTACAGAAGAGTTTTAGTTACTTTTGCCCACAACTGGCAACATTGGTTTTACTACAACAAACTTAGGACTAAAGAAATGTGATTTTTCCTACCAAGCCAGCTGCACACAGAGCACCTGAACCCCCTGCAAACACTGCTGGGTTTGAAGGAGAAGCCATGGAAACAATTCCCTTGTGCAGAAACCAATTCCTTCCCACCTGTCTGAACCTCCTCCGGGGACGTGGGTGGAGTGAGAGTGACTGAGGACATGGCGGGGTCTCTGGTGGAAGCAGGCACTTGGTGGACCCCCAGGCAGGCAGTGGAGCAGTGGGGAGCCCCCACAGAGCTGGGAGCAGGGATGTCTGTCTGAGGGACCAGCACGAAGCACGCCGGGTACACCATCCTCACACCAGCTGCCAAGAGAGGGCATTGCCCAGTTAGTTACACTCCAAGTCATCAGATGGATTATTTTAGCAGTCACTCCTAAGCTGACAGACCCTCTTCTACCTACTGAGGCATCTCCTTGGACAAAAAAAACCCTCTGTTGTCACCTCCATCATTACTTGATTTGCTTTAGACAGAAGATTTGGGTGAATGAATAAGAAGGGCTTTGTATACACAGGCAGAGGCATCCACATGCTGCTACCTGCTCCTATCATTTTGTTTTATAAAGGCTGGAAAAAACCTTTTTAGTATCATGTAACACTGCCAAGATCCCCAGCAGCATGAGGGTCTCCAACCATCACTGCACTATGAGCTCCTCACAGAGAAGGGATTGCATTTGGTGGCAAATCAAAGGTCACCAGCCCAGAGCAGAACAAACCACTGCATCCAGGGGCTGGGATTTTGGGAAAAACAGCAGATAAAGGCAGTGCCTGAGTACATCAGGTTCTCCAGGACTGTGGTTTTGAAGACATCTCTAAAAGGCCAGTCTGCTCTGTTTGAATTCATGGACTCTGAAACAGGACAACCTGCTTTTGATGCAGCTCAGATCATCCAGGGCTTTTAAAAATTCTCTCAATTATTTATTTTTTAAAAATCTTGCCTCTCAGGGCACACAGGAAAAAGACCTCCTACTAATGGGTCTGCAAAATCCACTTTTAGCAGCAACTCAATGTAGATAGTCCTGAGCATCAAACAGGAAAACAAAACCCACAAACCACTGTTGCAAAAGGAATCAAATGGTGTCACTTCTGCATTCAGAATTTTGCAGGTTTAATCAGTCAGTTTATTTCAGTAATTAAAAGGTAATCAGGCTCACCAACAAGAACTTCAACAGCAGCTAGAGAATCATCCTCCCAATCCATTTCTTCTTGTTTTTCCTCAGATCCCTCCTTAAAGTTGGATGTGACAGGGTAGAATTGCTTCCACTCCCCAATCAGCTTTTTAGTGGATGAATCAGAAAGCTTGAAGGACTGCCCTGTGAGTGTGCCATTCAACCCAAAGGGGCTCAGGATAACTGGAACAGAAATAAAAATCCATTGGAGATTATATCCACCCCAAATTCCCTCTTCCCCTCTGCAATAGCAGCACTCTTATTTCAGCCACACCACATAAACAATTTTTTTACCATTGATAAGTCAAAATGCAGCCTAATCATGATTTACACTACATGAGTTTTTGGCAATAGGTTCACATTGTTAAACTCATATGCACTGTAAGAATTGAGGAACCACAGTAACAACTACAAATTAATCAATTCAAGCAGGCAACAGGCAAATTTTCATCTTGGCTTGCAAGGAGTCTCAGATACAGGTGGGATAAAGAAACACTTCCAAATCCTGGCAGAGTTAAGGTGTTTCCTCATCCTTTCATTCAGCTTGTTACAACAACAGGGACTACACAGAGAATCATCTGTTTCATGTTTAGTCTTGTCCATAGTAGGGAAGCACAGCTGCTCTTTAGTTGCATTCAGGGAAAAAAGCAAGTCTGGCCACTGAGCATTACTGAAGGTGTGTGGTCATGCAGGAGAGGTGATTTCTGCAGGGAGGGATCACACAGCCCCACTGACCAGACTCAGGCCCCAGCACTCCTCTGTCTTCCAGAGCACAACCTGCATCTGCTGGGGGAACCACAGGGATTTACAGGCAAGGAAGAGGCAAAGTGAAAAAGGGGAATGGGTGTGAATAGTTAAATACACTGAGCCAGAAAGGGATTTCTGACAGAGGGTTGGTGAAGGTATGGGGGACTTATAAGGTTGAAACAGCAAAATATTTAAGTCACCAACAGGACAGTACTGGGAAACTGTGTCATGAGGACAAATTATTCAATTACACACCAAGAAATGAATATGCAAATGCTGCACCTGCAGCAGGGCCAGGACACAGCACCTGCCTGTGTGAGGGCAGGGCACAGTGGGGACAGCAGGACATGCTCTGCCCTCACTGCCAGCCTGCTCTGAGCCCTCAAGGAGCACCCAGAGGATAAATCCAGCTGGAACAGCCAGCAGGGGCTGCAATCCCACCTTGGAAGGGGCTGTTGGACTGCTGGGCCAGGGTGAGGTGCTCCTCACTGAGCAGGTACACAGGCTGGTGCTGGCTGATCTCCACGCTGGTGCACACGTTGCTGTCCCCATGCAGGAAGAAGGTGAACGAGCAGGACAAGTGCTCACTGCAAAAGCAACAGGAGAAAAGAAGTTTGAAGTACAGAATTTCAATTAAATTGGTCTCTTTTTCAGTAGTTTGAAGGTGTTCCCTCACAAAATATTCATTAGTGGAAGTAACCGAAATGTCCTTCTATGTAAATAGCAAGAAAATGTTAAATATATGTTCCTTTTACAAACCCAAAGAAAAATCAGTTAGAAAACAACAGGCACTGAGTTTTCAATTTCTTCCATCTGACACTTTATATTTTACTGTCTTGAGGAAATTTAAGACACAATCCTTTACAAGACAAAAACCTGTAACTTAATATTTTTGTACCTTATGCATTTACTTAAAATCTCTAGAAATATTTCTGAACATATTTTCTTTCTAATGAGGTCATATCTAGGTTCTCCTGTCACAGCTCCACTAAGCAGAATTTAATACCAGCCAACAAGTCTCTTATTTAAGAACAAGAAGAATGGTAACAGCTTTGAGAAGTGGTTTTGTTTTGTTATTTAAATTGAATCTTATCTTCGTGTTCTTGAAGCCAATCAAGTAACTAAAAATGAAATCCCATACCTACACACAAAAGGGAAGATACAATCAATTAAAAAAACTGAGGCTCAAGACATTCTTAATTAAAGTCATTAAGGCAAGTGTCAATGTTTAATAGCAGATGCTTCACTGACAGCGTCTCTCATGGTCCAGAGTTTTAGGGAGAAAAAAAACCAAAAACCAACAGGCTTGAATAGCAAAAAATCTCCCCAACAATGAACATTTCTCCTTCCTACAGCTCTGATTTAAATGCTGTTTCCCAGTGCTGTGCACAGTTATTAGTGAGCAACTACATGAAACCTTCCACTTCCCAAGATCACACTGCAGAAAATTCCCAAATTTTGGGGCCTTGCTCCCTGTTGTTGTTACAAAAACACAGCTGACTCCTCCAAGGACAACCAGGAAAACATTCCATGTTGCATCCACATCAACTGTGTGGTTTATGTGAAATATATTTCCACCAATTTTAACTTAAGGGCAGGAAGAAAGGAAGGCAAAACCAAGCAGATCCCTGCCAGAAGTGGCACATCCTCACACCCACCTGGAAAACTCTTTTTTCACCCTTTTAAAGAAGCTGCACAGGCACAACATTCCTCAGTTATAGTGGCTGCAAGTTATCCCAAGTGTCTGCCAGACTGGTGCACTCCATAGGAACAGAGCAGATGTTTAAAAGCAGAAGATGCTGCTCATTTGGACATTAAATTAGATCCAGCCTCAAGGCCAGAGAAGGACCAAGGTCATGGAGAACTTGAGAAGAACTTCATAAAGTGCTGGTGAGAAAATGAATCTCCTTCTGTAAAGAGGGAGCAGCAAAATCCTGCTCAGTCTCAGGGAAAAAGGGACCAAGTCTCAGGAAACACTGATTTTAGTCAGTCAAAAGAGCAGATACTGAAGCATAATCTGATGGAAAAGACTTTCCATGAACTACCGCAGCCTAAAAATGAATGCAACACCACTGTGTCCCAAAAACACAACCTGATCCCAGCACCCAATGCCCAGGATGGCACAAAGGCTCTGGGGCATTTGTGTTCCTTAGTCCAAAAGCCAGTTTGGCATTCCTGGGAAAGACACAAACAGCTCCAGGGCAGGGAGAACCAACAGGCACCAGAACAACCCCATTAAAACACAACCTCCACAGCTGCAGGGACTGGGAACATTTTTAATGTCATTTCCAAGATGTTTCTTTCCCAGAGGGAGATGGTGGAATGGGGAACAGCAAGGGGAAAAAAGACTTTCTGCAATTGGCACATCCATTCAATCCCTGGAAATGGATATGGGTGGTTCACTCTCACCCTGCAGCCTCAGAGTCAGGGAGGAGAAAGGTGGAACAGTGACAAAAACACGGGAGATTTAAAATCCAAAAAGGATGGGAGAACCCACAGAGTGTTCACGGAGGAGCAGGAAGAACAGAACACTTTTATTCCTCCTATTTAAAGCAGGACTTGCAGTGGCCCCACTGAGGAGGGGCTCTGAGAGAGAACAGTTCTCCACCTTTGCCCATCTGCTGCTCAGGTTTAATTGTGTTTTAGGAGCAAAAAAGGCAAGATCTGGATCAAATATCAACTGTTTCATAACAGATGAAACCCCACACTGTTCAGGAATCCCAGGAAAGTTAAGTTTCCAAAATGCAGTGAGGATGGAGCTGAGCATCTTTGTTGATGACTTTAAGTTGAAGAGAAGTCACGTGGCCAGGACACACCACTAAATTCCTGTATGGAAATCTGATTAAACTTTAATCCTTATGCAAATGGTAGAAGACTGATTTTCAAACTGAATTTTATTTTCCAAACAATATTGGAGGTTTTACGGAGAAGGAGGTGGCAGTGCCTCAGTTCCCAGTGACAGACACAATTCAGAAACTCAGTACCAGCAAGATAAAACTTAAAAATAAAAGGACATATTCCCTATATACACTTTAAATGCAATTAAGCTTCACCTCTTGTAAACACCCCATTGTTAGCCAGATAAAGGGCAGACCATCACAGCATAATCTGATGGAATTCAGATAAACCAAGACAAAGGGAGGCATCAGCATGATAACAGAAGCATTTCAATTCATCACACTGCAAAACCAGTCCTAAGGAGGAGCAAGGAAAACTCAAGGTCACCGTGCAAAAGCCAAATCCAAAAATGCAAACAAAAAAAACCCCCAAATCAGATCTCTTTTCTCCCTCAACTCAGCAGAGTTTTGTGGGAGAGGTTTCCAACAAAAT
Source organism: Chaetops frenatus (assembly GCA_013400775.1). Lineage (NCBI taxonomy): Eukaryota > Metazoa > Chordata > Aves > Passeriformes > Picathartidae > Chaetops > Chaetops frenatus. The sequence goes on from VZTR01024970.1 coordinate 166,100, forward strand.
AATCCAGTGAGAGAGCACCCAGTGCTGCCACTGCTGTTGTTCCCAGCTCTGGCTCCATATCCACACTTCATCCTGGAAAACCCAAATATCACCCAAATTCCACTAATCTTGGTTACCAATTTCAGTGTTAAACAGCAGAACCATGCACAGCACCTGGGCGTTTTCTTTCAGAGGTGCAGCAGAGTCACTTTATGGCCAGTAGGATAAAATGTTTCACGGGAGAAAAACACAGTAAAAACAGGGAGTCCTGAAATTCGGGATAAGGGAAACAGATCCCACCCGGGACACAAAATATTCCCTGGAAGCAGGAGTTTGCTTTAAACTAAAGCTTGACCTGAAAGGAAAAATTAACACTTCATGGACTCGAATAGAGTTTGTTTCTTCTGAGCCGGTCATGCTCAGAAACTGGTTCCTCACATTTAAATTCTTTTAGGTTACAGAACTTAAGAAATATCAATGCATGTGGAAACAATCAGAAATACAAATAAAGAGTCCTAATTAAAACAACAACAAAAAACCCAAAACCACAGGGAAGCTCTTTGGAGGGAGTGGAGAAAAGGAGGAAAGAACATGAAGAACCAGAGCTCCACAGTACTGGATGCCCCCACACAAATTATTTTAGGGGCTAGGCAAGAAACTCTAGAAACATGCAGGCTTTTTATTGTTGTTTTGTTTAAATTATTACATTTGAACATCCTCCAATTCTTTAAGTTTCTAGAGCTTGGCTGCCATTGCACAACCTCAGCTTAGGAGGAATATTCCAAACCTTAACATAATCTATTTTTAAAAAGGTGTATATACACACACATATATATATATGTATGTTTATTATTTTTCCCCCACCATTTCTCTAAGTCCTCCTCTAATCTTCTCAATAACTCACCTTACAGCCAAAAATCCTAATCAAGCAAAAAAATCTACCACGTATCACTTTGGGGTAAATAGGCAAATTATCTTTACAATTCAGTCAAGGACACAGTAACAGAATCAGGCTGGTGGTTTCCTGCCTGCTAACGGAGAGTTCATCCTATTTTTATTTGCAGACTATTTTAGGTAGCTCAGAAGATCACTGGTAATTTGTGCAGAGCATCTCACCACTGAAATACATTAAAAAAATCTCTACACCTCAACACTTGGAAATTTTATTCTGCATGAAGAGAGAGTCAGTGATGTCCTTAGGGTCAGACATAGAAAAAAAATACTGATATTAAAGTCAGCACTGATAACTTCCCTTTTTAGTACTTTTACCACTACCATCATTTATTGTTGCATATACTTTTATTCAGAAAATTCTGAAAACAAAATCCTAACTCTCAAAAAACCTCTTTGTCTTGTCTTACCCTGATCAAGTTGCTGCATTAGCATTTCTAATTAATTTCATTAAAGTCCCAGTCACAACATCTAAGTATCAATAATCCAGTTCCCAACTAATCTCTGAATACAGATATGTAGTGCCATCAGAACAAGAACTCTTTATGACTTTTGATCTGAACACACCAGAACTCAATTAGATTGAGATCCAATCCTGAAAGCAACTTTAAAAACAAATAAAAAAATAAAATAAGAAAGAGACTCCTTGGGAATAATGCTATTTGAAGCAGCCTTCAGTCCTCATCTACACTCCATTAAATACATTTGTGTAAAACCATTTGATTCCCCCATGCTCCCTCTTCACTCTAATCATACAAAACAAAGATGTTTTCGTTTCAGAGACAAAGGATTATGATTTTATTGCGGGGAAAAAAACCAAGAAGCTGCTGTGGATAAATCCAATAGAATTTCTACTTCTACCTTTTTAAAAATAACTGAAGGGTAGGAGGGGAAACCACACTAAAATCCACATCTACAGGAGGTTTCCATTAGCAAATTTGAAAATATCTTCGTGATAAAAAGGTAATTAGGTCTGGTTTTGTCTTCACATTAGGACTTCTGTAGAGCTTTAGGTCTTCAAAGTACTTCCCAAACATTGGCTGCATTAGGACCCCACTAATCCACACTCAAATCACCTCTCCACAAAGCACCAGCACAAGGAAGGCTCCAACTAAAAGCACATTTTAATAGAAATTTAAAAAAAGAAAATCCAAATGTTTCAGCTGAAAGAGAAAATGTTTGTTTTATGTAATTACTATCTCCTGTTTTGCTTAGCTTGTCTTTGTGAATTACTTCGGAGTTGAAGTGGGAGCACCTTAGGCTGCCAAAGCTCTGCTAACCCAACCAAAATATTTACTGAATCCTTATAAACTCCACACTCTCACTGCCACTCCCCACACTGCAGAGAATTTCTGTCCCAGGACTAATTCTTGTCCCACTTCTGATCCCACCATTCCCCTTCCAGTGGGCCAGAACACACCTGGTTCAGGAGCACAAACACATCAGCTGAGGGAAGGCTCTAATTAATTCAGGAATTTGCACCGTTACTTCAGTCTGTTATAAAATGATTGCCAAAAGTTGGTATATCTTGGCCAGTGCCCACAATCCTTGGGACATTTTCCCCAAGAATCAACACCAGGACTGGCTGACAATAATTGAGAGTTGCCAACTCTCAGCCACCAAAGAGAAGCATCTCCCAAGAGTTGTCCTTCACCACAGAGGAGTTCTGGGTGCCACTGAAATAAATTCAAAGCATCAAAGAACCTCCTTTTGAAAATGTGACAGTTCCCTTCTGTAATAAATTCTTGGCCTGGAAAGCACAGTCTTATAATTAAATAGGTTCTTTTGGAAATAAAAATTTAAATAGGAAGAAAGGTTTAGGGTGACACACACCCCCCCATGAAGCCCTAAGTCTCTTCTCTTCTTGTTTGTTTTCTATTTTCTCTCCTTTTAACCAAGTTGGGATACAACAGAACAGTTCTTTGGGATAGAACAATTCTATCCACACTTCCAGCAGGAGTGTTCCAGGTGCAGCTGGAACAACACAGACACTGAGGAGAAGCTTCTTCTCCACCTCCCTCCCACCTTTGCTGCTCCAAAAGCCCATCCCATTTCAAACGTGGCATCTTCAGTTCCCACTCACCATCCACAATCCTGAATTGCCAAACTCCCCAAGCTCAATTCTGACTACAAAGGAGCAGGAAATTCAGTGTGTTTGTGCTGTAAGCAGCAAAATAGGAAATAAGTAAAACACTAAAACCACTGCAAAGAACCCAGCAAATGCTACATTTTCTAGGGAGCAGCTTGTTCTGTATCACAACTGAAGGATCCAGAGCTGGAATTGCAGCTGCTTCTCTCACTCTGGACAAAGCCACGGAGCAGAGATGTTCTTCCAAGCATCCCTGAGTAACTCCCCACGGCCAGGAAGGGAAATACAGCAGAAAGCTGATTTTGATGATAACACAAAGCAGAAAAACATAGCTAATAGCAAAGTAGAAAAAACCCTTCCAGTTCAAAGCACATCATTAATGACTCCTGTCAAAAGGCTCTCCAAAGCATTCTTTGTGGCTGAGGATGTTTTGATTTGACTTAGACCTGAGAGTTAAAAATATTTATTTATTCCATAACTGAGTTATGTGCACTAAAGCAAACATAAATGTAGCAAGCAACCTGTACTCCAGAATAAGCCACAGTTGCTTTAGACTGCCATATTTTAAATTAACTTCATTATCAATGGGCTTAGCTTCATCCCAATAAAAACAATTTCATTTTTATACACACTAAAAATCCAGCATGATATTTTAAAAGGAAGCAAACTGATTTTTTTCAGAAGGCAGCAAGAAGCTTATATACACACAAAGGTATGTATTTTTCCAGATACAATTATAAACAATACTACCAAAGGAGTTTGCTCACGTTCCTGTATTTCAGAACTTGAATGAGAGTAATAAACCTGTCACCTGGTATTTTAGCATCTTTAATTCGAGGCTGCAAATCTCAATTATCTGAATTTGAGCTTTCACAGGGAAATATATGTGTGCTATAAAGAATAAAGACCCAGAACAAATTTGGGAAAAGGATAATAGCTAAACATCCCTGTGCTCCAAAGCCAGGGGAACAGCTTTCCCTCTATTGCTCTTTCCCATCCTGAAACATTTACAAACATCTTGTTAAGCCAGATTTTTTTCAAAGTTCAAAATGGAAATGCATTGTAAAATTGTCATTTAACAAAATCTGAAGTATCTGTATGGCTTTTGTATTATTTTATTGTTCAGTGAACAAAAAGAGCAGATTTATGCTTGAAAGCCAAAAACCAAGAGCCATATCATTTTTTCCTTTTTCCTGATGAACCAACTACCAGTGTAATTTAAGCTAAATAAGAGAAAACTGCTTTGTGATGTAAAGTGCTAAATTTGTCTGCTTGTAGTCTCTGTAGCAACCCAATATTCCAAAGAGACAATCATGTGATCAATGCTCTCAGCTCCTGCTGTTTATCCTGCACTGTCCTACTTACAGCAGCTCTCAATTCCAGCTGTCTACAGCAAAAGGAAAAACATCACCTGCTCTCCTGCCGGGACATGATGCCAGAACAGCCTCATTAGAGCTGCTGTAAAAAAATGTAGACATTGTTTGATTTAAAGATTAACATAGGGAGGAAATTTACACTGCAAAGAGTTGAGCAGCCTTAATAGAAAATATTCCAGCACTATCAGGGAAGAGCCACTTGGTTTCAGACCAAACAGACAGAAATAAACCCAAAAAGCTGGGGGTGAACCTTGTTTTGGTAGTTAACTGTCTCAAGTATGAAGGAATCTTTGAGCTTTAGCACCCAGAAATCTTGTTCTGTTCCTTAGTAATAATAATTCCCAGCATCATCCCAGTGGATCAAGTAAAATTTTCTGTTCCTGTGGAAAGATGACCATGGGAACTGGGTAAAGGGAGGCAAACAGGGGGATGAGGCAGAAATATGGGTTAAAAAAGACCAAAAGCATCATTCCTTTTGTCTTAAGGGCAGTGAAGACTAGACAGCAGGAGCTGATCCCATCTACACAGTGGCAATAAAGACATTTCTGATGGCACAGCAGGACCATTCCCAGGGCCCACATATAAAAAATACCCCCAAACACACACTGCAGCCATGGCCATCCCAATCCAGACTGCAGGGCTGCCACCAGGCTGGCACCAAACTCAGGAATAACACCCACAGTTCCACCTCTTCCTCATGGCAAGATGAGGTAGAGAAAAAAAAAATCCCTCTCTCCAGAACTATGATAAGCACACCTTCCAAACAAGATAACTGCATGTACAAAGGTTTCAAATAAAGCCAAATTAGAATATTTTTCAGCAGTCATTGCCCATGAAGTTATATAATTATTAGTATTTGCATCAGGGAGTTAAAATAGTATTTCCATGGGGGAAAAAATTAAGAGAATGGTGGCCTGGTGTTCTAAAATCCTGAAGCCAGACTTGTGGTAAACAGAATTACCCTGAAACCTGTGCAGCAAGTTATGATAACCTTATCACTTATGAATTTCCAAGTGGCTTGTGGGGTGGTTTTCTGTGTTTTTTGTTTTGGGTGTGTGGTGTTTTTTCACCATTTGAAGTGAACTTGTCAGACACAAGTTCTGCTTTGCCACCCACTGCAATTGGCTGCATTATTTCCCAATTACAAGGAAAAAAAAAGGCAACCATACAAGTAATATAGCAGCTTTTAGCATTCTAGACTTTCAGTTGTCTATCAGATCCACCCACAAATTCAGGATTACTCAATTGTTTGCTTACTGCTATTTCAATTGTGTTAAAGTTTAGCAAGTTGTAATTATTACCAAAAACTTCAAGAGATGCCCCTCACGTAAACACTTGGTACTTGTGCTTCATTAGGAGTGTCATATTTGATCTATTTAAATTATATCTAAAATGGTGTTTAATCTGACAGGTTTCCTAATCATATTTATTCCAGGTATTCTCCACTAATGAGTAAGAGGAACAGTCTCATCCAAAGGCAGTTATTGAAGCAATCCAACCAGCACAGTGGGGTGAAGCAGATTTATCAGGGGATTTTGGAATAAACCATACACACACAACCATATTCCTGAAAGTGGCAGTAACAACACAACTGGTTGGGAAGGAGAAAAGAGAATGACATTCCTATTTGTCAAATTTTAATTTCATGTGTAGTCATTTAAACCACATTATTGAGCTTCTGTAGCCTCCAAGTGACCAAAACAGGTTGTGACAAATACAGAGGTTGTTTTTTTGGTTTTTTTTTTGAGTTGGATGCAACAAAGACCTCAAGCAAAACCCTCTCTGTGGTTTTTTATTCACCTGGAAAGCTGAAATCACCTACTTAAAAATGGGCAACAAGACACCAGCACCCACACACCCCTTCAGGGAGCTGCTCCATCCCTGCCCCATCTATAAACAGGAGTGGAACCAGCAGACTTGAAAACCTCAGAGAGTTTCCCCAGGCAGGGTAATGGTGACTTGTTCTGAGAAATCAGATTTCAGCCCTTCCTCCAGTGTCTCACTTGGCTTGGTGCTGGTTTTAACTGGGGAGCAGCAGGGGAGGGAGGGAAGAGCAGGTCACTGTTGTTATCTCACAGCACAATGCAAACAGCTGAGGGGTTACTGCTCCCACAGCAAAAATTTTAAGAGATATCATATAATAGAGGTGAGTTTAATAAGTTTATTTGTTTAGGAGTCACACCATTAAAGAGTGAACACTCAGAATTATCTCATTCTGACCTCCTTGATCATCTGCTCACATGCGATGTCGGCATAAATTACAAACATTTGGGATTGTCCTTTAAAAATTAAAATGTACACGGACTTTTTTTTTAAATATAACTTTATACGAGGAGAAAAAAAACCCACCAGAGCAACAGACAGGAAGGCAGAGCTGCTGGAGGAGCTGTTATCACAGCCCAACACCTATCAGAAATCACAGCCTCCCTCCTGGCTGCTGTGCCACCACCCCCAGCTATTGTTGGGAGAGCAGAGCACAGAAAATCTCCCCTTCTGGAAGCACATGCTTTCCAACAGAACTCGGAAAAATCCAGATGGGATCAGCTTCAAATGAAAGAAACAGCTCTATTTGCACATCCTTCACAGGGACAGCCAGGGACAGAGCTGGGCTGAGGTCCTGCAGCTCACTCAGCCACAGCTCCAGAAAGCCCAGGGGAAGGAGTCACCTCCACACCAAGGGCACTGCCTGCTCCATTTCCAGCCAAATTCCTTGAAACTAAAGATTTCCAGCAAGAACAACCAACCTGATCGGAATCTGCAGCTGTAAAACACAGGGAACAAGTCTCTAGAGGGGCTGGCCAAGCCCCAAAGTACAGGGTGAGATAAATTATCATCCAAAGCACACTGGTAGCAAACTCCACATCCCCAGGATACCAAATTACCTCAAATTACACAGGAATTCCTTCCCAGGGTTTCTGAACCTTAATGCAAAGAACAGTCCCAAAGACAGCAGAGTAATATGGGATGAAAGACAAAAACACAGCTTAAAAACTGATTCTGAAGATGAGTGCATCAATACTCATGAACACAAGAGGGGCTGTTGGGGGTTTAGTTTGTTTTTTAATTAAGTCAGCCACATCTACAAAAAATCATAAACTTCGTACAGGTTTGGCTGATGAAATGGATCCTAAGGAGTGAAAAATATGCAGAAGTTGTGTTAAGGTTTAGTTTTTGTTAGTTTTAGAGCAGCTGTGTGGTAGGAAACGTATCAGCACCCAGGTGCAACATCCAGAGTTTTTTCCAGGCTGGCTGCAAGTCCCTTTATGTGGGGTTTGCTGCAGTGTCACATTTAACTTTTGCCAACCAGACAAATGTTCCTTTTACCACAAGAGTGTTCCAGACTTTGGAGCTACAGAGGTGGCATCACAAAGCACCCATGGCAGTGTTTGGCTGAACTGACCCCTCTGAAAAGCCCAGCTTTCCTGAGAGCAGAGATTATCCCAATTCTAGATATTCCTAGAAGGGGTGAGCCAAATTTGCCACGAGAACACACATCTGTTAACCATTCCCCCCACTTCATTCCATAAAAGTCAGTGCTCGGAGCATCACATGGTATCGAGCTATCTGGTAGGAAATACTGAAATTTCTCAACAATAAAATATCTTACACAGATCTGACAAAGCTTTTTACATATTTTTCCAGTGGTTCTGGGCTACATATGATGAAATTGTGTGAGTAAGCACAAAATTCCTTCAGTTATTTTCATCAAGCATGCTGACATTCTGACCTTCTTTAAAAAAGAATCAGAGCCTCCAAATTAAACAAACACTGCTATTTTATTTTAAAAGCTTTCATCAGCTTTTCCAGCTGCTCTAGAGAGCTTTATAGAATTACTCTAAGAGAATCCAGGACATAACTAATGCTAGTTTAAAATGGCAATTTGGTCAACCAGTTCCTCAGAGGAAAGCCCAGACTGTGCCAACACGATATCGGCCAAAATAGTTAAAAGTAAACTCTTTCCTCTTGATTTACAGCAAAAACACACAGAAAAAAAAAAAATGGATGGACAAGGACACCCCAAAGAGGAAACATTTGCCCTGATCAGGGTAGAGAAAGAAGTGCCTGGAACTAAAGAACAAGTTTATACATAAATTAAAAGCAGCAGTTCACAACTACTAATAGAAACACACACAAACATGTGCTTCTGCTTCTTTTGCTCCAAAACAGCTTCTAAATTTCTTTCAAGTTTAAATTTATTGCAGAAGATGCCAACAATGGCCAACTCCACACCCAAAAAGCAAAGCCACTGATCTCAAAATTTCCTGCATGCGAGATTTAACACATACATAGACACACACACACAAAAAAAAGCCACACAAAAAACCATCATCTAAGCTTTAAATTACTTTGGATTTTAAAAGCTGATTTGGGAAGAGCGATTAAACTTGTTCCAGCTAACCTAGATTTTATTCATTTCATTATTTATTGCTAGGCAACATAGACCGTGTCAAACCATGTTAGAACCATGAGAAGAAGTCCTTCCAATTTAGATCAAAAATTCTCTCCTCGCCCTCCTCCCCCCCAGCGTTGAGGCCACATGGATTCTTTAAACACCAGCATTCCCAGACACCATCCTCTTTCTGACCAGGAGCTGACATTCCAAACTCTCAGCATCTCCCATAGGATGCAATCTATCCAAAGCTCAGGTGGGACCTGCAAAGAGCTCTCCACAAGGAGTCTTTCTTGGGGTTTCCAAGCAGAATTAGTCCCAGTCACCTGCAGGGATTCTCAGCTTCATTCAGGTATCCTTTTCTTCCTTTCTAGAAGACTCTACCTTCTATCCCAACACCCCCATTATCCATGGTCTGGACAGCACAGAAGAGATCTTTTTACCACATTCAGCATTACATAAGAAAGTTTTGAAGAACTCCAAAAAGGCAGAAAAACAAGGAAAAGCAGACACCCAGAATAAATCACACACAGGCTACTCTTCATTAAACCTTTCTTCTAGCACGAAGAACAAACCCTCCAACTTCTTCAATGAAGCCAAAGAAAGCCTCCTACCTTTTGTTGATGGGTTTCTCATCTTTCTCGTAAGGCTTGACGAACCATTTCCCGATGCGCACGAAGTTCCTGTTCATCAGACACCTCTCCAGCAGGTTGTGAACAGCTTTGAAGAGCAGAGTGCGGCACTCATAGGAGAGCCCGTTCTCCCAAACTCCATCTTCCTCTTCTGCAAGGCACAGGGAAAACCAAAATCAGCTCTGAATCCCATCCTGTTATTTCAGGCACATCACAATATCCTTTTCTCTCCCACAAGCTCTTGAGATATTCACATGCAACCAAAACCAGGCTGCAACGTTCTGATAACTCTACTTGCTTTATGGTAGAACTGCTAAAAGTGATCAGCTATAAAAATATCTCATCCCCCACAAGGAAAGAAGATTCAACAGTTATTTGTACACACAAGGAAACAAGCAGCATCAGCATGTTCCACAGCTCAGCCTGCAAGAGCACTGTGTGATCTGTCTGCAAGGGGGCTCATGTTTTGGGTAGTCTGAATTACTCCTCCTGCAGAGTTAGGTGACAATTAGGCTTAAAGATTAATTTATCAAAGCCAGACTTTTAATGTATCCTGGTGTCTTTAAGTACCACTGACTGAAGAAAGCCAGGAACAAAAGTCAGCAATCAACTGACCCTCAATGATGAACAATTTGCTAGAGATGATGAAAAATACTCAAATATTCAGAATATTGGTAAGAGTAACCTGATTCTCCCCAGAAGACTCAAAACCATCATTTTTCTTTTTAATCGAACATTACAAATTAAGATATTTAAGCAGTCTAACCCTGCTTCCTGATGTACACAGAAGAGAAAAATCAGCAAGACAAAGCCCAGTTCCTACCAATGGGATTCTGAAGTCAAACACTGACATCTTCTGTGCCCCTCAAATCAAACACAGGCATGGAATCCAACCTGCACAAGCCAAGTTGATTTGCCAAATGGAAAAGTGAGATTTATGACAAGAAACTGCAACTCCTTCCACAACTCTGGCTCCTGCTCAGTGTTTAAACAGGGTCTAGAAGCCCTCAAAGCACAAGCTCTGGTCCAAAGAGCTGCACTGGCACTAGAATTCCCTTACCCAGGTAAAACAAGGAACATCTGAAAGTTCCTAGGGCATCTCCCAGAATATATCTGATATCATTCATCCCCAGCAACACTGATAAGGAGGATAATACAAAGCTAGAAATATTGTCCTTAAATCACTGGCAATCAGATCTTACCTTCATGTCTCTAATAACTCATATTTTGTGGTTTGCATCTATCCCTCAGGATCTGCTCCTGCTCTCCTTGGACTAACCTAGCAGAGTTACTCTTCAAATGCCATTGCTTTTATACTCCAGGTAGCAGCAGAGACAAGAAGTTTGTCTGACATAGATAAGGAGACATATTTTTACTCCAGTCTCTGGATAGGCATGGAATAATTTAGGTCAGAGGGGACCCGTGGAGGTCGTTGCTCCAAGCTCCACACAGAGCCCCACGTGAGAACAGGTTGCTCATCTGTCACATCCACTGTCCCTGCACATCTCCATGGACTGGGGCTCAATCCAGCCCTGCTTCAGCACCACAGCTCTGCCAGCAGTGCCCTCCTGCTCCCCTCTGCTGCACAGAGCATTTTGGTTCCACTGCTTTGCTCCATGGTCAGAAAACCTCAGCAATGCAGCCAAGTCCTTGCATTTTAAATCCCCCTTGGAAATAAGCCCCTTTACCTTTCTCTGAAAGCCACATGTAAGCTTGAAAGGTTGCAATATTGTTAACTGAAGTCTCAATATCCTTAAACTAGAGAGCATCTAAAAAACCAGACACCCAAGAGTTTTATTTAGGAAATGAAAAAAAAAACCTTAGAGATTACTACAATAAACAATATTTAAGAAAGGGATGACAGAAAGAAAGGAATTTCAATACTGTTGGAACCAGAACATGGTGACCATGTTTTGTTTTGCTATATTCCACACAGGGAAAAGTACATTTCCACACAAGACCAGTACTGTGAGTAAAAGAAAGTTACTCCCAGTAACTCTGAGGGACAGAGTGAGAGTAAACAGACCTGCCCCATCATTTATAAAAGAGGAGGTGTGCATCATTTCAGATGAATCATTCCATGAAATAATTTTCTGGGAAAGACAAGGAAAAACAAGAAGCAGCATTTCCCAAAGCAGATACCTCACCACGAGTTTCCCACCCCACCACCCCACTCCAGCGCTGGAGTTGAGCAAAAACTTCTTTCTAAAAACTATAAAGCTACAAGATAACACAGTAACTCACTAAAGAAACATCATACACCACTCTTGTAACAAAAAGCAACAAAAGTCCAAAGTCAAAGGGTGTAAAGTGGCCGTGCCAAGCACAGAGGTGCAGCTCTGGTGGATGCCCAGGCACAGCCCTGTCCCATGGGCAGCAGCTCTGCTCCAGAGCAGGGCCAAAAAGCAGCTCAGCAGAGCAAACATTAACTCCAGAGCTTGGGCATGTTGGACTTTAGCTGCACAATAAACCCCAAATAACCATTTCAAAGGTTACACACTGGGTCTGTACACGGCTCTTGTCATTTCAAGGAATGGTTCCAAGCACATCCCCTGCACCAACGAGCTTCTAGAAGAGGGAATGGAAGGAGTTAATTCCAGTTTTTGTGCCTAATTTTGTTTTGGCATATTAGTGTAGCAATGCCATGGAAGATGCTGAAATTGCAGAGATACTGAAGTAACACAAATAGTCTGTTTTGATGGTCCCACTGTGGACACAAAGGAGAGGTTTCCACTCTCTGTAGTCAGGTGCTTCACTTGCCATGAGCAGCTGTGCTGAGCACCAAGTTATGAGCAAGTTTCCATGCAAGAACTTGCCTTAAGATTTAATTCTTGAAAGCTCTCCTCCCTTAGATTATTACAGAACTAGAGAGCTCTTAGCTGAGTGTGCTGTGTGGGGAAAGTGTAAGGCTTGAGGTGGAAATCACAATTAAAACTCCAATTTTTGCTCACCAGACCACCTGCTCTGAGTGAAGTGCACCTTGCCACAGAAAGGGAAAGTAAAAGAAGCTGTCAGTCCCAGAAACCCTTGTTTCAGAATATTATTCAAATTCACATTAAATAACCCCAGCAGTAAATGTTCTCTGGCTTTCTGAAGTCTATTTAGTCATTCCCCTTCCCCCTTTTTTAGTGGTGGAGAGAAGCAAACATGACATCTGCTCACATCTGCCAACTATTTTTCTTCTTAATTCAAATTGTTGTTTCTCGACATGAGAAAACTCCTCCCACTTAATAGAAAATTGTACACAGCAAACCATTCATTAAAAGAGGGGGAGAGGAAGAAGCACTTTTTTCTCCTAATCTTTCTTAAACAATAAATTCAAATGTTCAATCTGATAACGCTAACAAACCAAAAGGAGTTGCTGACTCATTTTCAAAAGGTGCTAAGCCACAATTTCACTTTGGACAAGTGTTATCCACAAAAGTGCTCTGGCAACCTGAAGATTACAAGTGCTTTATTTTTGATGAGTTCTCTCAGCTGTCCAAAGCACTCAACTCTTCCCCAGCACACTTGTTTTTATGTCAATTCACTAAACAATTTATACCCATATCCCATTGCTCCCTTTCTCTTTACATCACATATTAGACAGAGTTTTCCTCAAATGAAGCTAAAAATTATCAGGGAATGAAGAATTTATGGAAACAATGGCCAGGAAAAAGCAATTTGCATACTACACATAAATAAACTTTTTCAGTCAGCACTTTCTTAATATTAGCAATTTTATTGGAGGTCACTTTTCTTCAGTACTTTTATGTTCTCCTTTCCATTCTTCCTATGGTTTACTTGAACCAGTAAAGTTCATTTTTACTGATTATGCCCTTCTGTCTGTGTAGTGCTCTTGCAGAAATAAACAAAAACTTTGGAGCACCTGCAGAATATAAAACTCTTGCAATTTTTAGTGAATTCTGAAAAAGGAGTATTTTTAAATCTTATAATTCAATTCATGTCAGGTTTTCTAAGCCTATTGTTATTCACAGATCTTTAGTCAGATTTATTAATCAAGGATTTCTAAGAAGTAACACATATTACATATATAGACAAATCTGTATTGCAACAGTTAAATATACAGCCTGGAAAATGTCATTTTTAACAAGACTTTAATTTAAAAACATGGATTTCCCTCCTTCCTTTAGCATACAGAACACCAGCAAGCACCAGTTCCTGCACAGGCTGAGTGTTTACCACATCATTAAAAGTATCTTCCTAATGCTCAATGAACCTCTAAAATAAACTATGCAAAGAAACAAAGCCTCCACTTTGGACTACAATTCCCCCCAGTTACTTCAATTGCACAGGGGAAAAATTCAGTCTTTCATATCATGATTGAGACTTGTCTTTTGGAAACATTTCTTACCACATAGGCTCCCTTTTTGCCATTATATGATTTTGCCAGTTATACAAACACTGACACAAACCTGATTTATACAATTATATTTCCTATATAAACCTCAGATTCCAAGGGAAGTAAATAAGCAAAGAATTGTGAAATTGCTGCTGTACACAATATTGTAATGATACCACAGAAATACTTGGAGTAAAAGTTTTCTATTTAAAAACCAGATTTTTGAATCAAAATACTTTAAATTGTTCAAAGTGAGAATTACCCAGCAAAGCTACTAAAATACTGTTTTGAGGGCCTCCATTCCTTATGAAACAAGTGAGAAGCAAGAGATTTTGCAGGAAAAAAGGAAAACAATACAACTTCAAAATATCAACTGGAGACTCTGAGTAAGACACCATTCCAATAGGAACAAACTTCAGTTATCTCTTATCTACAGTCACTGAACAGAATCTGAATACAAGACTCTGGATACCCAAATTGTCCAAAATACCACAGTGAAATATTCAGCACCATTCCAGGTTAGCTTCTGTGCTGCTTGTTCTTTCCCAGAATCACACACAGAGGTTTTATGCTCTCTACCCAGCAGAATATTTTCTAAACAACGACAATTTAAAAGCAGAACCTTTCTGTCAGAGTGTAGCCACAGTTCTTTAGAAGGATAACAAGGTAACTGCTCTCCTTCACCATTCGTTGGGTGTAAGTTTGGCTACAAAGCCCTGAGGAAAGCTGAAAAACTTCCCAACTAAAAGATCCAATATCCTCCTCCTTCACTGAGTAATTCCATATGCATGTAGATGTACCAGTGTAAGTAAAATATCTCATTATTCTGATTTATCCAGGTCATTATGCATGTGACATTGTACACACAACCAACACGACACGATGCCAAATCCTCACTGCCTGTGACAAAGCATTTTTTCACCTGACTCCACAGATATCTCACATGCATGTTGGTCAAAGAAAAAAAAAGGGGGGAAAAAGTTAAATCTTTGTCACCTTTGAGCTCACAGCAAGTCACAGAAGTTTGATAAAACTGCTTCAGTAATTTTTGCATAATGCTTATCAGCAGTTTTGCTTAAGTGGCTACATCTCTAACATGGAGGACTAAAGAAATGCTGAAGCATCAATGCAGCAGGAACACTTGGAATGCCTCTCCTGCCTGACACAGAACACACAGATCCTTCCCAGACAAGGGGCTGCAGCTCACCGTGCTCACATCAGGTGCAGAGTCTTTTAAAAAGCATCCTTTCCTTTTTATTTTTTGGGGGGTTGTTTTTATTTTCTTTTCTTTTTTTTTTCTTTTTTTTNTTTTTTTTTTTTTTTTTAATAGGAGTTAAATGATCTTAGGGAGCAATTGTTATTTTAAAAAAGCATCACTGGCTGAACTCTTTTCCAAGCTGCCTTTGCCAACTCCTTGCATCTGGCAGGGTTTGCAGCCCCTTGGAATGATAACTGGCTCATCCTCTGGTTTCCATTGTCCTGGAGTAATGAGACACTCAGTGCTGACATCAGCACAATCTCCCTGATTTTTTGGGGACAAGGATTTGATCTATAATGCACATGCATCAACAACTACACAACACATATCAGTCTTTGCTGCCATGACTGTTTCTACCACACAGACAAGCATCAGGATTCCTCCAAGCAGCATTGTTTTTATACATTCCCCCCTCACAGAAGCATGAGCAAGATCGTTCAGCAAACAAAAACTGATTATCTTGATATATGACAGACAACTCTTTAATTTTTAAAGTAAATTAACCAAATTTAATAGACACCAGAATGAAAAAGATGCATCTTGCAGCTCACCATTTAAAAGATGTAATTTGAAGGTCAAAGCCATATAGCAGCATTCCCTTATCCCAGCATTAATCAAATTGTAACCATTTCCTTGGGACTATGTCTTGTACATAATTCATACCCAACTGTTCTCAGGTTTAAAATCATCTACTGCCAATTTAAAAAAAATAATCCAAGTGTGGAGGTAGCCACATGAAAATAAGAAAGAACCTTTCTAATAAAACAACTGCTGATCAGAGCAGTGAGAGACCATTGCCTGCTGAAATTGGAAGAGATGTCCTACTTTAAGGTTTGAGTTGCAAGAATTACTATAATCAAGCCTCACTGTCAGAACAAAAACATAACCTTTGAGGTTGTTAGAGGCTAAAATAACATTTCACTAACTTCTGTCTGCCTCTAGCTACGTTGGGTCAGAAATAGAGCTCTGTTTTTTCGGCTATGTGTACAGTAAGTAGGTTCCTGGGGAAGGGAAAAAAATACATGATTGAGTGAAGTCAATATTCCTGATCAATCAGCATCTCTGAACAAGTCTCCTTTTGACATGCCCCCAGGCAACAACAATCCCTGACCATCAACAAGACACTTATCCAAGGCTTGGAATGAGAACTCCGACACAGCCATGAGCAGGATTCAAACGTGACTCCAGGGCACAGAGTGAACTTCTAGAATGTACAGCTGAACACAGAGATAGCATTTATTTCTTCAATCTGATATGCATAAATGTACATCCACAATGCTGTACATCCCCTCCTGAAGGGATCTTGGGAAAGGGACAAAAGGGTTCTGGAAGGATGACATATTTCAAATCCCCCAGGGCTGATAACCAAGATGTGTTCAAGTCACTGAACACCCATTGTTCACTGAAACTACACATCACCAAAAAAGTCAGAAACTGTCAAAATACCAACCTCTCCTTAACAGGCAGAGTTTCACACCAAAGGGAGCCAGAATCAAGAGTTATTAACGTGGCTCTGGCAGATTTCTAACCAGATTTCTGTCAAGGGCCATTTGCCCAGGAGAATCTGTCCAAAGGCACTAAGGGACAAACTGCTCCCAGACTCCTCCCTCTCCCCATCCTCCAGGATAATCCTTCACCTCTCCAGCAGCAAACTTCTAAATGAGGCAGCACCTCAACCTCCAGCAGCAAACAATTTCCAATCAATTTTGCAGGTAACAAGCCTGTGCTAAGAAGTCATTTATCATTCCCATTGAAAATGTAACAAGCAGTCACTGGGAGAACAAGGCAGTGTGAATTACCAGGAGAAATTGTCCACCGATGAAAAAATCCATTAGGCTACGACAAAGGTCAGATAACATTGTTTGGGTTCAGCCATAATTCTCTCTTCTATGAGATCCACGTTAAGATTTTGTGTAACACCAAAGAGAAAAAGGCAGGTGTGGGCACCCCTCAGCCACCCCCTCTGTGATCCAGCTGATGAGGATGTGCACCAACTCCTGGGCACAAGAGCCCAATGCACACTCACAGATCATAATGTCTCTTTTTCATTCAAAGAGGACAAAAACAGGTCTGCAGAGCCCAAGGTGTCAGACACACCCACACACAGACACAGGTGACAGCTCCTGAGCACCAGCACTACACAGAACACGTGTGGAACAGCTCTGTGGGAGCATCCACAGGTGACCTGAACAAAGAAAATACCCAAAGACACAGCTGGGAGACTCTAATCCTGCACTATCTCTCCCTTATACCCTCAGAGAGGTTAAGAGTTGGTAAATCCCTGGGATGATACCTGCTTATCTACCTGTGCAAAAGGGTAATTCTGGACAAGCACAAACAAGGTGCTGATCTAAAACTCCAGCTACAAACCACTGGTGTTTTCAAAAGGTCCCTCTGTGCTAAATCACCAGCAGATTCAACAGAAGGCAAAGAAAGTTGCTCAAACAAATAATTTCAGTGGTTAGGTGGCACAAAATTGCACTTTCCAAATGGCTTTAATTTCACTGGGTTCCCCATTTAAAATGAATTTGTCTCGATTTAATCCCACAGCCAGGAGCACACAAAATTCACACAGGTCCTTCCACACAAGTGTTGGTCTTGGCTCAGGGCAGGCCCAGGCCAAAAACCCCCAGCATTGGGTCTAAGTTACATCTCAGCCACACAAAGGATGTTCCCTGCAGGTCAAAACTGAGGTTATTTATAGGTCAAAACAAGGAAGCCTTAAATGCACTAAAATATCAAGCAAACTCCAGTATAAGTGCCATTTAAAATGCAAAGTTTGTAGTTCCAGGACAGACAGGAATAGGAGCAAGAGCCCAATCTTTGAAGTCAACTATTCAAAGAAATAAACATCATTTCAGTGCATCAATTGTTTTTCAGATCACAGTATTTTTGTATGAAAATTCCACACGTTATTAAATTGTTTCAAGTCAACTTCCTCAGTGGCACTTTAAACTCCTGTTTGTTCTCCAGCTTATCCACACACACAGGCAGCATTAACAATTTCTGGTTACCAGGTCACCAAACCTTGGTCTCATTTTACACTTCAGTAATCTGAATACTGTACATTATTTGAAAGGAAATTAGAGGGATGTGTTTGTTGGAGTTTTGTTTTTTTTCCCCTCCAATTCAGTCTCACCTTTAGACTCACCCAATTTAAATATCTAACTTCGTCACCTTGCTGATAAGCAGCTGGAAACCATCTACGTGGGGAATTGAGCTCAACAAGCAAACATTTCCAAAAGAAGGTGCCAAATTTGAAGTACAACATTATTGAGAAATACAAATATTGTCAGTCTTTCAAAAGGCTGGGGTTGAAAGCAGGTTCAGAGCACTGGGAAAAGGAGGGGAGAGGAATCATAAAAACAGAAGGTTGAAAGATTCTTGCACCTGGTTAGTTCCAGGTGCTTCCTTCTGAGGGCTTCTCACTGATGGTGTGAATTCCAACCAAAACAACTCCAAACGGTCCAAGAGCTGCCCAGATCTCTACGGTTCTTATTACATAATAAAATGAGCTTTACTATTTGAATTTGAAAACTCTAATTGCCCAACAAAAGGGATCTTATCAAAACATGTTTAAGACATCACTCGTGAATCACAGGCACAGCTTTCAGCACAGCTTTCTCATGAAGAAGCTGCCAAAACTCACGGGCTTGCGTTTTGTTTTTTTCAAGGAAACAAGTGGGGAGCAAAACCCTTATTTATTGAAAACCCAGCAGTCCAAGGTGAGCTGAACACAGAGTGGATGGTTGATCACTGCTGTAATAATTTGGTGAGGGTTACAGCAATAAAATTATCTTTTCTAGAGGCAACATTCCACCTGGTACAGCTGTCCAAAGCCAGCCCTGAGCACTGAGATCTTTCCATGAGCAAAGGAAGGGACGGGCAAGCTCCTACCTGAGAGATCATGATGGATCAGGTCAGCAAAGTTGGGGTCATCCCCCCACCAGAATATCCAGAGCTCCCTGCGCCCAGGCCTCTGGTCCCGGCGCCAGACACTGAGCACGTCGGCCTTGAGGCAGCGGCTGAAGCTGCTCAGGATGGGATCCTCCTCCGTCACCGGGAACAGGATGGGGGCAGACGTTGGGCCCTGCCACACGTAACGCTTCCATTTAATCCCAGTTAGATCAGCCTGGGGACAGGAAAGAACAGTCAGGTTGCAGGTACCTCCAGCGAGCACGTCCTGCTACGGGGTGGTGGCACGGGGAGGAAGGGGGGGATTGATGCCCCAGGATTTAATGGGAAGTTCGGTGTGCCTTAGGAGATGGACTGGGAACAATCAGGGAACCTGGTTTAATAGCTCATTAAATAGCTGCAGTAAAGCAAGAGTTGCTTGTTTTCACTGCTGCTTTAAGGTTGCACAGAGAAAAATCAGGTTTGGTATAAAGTAAAAGAGTGAGAGACGAGTGAGTAATGTTATTATTCACAGACTGCAACTGTCCAATCTCCTAAGCACTTGCCTTAGCAAAGAACAGCTTTCTTTTTGCTTACTTATGCATACACTGCCTTTTCCATCCAAGATCACTCCATGGAAATAGGTGATACAGTAAATCACACATTCTTCCAGCAATCTACCCACTCTGGAAAATTTCACAAGTTTCTCCATTGTACAAAATTCTCTGTGTCTCCCCCAGGAAGCCTCTCGTGTTCACTGATTTTACTTCTCATTCCTCACACCACATTTCAAGAATTTAAGTCCTCGTTTTATCATTCAATTACATGTCAGACCTGCAACCACGTTGATTATGATCCACTAAACCCCTTCCTAGGCAAAAATTAATTTGACTTTACACAGGGAAAGAGTTACTACTCAGTGTAAGGGGCAGCAGACAATTCCTGGATTATCTACACCACAACACCAAGTTTTAAAACTCAGTTTTTCACTCGAGCACAGGCACCTTAGGGCAGGTAGGGGAGGCATTGCCCCGGGTTCTCTCTGAAAAGGGAGAGCAAGGCAGGCTGGCATTTGCTAAGAAGTTACTATTTTTTGTCTTCCCAATCTGACAACACACAAAAGATTACTGCAACATTTAAACCTAACATGGCAGCCTCCCTACCTTCAGCGGGAGAGCAATTTAGATGAAAGGTTGTCTGCAACAGTTGCTACTTTAGAAAGACTTTCAGATTTAAAATTGCACTGTTAATCTGGAGCTGCAGGCCTGATGCAGCCTGCAGACACGGGCAAACTGTCCAGATTCCCCTCCATCCAAAAATATGAGTGCCACAGCTTGGCACAGGATTGTTGTAACAATCTCTAGAATCATAAATATCAGGCAGGCAGCTAAGATTAGCTCATTTGCATTAAAAGCTGATGAAACAGCTCAGCACAGACACCAAAAAATTGCATCACAGTCCAGTTATATCAAATTTACTTTCGGAGCTACCAAAATCCAACAATGTGAACGATTTGATATTTGGGTTATAAAAAGACTACAAAATGGTGCACATCAAAACACAAGGCAGGGAGGGCATCACCAAAAGCAGCCCTCCAGCATAAAAACAAGCAGGGAAAGGGATCCGTTTAAAAGCGAGAAAGAAGGGAGGCTTCGCCTCGGATTTGCCTGGGATGTCACGAGTGGGGAGGGAAAAGAGAAAGTTCCCCGAGATGTGGGGCTGGGAGGAGCAGCTCCCTTCCCCTGCAAGAAACACCACGCTCAGAGGCAGGGATGCGGGAGAAAGGAGGAAAAGTTGGAAGGCACGGAAAGGGAAGGAAAAGGCGAGTTGCAGGGAGCCTACTATCCAGGAAGAAAGCGGAGGGAGGGGCGAGGAGGCGAGACAGACAGCGATGGAGGGGAACCAGAGGGGCATGGGAGAGTTGGCCGCTCCAGGCAGGGCCTACTCCGAGGGCTCATCCAGCAGAAGCTCTGCTAAAAATGGCTGCTTTGCTTCCACTGCCCCTTCCCCCTCCCCCAGAGCTCCGAGCCCTTCCCTCGGTGGCCCCGGGCGTGTGTGCGCCGGGGGCCGACACTCACCAGGCAGAAGAGGTTGGAATGGCAATCCTCCAGGCTGGCCCCGTTCGGCACGAAGCAGGAACTCATCCTCACAGCCACAACCCACACGCCATTATCCCACAGCCTCCGACAAGAAAGAAAGAGACAGACAGAGAGAGAGAGAGGGAGAGAGAGGGAGAGGGAGAGAGGGAGAGACAGACAGCGAGAGGGAAAGGGGGAGGGGGGCTCTGCACACGCACAAATAATAATACAATTAAATAAGGGATTTACAGACACACGCACACGCACGCGAAATAGTAGCAGGGGGAATAAACCGCGAGGAGAGACAGAGAGGTGTGGGAGAGGGGGGTAAAAAATATATTAAAAAAAAAAATTTTTTTTTCAAAAAATTTTAAAGAGGAACTCAGAACGTTTTCTCGTCTTCCGAAGCTCAATCGAGGGTGTAAAGCCGCCGTGGAAGGGGAGAACAGAAAGAGGGAGGTGGTAAGTAATCCAACGACGGGAGATTAAGATCAAAATCCTCCCTGTTCCTCTTGTCTTCTCGTTCGCATAAGGAGGGGAGGGAAAGGAGGTAAGGTGAAGGGGTAATTGATCCAACAAGAGAATAAAAATGGGGTAATTAATCCAGGGGGGCTAGGGGTAAAAATCAGTTGACATCCCTCCTTCCTCTCTTCTCAGATGCCAAGCAAGAGAAGCAGGAAAAAATAAATAATCCAGCGGGGGCAATTAATCCAGAACCTCCCCCTCCTCTTCCTCCTGTTCCTTTAGTCATCAGATGAGAAAGGGGCAAATTGTGGAATGACTGGGAAGGATTGGCCGTGGGAGAGAGAAAAATCCAGGCTCGTCTCTTCGGAGTCCGAGGGCAACAGGGTGTGGGGGGGTCAGATTCTTCTCCCCTGCTCCAAAAATATTCCAAATAAATTAAAATTTAAAATCATAAAAACAAACTTCAGGGGCCAGAAGAAAGGCCAGTCTAAAGAATTCGTAAAGGCAGAGCAAGAAAAATTTCCTGGGGTGTACCCCAAAAAAACATCTGCGGGGGCAGGGGAGGGGGGAAGGTATTCCTTGAGAGAGAAAGGCCGCAAAAGTCTCCTCAGCAGCCCAGCGGGGGATTAAATTCCCGTGTGGAAACCCCCCCTCCCCAAAACGAAATACTCTTCGCAGCGAGGGCGAAACCAAAATATCCTCCGTTGGGTAAAAATTCCTTCCGTGGGGAAAGGAGGGAGGGGGAAAGAGGGGTGGAAGGAGGAAATTGCGGGTGACCCTCGAAGTCTCTTCGGGGAAGGATGGAGGAGTCTCCGGGAGGCCGATCCCCAGCCTTTTC
>VZTR01024970.1:195496-237810 GCA_013400775.1 Chaetops frenatus
GATTTTCTTTTATGTGTTTTTTTTTTGTTCAAATTTTTCTTTTTTTTTTTTTTTTCCCTGGAATTACAGATATTCTGTTTTGTGAGAAATTCTCGAAAACTAAGAAAATTTGGGAGTTTCTCCTTGAAAATAAGGCAAAAAGTGATCTGATAGGGTTAGAACTAGAAAATCAGATAATTCACTTAATTTGGTTGTGTTAAAAACATTCTAAGAGTTTATTAAAACCACAAGTCTCATTACAACAAACAGAACATCTTTTATAATCACATCTGTCTGCTGCTGGTTCCTGCCTGTTCTGCTTCCCAATCAGATGGGAAGTTATCTGTAATACATGTAGGGAATGTGAAAAACCATTTAAAACATGTATTTAAATAATAATAAAGGCTGAAAATTAAATGTTTCAGGTGAGCTTTTCCTAGTTAGGATTATAGGAGATAGCTATATAGAGAGATATAAATATAGATATATTTATCCTGAAGTGATAAGGTAGCTTTTATTTCTAATACAGCAAGAGAAAATAACTGACACACACACAACCAGCCACTCAAGGGGGGAAAAAATCCCAAACACTGTCTATAGAATCCACCTACAGATATGTCCTTGGAGAAAAACTGATGAGAAAATTATCAGGCAAATTTTCCTTGCTGTTTCCTTTCTGGAAGTTTTTGCCTCTCATAACAGCACAGGCATGGCAAGTGATATGTATCAGAATTCATCCATGCAGTATATTTTGCACATCAAATTGATTATCCATGACTTCTTAGGCAAACACAGGAATGCAGAAACATGTCAGCTGTTACAGATAGAATATATGGGCCTTGCACTCCTCACTTTACATTTAGAAAGAGCAGCAGATAATGAGCTCAACCATTACCTTGAGAATAAATTTCATTTCCAAGTTCAGAAGTATCTCTGGATTCTCATTTGTTTTGTGAACCAGAACTTACAGGTAGCTCACAACATTTGTCTTCTGAGCTGTGTTTGTCTCCAGAGTAATTGTCATAAGTGGGCAAAGGCTTTGATGTCCTCATCTTCATGCCTTCAACCATGATGACCTTACAGACTCAAAGCAATCACTGCAAAATACAGAAGACAAGGAAAAAAATTAAGAAAATAAAAGCCCTGTATTTTTCCCTTCCTTAAATTCCCAGAATTCATCTTCAGCTTCGTGCCTGTAGAAAAAAAAAGAATCAGACTAAAACATTACCCTTCTGTATGTTTCATCTGATATAATTGCTTGACAACAAACATTGCTTGCTCTGAAATATTCTGCAGTGAATTTATTCACACCAGGAAAAACACATCAGAAAGGTGTCTAGTTTGAAAGTTTCCAAATCAGACACCAGAGACAAAAAACAGAGTGACAGAACAGGCAAGACACAACCTGGAACCATTCTGGGGACACACAGACCAGCTTTTCATCAACAGCCACAAGAAATATTAGACAACCAAAAGTTTTGAGATCAGCAGGTTTTGACAAACCCATAATTAATCCTGAGCTGTAATAATAATAATGTATGTTTGAGCAATAAGTCGTAAGTGCAATTATTTTTTGCAGATGTTTGTTATTCATTACAATGGAAACTGTTCCACTCTACAGTGTGGCCAAGTGGTATCAGACACCATTTTTACTGAGACTCCAAGCACAAGATGTTCAATCTCAGGAGGTGAATTCCTAGACATTAGGCTGATAAAGCCATTTGAGATACTGTGAAACATTTATCATGTAATAGTTAAGTTTCGTTTTGTGGTTTACAAAAATCCATTCACAAAACTACAGAAGCTTGTCAGGCATTCTTTATTTCCAAAGAATAACACTCATCCATAAAAACTGTCTGATTTACATCACTGTGAGTGCTGGCAGATGAAAATTACTGGATTAAACAAATAGTGTCTTATTGGAAATCAAAGCTACAAGTTTGAGTCACTCCTGAGATACTCAAAGCTGACCAGGTTTAGAGGCCATTGAATACTAGAAATGCCATCTGCTTTCCACATATTGGCCTTGCTGTTGGCAGAATTCTTGCAGGATTTTACAGTGAAATCAAAACAAGTCCAAATCTGGAAGACTTGAAAATCTGGCCCCGAATCACTGCAAAATGCAAATAAAACTTTAAGTTGCAATCACAATACAGGAGTGGAAATGGAGTTCCAGCTGGAAGTTCAGTCAAACCCCTTTGTATTGAGTGACCACTACTCAATTTTGTATTTGGCATCAGACTTCAGGACTTGTGGAGCAGAAAACCAGGGAGAAGGCAAAAGATCTGAAAGCTTCAGGGAGGAAACTGGTGGGAAGTGCCCTTCCTCTCCATGCAGACCCTGCACAGCCCCTGCAATTGCAGTGAACAAATAAAAGGCAAGAAAACACAACATATGGATCCTAAACCCACAAACTGCTGGAAGTACAAGAGAGAATAAACCCCCTCCTGTCAGGCAGAGCAGAGCCTGTGTCAACAAGAATCACACACTCCCACTGTTGCTCAACAGATGTACTTGAACTAGAGATAAGGCACTCCAAAACTCCAGGGAAGTTATGTGCAAAAGGTGTTGCCTCCTGTGCCTCTTTCCATGCAGGGAAGGGAACACCAGACACCTAAGTTTGCACTGAGTCAGGAAAAATGAGCAAAAGAATCCTTATCAGTATAAATTATCTGGAGTAGAAGATGGGGGACAGCCTTATAAAGCACAAGCACAGATATAGTCAATACATTTATAAATTCAAATACAGCAGGTACACTTACCACTGGAGAAAACCGTCACTCAATCTCTCTCCTGAGGAAAGCTTTAAGCCTATTTTACTTTTTTCAAAATTATGTCACCTGTGAAGTCCCGTAAGTTAATATTCTCCTGCAGATAAAGTGGTTGTCTTCACCTTTTGGCAGCTGTAGTAAGAACAAAACATATCCTGCAAGAAGGTTTTACTCCTGAGGGTAATCTCCTCAAAGAGTAAGGAGAAAGCACGAGTTCAAATCACTTGCACAATCATGTTTCATAACTGTTCCCAGTCTGGTGGTGTTGGTCCTTCCTGAGTACAAAAAATGCACAAACTTTTCTCCCTCTTCTACTGAGAGGGGGAAAAAAAAGTCTGCTTATCCTTGGATACACAGAGAGTTTGGAGGAGCTCCAAACAATGGAGCACTGTGTGCCCCACTCATCACACAGACACTGAAGAAAGAGTGTGGCAAAGAATGCACAAAGTATGTAATTACTGTTTCACAAGATAATTCCATTATTAATACATCCCCAAAGATAGCATGCACAGTGCTGGAGTTTAATTAGATGGTAACTGGAGGGGGTTTGAATTTATGAGGTAATAAATATATTTTGGACTAATAAACTCCAAGGCTGAAGTGTTTATTAATCTAGAATATAAAGATTACATAGTTGATAGGAGACAACCTCGGGTTGTGCTGAGATGCCTGTTGTTTATACACTTCAAAATTAGTATTTTCCTCCTTTTGGGTGCTAGATCAGAAAGCCAAGATTGCTGTGGATGGTACTGAAAAATACTAGAAACTGTCCAACAATTCTGTGTTCTCAAAGGCAAAGGCTATTTAAGTCTCAGCAGATGGTGTTTTAAAGTTTCACCTTTTAATCAATTTATCACCTCCTAAACTGTTAAGCACTGCAAATAAACTCCCTTCTGACACTCAGTGCCTCATTCTGATGGTAAAAAGCAGAGATTCCCTTGTAGAATAAACCAGACCTTTACAAGACTAACAGATCTCTTCTATGTTCCCCTCAAATACTCAATTCCACCTCTATTTTCCTGCTTCTATATTCACCTCCAAGACCACATGAACAATTTTGGTGCCTCATTGAATTTTTTTTGTTTCCTGAACATGGTTGTAGAAACTTTTTGCCTAGTGCAGCACATTAAGGATTTGGAAACCAACAGTTGTGAGGATTTATATCCCAAACAGCTGTGCCAGGAAGTCTGTGAAATCAAATGGTTTCATCTATTAACTTGTCCTCAGGTAGTTACAACTAGAGCTTTATAAATTACCTCACAGTTCAGTCCATTTAAACCACATTTCTCTCTTGTTTTGCAAGTGCCAATGCCTCACTCAGGCAAGACAGAAGACCAGGTTTGTTCCAGGAAAAAATGGGCATGATTGAAGTCAAGCACCTATTTTGCTTAAGCCAAAGCTAAATTTAGAAAGAAAAAGGAAGAAACACGAGGAGGAACAACCTGTAGGACCTTGCAGGTGAATTAAGACTGAAAAGTGCAAAGGAACTGTTCCCATACCTGGCTGAGTGATGGATGCAGGACAAAACCAGGGGAATCCTGGATGTGCCAAAGGAACTGTGGGGCAGGAGAAGAGGAGAAGAGAGGCAAGAAACACCACAGCTTGGATATATTAGTGAGGAAAAACCCTGCTTCTCTGAGCCAGCCCATGCTGGGTGCCAGCAGGAAGAAAGTTTCATTACCAAGGGCTGTAAAGATTTAAAGATATTTAGGAAAATGTTTATTAAGGAGCTTAGGTGATCCAAATAGATATTGGCTGTGTGTTCAGACAGATTCCAGAGTGGTTCCACAGGTTCAGGGCAAAGGCCTCAACACTAATTCTTGAAAAGACTCTACAGGTAAATCAAGGAAGATGACAAAGAACCTTTTCCAAAGCTCCTGCTTTTTCATTGCCAGGCTTATATCCTTTCACCAACAGAAACAAGTCACAGAACCAACTTTCCAATATTAAATCTCCAGGCAGTGTGTTATTCATACAGCTTATGGAGATGTCTTTACCCTCTGGAAAAACAAAGTTTAAGAAAAATGGCTCCATCTTTGGGGAACAGTTTAAGTCTCAGGATAACTACATTAGGAAATCTAACTCTATTACTTTCTATCTTACATTTTATTACAAGATTGGTAATAGGAAATTACCAAATAAAATTGGTATTTTACTTGGTAATTTTTTTCCATGGGCCTCGTCTAATATGAAAGATGGTGATCATCAAATTTATTCAAGTTTTCTTGTCAACAACATCATTAACCAAATCCCTCAATTTCAAAGTAAATAAAAGCATCTGGGCTTCTTGCACAGCAAGACTGACTTGCATATTTAAGCCTCATATATAGATGAATCTGCACTGGACCAAATTTGCATATTAATGAAGGACTAATTGCTCTTTGCAGTCAATTTTATGCAGATGAATTTACTCCTCTCAGTACAATTTTCAAAATGTTCGGAAAGAACCAAAAAATGTAAAAACTTTGTAAAAGTACACAAATGTTAGACAATCAAGGAAGAAATATCCTAATGGCTTCCAACAGCTTTACATTAAATTGTACATAATTCATCTTTTATACTGTTGCTTTATTTTAACAGCCTCCCACAAAGAACAGAACAATCCATGGAATAACTTCAGCCTATTCCCCCTCCTCGGTCTCAAATTTTAACAGCTTGTAATAACCCATTATATGATCCAGTTTCCAGCTGGAAGGATGGAGCCTGAATTTTTAGGGGAAGTTAAATTTGCTAAACAGGAATTTATTTACTCCCAGTCATCCTCATGCCACAGGACAGGACAGAGTTGGTCCCACACATTTTTAAAGCGGTTTCTATCCAGTTCTGCACTATTAGGGAAAAAAAGGCCCAAATCCTTGTTGAGCCTCCCCTGAGGTAAAGTTCAAAATACCAAAAAAAGGGCAGGAAACTTCATGGGAAAGCAAAACACCAACAAATGCTGAGGGAAAAATGATAATATTGGGGGGGGAAGGGGAGAAGATATGGAAGTAGAAGAGAAAAGGAAGTGGAAATGGAAGGAGAGAAAAATGATGCTTCAATGTGTTCATTCAGGTCTGGCTAAAAAAATGAGAAGGATTTGGGAGAAAGTTCAAGGCAAAGTAAACAAATAAAAGAAAAAAATGCAGCCACAAATGGAGCCACAAAAAAGAAAAAGAACAGGAAAGATAATGAAAAAAATGAGAATCAGAGAGCACACGATATATAAAGAAACAAATAAAAGAAAATACAAAACCCACAGTTCTTCCTAATTCTGCCAGAACAGAAGGGCAGAGTTAGTGGGAATGCATCAGGAATCTGAATTTGCATGTAGAGCCTTCCTCCTGCCAAAGAAAAAAGCCTTATTTTAACTGTGAAGACTGATAATCATAATATTTATATGTATCATAAAATCACTTAGAGAAGACCATTTTAATCAGAAAATAAATTGCATAAAAGAAAGTTAGATCTTTAAATGACTTGGAGGCCTTTAGTAGAAGGAACATGGGAATACAGTTCACATTCCCCACATCTGCCATATCTTTGATTGCATTTTTTTCCCTTCTCTGCAGCTTTTGCTGCTTTAATATCTCCTTTTTGAGGCAGAGAGTTTTCACACAGATATATGATGGGTTTATGGTGGTACCAAGAAATCTTTTATGTTTTTACTCTATTTCTTCTCTAATAATTCCTACCATCCCACTTCTTGGACCACACTCAGCTTACAGGTCTCCTATGATCCCACAATTTGGTTCCTGAGGGGAAACAGTTTATAAACAATATTTCATGATAAAAATACAATAATCTTCAGAATTAATATCTTTGGAGTGAGCTGTTGAGTTCTTCCCAAAGAAGAATCAGAAAATCAGCCAGGAGGTCACTTTGCCATTTCTCTTTTTGGTCTTTCCCACCTTGATGTCTGAAGAACTTGTCTGGGATAAACTCACTCCTCCTTGAGCAATAAAGGCAATGGTTTTATGGAAGTAAGATCCCATTGCATGAAGAAAAAGGGAATAAAAAAGGCTTTAGGGCAGAGGAGTTGGCAGAAAATATCAAACCAAGGAAAAGGACAGGGGAAATGACAAGAGGCTTCCACTAGCACTCAAAAAAAGAACAGACCACATAAGAAAGATAAATAGAGTTATAAAATAATAACAGTAATAATTGGAAAAGAATGACAAATACTCCAGCAGGAAAAAAGTGGAATGCTACTGCTGAAGAATTCTCACTGAGTAAACAGGACTCAGTTTAGCTGGTCAGCCTGGAGGTTTGGATTTTAAAAGTTATTTGACAGCAAATTACAGCTCTTTTTGTACTTTGAATTTTGGATTATTAATTCAAAATATTTCCCTGTTTTGCTCACAGAGGAGAAGGAAGGGAAATGTATCTGCTTTATAATATTTGTACATTTGCAAACCTGCTCTGGGCACTCCCCCTCTTTCCCCAAAAATGTCTGGTTCAAGTGATTAATGCTGTGTGAATGTAAACAAAGATAATTATTCAAACAAGAACAAGATGTTCCACCCAAAATCATTTGCTTTCCAGTGGCTGAGATGCCTACTTCCAATCACCAAGAAAAGTTAACCTGACCAGATTTAATTAACCACTTAATACAATAATAAAGATGCACAAATAATAGGGGAGGAAGCCCACAGAGGCAACAGTGAATCCAAGTAAATCCCTCCAGCAAGCACAAAGTCTGGGCTGTTATCACCTGACTACACTGATGTAAGAATTCCCAAGTTTTTAGATGCACTAGGCACAGTTTTGCACTTGTCTATGTGGAACTTGATTAATAGATGGTTTTAATTATTATTAAACAAACAACAAAAATAAAAAGCAAGAAACCACATCCCTAAAATTCAATGATAAAATGAACCCAGTGATATTTCTTAACTCTGTGCTTCAAACTCATAGATGAAGGCAGCTGGTTTGTACAGATTATTTGAGGAGTACAGGAAAACAAATTATTATTTCCTCATATATAAATACATATAAGGAGACATCAGACAGGTATTTTCAAGACAGAGTTACTATTTTCAGTAGAAAAATAGACTTATTCTGGAATATTCCTTAGTAATGAAACAAAAGCTTTCTATTACAACAATAAGGTAATTTGCAAGCATTAAATGCCATAAATTTGGAATGCTGCAAAATATTTTACATTTCAAAGAATGCTAGGAAATATTACTGGCCCTGGATCTCTGGATAATGTGTGCAGCACTTGCTGGCTGAGGCAGGCTGGACTCAGAGTGGTACCAAATAATGGGTATTAAAGAGGAGGACTGGGCACCAGCCCTTCCATTTTCTCTCAGTAAAGTTTAAACATCCCTTAAAATAAACAACTCTGTGCAAACCAGCAGATCTGCTATTGATTCATTCTGTTCATAAAAAGTAACAACATCATGCTAAATTCAATCTAGTCAATGAGAAGTTTATGAGCCTAAATATATCAAAAGGGCAATGAAAGCTAATATATAGTGATTAAATAACAATCTGTGAGGAAAAGACACCCAACTTTCAATTCCAGGGCAATGGAATCATCTCCTGATGAAAAATGGGGCTTGAATTGTTTCAGAGGACACTGCAGCCATTTGCACTTTTTAGCAGCATGGAAGTTCACAAGGCAAGATTAACTTATAATTTAACAGAAGTGGATCTCGAATAAAGTTTTTTTGATTAAAATCTCCATTTCTGTGCCTCCTGGCAGTGGCAATATTGCTGGAACAGGACATCAGCTGCAACACCAGTGACTCTGGAATGCACTGCCATAAACTGTAAATCAGCTTTGTCCTACTTTAATATTGGCTTAACAATAAAAAAAGAACTTTGATGTTTAATATTTAAAGAGTATAATTATCCCTTTAGAACTGAGTCCAGAAGGACCCTTGATGGGTACACAGTGTGAAACAACAATGAAGGGAATGTGGTTTTGCTCCATGAGGAGGCTTTGATTTGTAGGACCCAGCTGAAAGGTGAATTTGTGTGTGCTGAGGAGATGCCACAGGGACTCTGGAGCAGGGGAAATGCTCTCCCAAGGTGCCATGGACAAAACAGAACAACAAGGCTCAAACACTGTCAGAGCAGGGAGCTGTGAACAACATCCATGACAGGAATTGTCCCCAGCTGGCCATGCTGGGGCCTTGGTTTGGAAATCCAGACACAAGGGTGGCTTTCTCCAGCATTGTTTTGGAAGTCAAGATTTGAGAAAGCAAAGCCTCCCTTTCCATTTTCCTCTCCTTCCTACCTTTTGTCACTCCAGGTTGAGTGAACACAGAGAAATATCAATTTCTGGGAGGAACACTTTAATCATGAGCTAAGCATTGTCCCTGAACAGCAAAGGAATAATGTTCAGATCCATAATATTTCTGTTTTGGGGGAAAGGTCAGAGAGGAAGTCCTGCAGCTGCACTGCACCCAGAGGGTGCAGGGTGATTCTGAAGGTGACTGCCCATTTCTGCCAACCCTGAGGACTCTGCTCTGCCCAGCAAGGGGATGGCCAGCTTGTCTAGACCGAGGAGGATCCATGGATTACACGGCTGGAGCACACATATGCAGGCCCTTGTGAGGAACAAAAGCACAGAGCTATTTACTGCCTCACACAGATGGGTAAGTCCACTCTGGAAATCTCTGCAGCCTTGTGAAATCAGGATGACGTGTCTGGAATTCTTCCTCTCCTCTCCACTGCTGAAGTAACTCAGGCAAATGCAAGTTGGCAGCTCCTTTAAAGACTCCAATTTACCCATTTTACATAATAACTTTCAGCTGCATTAAACACTAACACACAAAGAAGCCAGGTAGCACCAACACTGAAATCTAAATTTGGATTACTCACAGAGAAAACACACAAAGTCTGAATGATCTTGCAATTAAATCAGAAGAAAATTGAAATAATTTTTTACACTAAGATGGATTGTCCATGGGACACATCAGTCTGCAGCCAGAGGGAAGTTGTGGGAGCAAAGTTCTGCACTTCCTGAGGCAACTGAGGAATGGCAAATACATCAACACACCTCTAGACCTACTGGTTCTTCCCAAATCCAGAAAAATCCATTCTCCTGGGGCATTATAAGCCCCTTCTCAGAACAGCCCTGCCAAAAGAAAAGTGCAGATTTATGTATTAAAGGATCCTCTTATTCCATGGCTCCTGCTGAGTGTTTGCCCCAACCCTGAGTGCATGGCTGTCCCACTCCTTGGATATTCATTTACTTGTTGCTGGGCAGAAGGAAACCTTAAATCATAACTCTCAGATTAGATTCATTTGGTCTTTCAATTTCCAATCTAAATTTTAATTAACTCTTTTCCTTCAGCACTGCATTTTATCATGATGAATTACTTGGAGGAATACACAACACAGAAGCACTACAGAACAACCAACTGTAAAAATATTTACTCTGAAATTTTCATTTATTTTTCTCCAAACTGTTAAAAAGAATGTACAGACCTAGCAACAGAAATATGAGGTGACAGAAGAGAATGGGACAGATCCTTGTGAATCCACTCCATTTTACCTGGCACATAAAACTAAACTGGCCTCAGCTTGACGTAACTGATATATCTCAAAAATGAATGTTAGACATGAAATAGCAAAAAGGCTGGCGAGCCAAATTTATCTTACAAGTTTGGGGTGGTTTTTTTGCTATTATTCCCTTTCTATATTTTCAAAATATTCACTAATGCTCTTTCCTTTCAGAAGGAAATGTAAGTCTCTCAAAATAATATTTACAAGCTCAGCTGCAAGTTCCTCCATGGTAATTCAGCCTGGCTGTTTGTTACTCTTTGTGAGGAATAGTTCTGCTCGAGTTCTCCACAGAGAAGAAAACAACTCTGTTTTCCTGATATACTTCAGATTCAAATTATTGAAGTGCAGGATGGAGAAATGAGTTAGATAAAGGCATGGGAAATGTGTCATTCATACCTGGCTGCTGTGATGAGCTCACTGGGAACTGATAAAGCTGTGAGTGTTAAAAGAATTTTAATGAGAAATGATATTGACCTAAGTGCCAGTGTTATCAGCACTACTACATTTAAAATAAATTAATTTTAAAAATATTTAAGTTGCACTTCAGCAGTGTCCACTGACAAATATTTTAGTTTAATATCTACCCTTGATTTCCACTAAAATACCTTTAGATGAGAATATCTAAAGCAATTTCCATCTTCATTTCCTACAGTCCTATAGCATTTTATGCTCTTATAATTAAAAACAATTCCAACTTCTTTCCTCTTTGTAACTAATTCAAAGACAGATGTAACACATATTTTTGGCTACCTCCTCTCTAATTGACAACATTGTTTCTATGCAGCCTTTCAGAAAGTTTCCAGCTGCAAACAAAAGTGTCCAGAGCAGAGCAGGGGGGGTGTTGTTCCTGGTTATTAATGGAAGAAACTCAAACTATAAAGTAACTCTCATGATTAAGATGAACTATCAATAATCATCTATTTTTAAGTGCAGCATCCTATAAATCTTCCTAATTAGTAAACTAGATGTCTTCTTTTTAGCAAACAATCCCCAGCCTCCCTCCTTATTTATTTCCCTGAAGTCAATTATGTTTGCACCTGCTGGCCCAATCACCTAAATGACAGATTCTGGATGGAAGGGAGAAGCTGGGCCATAAACAACAATTTCATTATAGCTCAATTTAAAGTATTTGCCTGCACCTATTTTCTCTGCTTCATGAAGGATGTTGATGTTATTTCCTCCTCTGTGGCTCTGTTCTCCTGTATGTAGGAGATGTAGCAGCACCAGGAAGAATTTCACTGCTCCCAATCTATCCTTAACTGTTGACTCCATAGGAATCAAAGCTGAGATTTTCCTGGAGAGGAAGGACTGGAGTGATCTCCAAGTCTGGGCTGAAAACCTGATAAAAGTTTAAAAAAAATTTAGTTGGTTGCTAAAAAGGACTCTTTATAAAATAAAGGTTAGGAAATATTTCTTTAGAATACAAAAATAACAGAACTATTTTTGCCATGAAAAGCTGTGGAGGAGGGGGTACTCCTGGTGGTATTTACCTATCACAGGAATTTAAAATCCATCTGCTCCCTAAATCAAATTGGTTACTTTTCCAAAAATCTTCCAGAATGCAATTCAGTCTCTGGATGAAAAATCCTGAAAATTTCAGAATGGAATCTAAGCCTTGAAGGATGAAACAACACAGAGATGGATCTCAAACTGTGACAGCACACAGGCCTATCCCACAGGAGCAGAAGGACACACTGGAGACTGAAATCTGTTTTGGTTCATTTTGTTCTTGAGTGGAAACTCAACAACATCCAAACCATCACAGTTCTACAGCTCAGATGTTCAAAGAAATTCACATTTCCTTCCATCAGCTGAAACACAACACACCTTCAAAATATGTTCTGAAACTGGTTCACTTTGAGTGTTAAGTCAATATTGGGCAGAATTACCAATTTACCATAATTATCCCACAATAAACAGTAATTTGGGTGAGTGTGTAAAACTGGACTGTGTATAAATTAAAACAGTAACCAAAGGGAAGGCAAACAGGCAGCTAAAGCGCTAAGAGAGGAGCCTTGGAGAGAGGAACTGCACAGCATTTTTATGGAACACGTGGGGAAACTGTGCAGCATGGGAGCTTTGAATGTTAATTCTGCAGCTGCACTAAATCCTGTGTGTCAGACTCTGTCTGCAAGCAAGCCAGATTTAAGGAAGCACATTTTCACTGCAGCATTGGAGGCTGAAAAATGGTTAACTTGGTTAAGTTCACCAAGAGGAAGTTTATATAAGAGTCTAAGATGAATTCCTTCAGCTGTGTTCCACTTCAGAAGTAGCTCTTAGTTAAATAGTAAAGTACTTTTCTAAGTATTCTTCCATTAATTCTTCCTATTAATGAAGAAAAGCATTTCATGATCTAGAACTCTTCAATTAAGATAGTCATTATCATAAACAGATGTTTTGTTTGACAGTTTGAGGGAGACGGGTGTGCTGTGATTTAGTTCAGAGATTTCAGTTCAACTGAAGACTTCAATTAAATAACCTCACCCTCATCTCCAAGTGTATCAATCACAAAGTCACCGTTCTGAGGGACAGAATTGGAGGTGTTTGGTTTTGCTTTGTGACAGAAATGTAAACAAACAGCTGAGGACTGGGGTTAAGTCCAGCATGAGGACCAGGGTACATGGCAGTGAGATAACACATGTGGCTTAACAAGCACCCCGTTATCTCCTTGGAGCAGACACAGGAGCTGGGCCTGTCCCTCACCCACAGGCTGCAGACAAAGGCTGGGGCAGGTTGAAAGTCATGTATCAACTCCTAAAAAACCTCAACCCCTGCAAATAATGCACAGCCAACTGTGATATAAATATGAAATGCAGAGGGGGAAAGTTCTTCTGTGGAAATGAACCTGTACATTTGGAAATGCGGTCTTGTCAACTGTAAGGATCTAAAATTCATCTCTGCATTTCCTCCTAGACCATACAAGCCTGGCCACTGTGCTTTCACTTAACTGAAAAAAAGGCTAAGTTAGTGCTTCCTTTCCAAAACAAAATAATTTTCAGAATAAGGAGTACTTTAATTTCCCTTCACCTTCTGAATTAGTGTCTGCTTCCTAAGTTTTACAGCCTAATTTTACAGACACAAGCAATTACTTTTAAATTTGGTAAGACATTTAGTCACTTGACCCTTTCAAGCAAAAAAAAAAATCCTTTTCATGCTTGTAAAGTGTTACAGGCATAATCTGGATAATCTTATTACATGACAAACACAGTCTGACTTGTGGATAACACTTCCTAATAAACGAACACACCTCTGTTAAAACAAAATCTTTTGCTAGAAAAGAAGTAGAAAAGTCCCCCATACGCTTAAGAGAATTTTAAATATTGTCACCAAGCTAAAAACAGCAAGTAAATATTAACTCTGTGAAGTGCAAAACAAGTTTTATTGACCTGTGAAGTAAATATTGACTGAAATGAAGCAAATATTGATGTGCTGACGGGGATGAATCCCCTTCACCACAGCAAACAAGATTTTGCCTACTACATTTCTGGGTTTGTATTTATTCTAAAAGCTCTGAAAGGAGATATTTCCTTTGCCAGACATTTGCTTTTTAAACGCAAAACTGTCTTTCCTCAGTGACCAAATTGGATGTGCATCCAGAGGGCTGGAATATTGCACAGCACACAGGTTTGATAAGTTGCTTTCAGAGAGAAAACTCACCTAACTAAAATCTGACCAGACAACAACATCCAAGACCCCTCGTAAACAGAAAGTCAAATTCAGTTCTATGAGTTATGTTAGAACATTAATTTAGATTCTGAACATTAAATATATTACTGTATATCACACACATGGTGGGATTCCTAGGGCTGTCCTGTGCAGGGCCAGGAACTGGGTTTGATCCCAGTGGGTCCCTTCCAATTCAGGATATTCTATGATTTAACAAGGAAAATACAGAATAATTAAGGATATAACTACTAGCAGGTATACAAATGGAATATAAATTAACAAACTCATCTACTCCTTCCTAGTAAATCCACTCATGTTCACACACATGAGAATTCATTGTTCAATTGAACGATTTGCATGTTCACATGAACAAATTCGATGGGGAAAAACCCCTAATTTTGTGAAACTTCCAAGATTCTATTGAAAATTCTGGCACCTTTAAGGACACCCATTAGGGAATATCAACATCATGATCATTACATCTTCTGACCTAAATACCTCCATAATGGTCTAACAGCAGCAATTAACACACACCTCCCGAAATTCCTTAACAGCTGAATAATTTTTGAGTCACTGGATTTAACAGATCCTCCAGTGTCACTACAAGAAAAGCCCGGTACAGGAAACAGCTTCTCCTCTTGGTTGTGATGACCACGGGAATCGCTCCTTCCTGCAGATAAAGACAGAGGCTGAGCACCCTCCTGTGCAGGGAGCAAAAACTACAGCTGCCCTTTGTGGCTCTGCTGGCTGATTTTCATTCAAGGCTTTATCTTTGCCTAAAAAAAACAAGACTCCGGGATTTAATTCAGCAGCTTTGGAACAATTACATGACACGATTGCAGTGGAATTACTCTCAGTTTAGAATGACTCCACAGGAATGAACACGCTGCTGTACACAGAGGGCTCGTAAGATTTCTGGAAACCTCAGGGAATGGGGTGATGTCATTGCAATACAAAAATATCTGCTTCGAATTCCTTGCGAGTCTCCTTGACAAAGCTTAGAGGAGCAGAGTTCAGCAGTGAAACCCAGCCATCACCTCGGGGATATTTGCAAAACTGGGCTCTATTCTTCGCTGTCTCAGATGCAGGAGCAAAGGAGCTGTTTTCCTGTGCTCAAAATGCAAACTGAAGTCAGGGTTTGTAGAGTTGCAGGAGACAGTTTTTAAAAGATGGAGCACTCAAAGCTCAGGAAACATTCGAATTTAAAAGGTTATTTGAGCCTCTTGGCAGGACTTTCAAATCCTTCAAAGAGTTTTAACTAAACTTTCTTAATTTTGCAGAAGTCTTCCACACTCAAGCAGCATTTTGGGTAAAATGAAGACAAACCAATAAAGCCTTTGAATATTCAGGACATTCTGCCATTCTACAGACTCTTACCAAAAAGCCCACATTTTTTTGTCATATCATTAACTAAAATTGCTTTCCCTGTATCTGAGATCAGCTCCTTTAAATTCCACCACAGATGAT
Source organism: Chaetops frenatus (assembly GCA_013400775.1). NCBI lineage: Eukaryota > Metazoa > Chordata > Aves > Passeriformes > Picathartidae > Chaetops > Chaetops frenatus. The sequence continues at coordinate 210,877 of VZTR01024970.1, forward strand.
GCTGCCCACCTCATTTTAAAGCACCAGCTCCTTCCACACCTTCTGATGAAAAATGGTGATAGAAAAGGTGAAGACTGTAATCCCTTAACCTGCTCAGGTTTCTGCAGAGTTCCTTCAGGACACAAAACATGTTCTTCTAATATTTCTGCCTATAAAACAAGCTCTCAGCAACTTCTAGCACAGAGTAACTCTTGCTGCAGAGGTAAATACTGAGCTGCCAGGGCATCCCAGGCAGAGTTCCACAAGGATCAGAGTTTGTTCCAATGTTTTGATGCACTGAACAACCCCAGGAAAAGCAGGTACACACTGATGGAAAGTGGTGATTGCACTGCTTAAGGAGGTACCACCTGTTCTTGGGAGGATGAGAAAGTCTGGGATACTTCTGAGGGTATAAACATCTAAAAATGTGCCTGGGCACTCTATGAAATTTATTGGCATCCTGGGAGTAGAATCCAAATACAGATTGGTAAATTCATCCCCAGGTATTCCATGACCTAATGTGTCCAATACCCATGGGAAAAGACTTCCAATTTTGTGTGAATAATCTCCCAAATCTCTCTTGTGTCAGGAGTTACTAAATCCAGAGGTCATTAATTGCACTAAGAAAACATACCTGTTAAATAACAACATCTCCGAAGAGTTACACACCTTCTAATGAGCTGTGAATTGGAGATAAATCAGCAAGTGTCCTGCATGAGCAAACACCATTGATTAATAAGCTGCCACGAATTAATTTCATATTTTCAGTGCATGTGGCAACAAGAAACAGTTTGAGAACAACGTGGATTTAAAGCTACATTTGTACTTTAATGCATTTTATAATTACAAAAAAGAAACAGCTGAACAAATCCTTTATATTTATACCCTTCCAAGCGATGTACAGAAGGCATGCATAATTTCCAATCATAAAACACTATTTAAAAATAAAGGATTTATAATTGCTCTCCCTGATTTGAGAAGCAAATTAAGATTTTTTTTCCCCCACATTGTCCTTCATAATCCAAACACGATGCAAGTGACTGACTGAGCAAAGAGTGGGAGAATGAACAATATGGCACAGCAGAAGCCAAATACAACAGGTTTATGTTAAGCTTGGAAGGATGAGGACATGGCCACAAAATTCTTGGAGTGCTTCCTGCCAGGCATCTGAAATCTGCATTGGTGCTGCTACTAAGCAGTATTGTGATAATTAGACAGAAAAATTATACAAATGAGAAAGGTCTTCTGAGTTCAGAGGGCCTACAGGAACAGGAGGCCTGTGGGTATATTTAATACTTAAATAGATCTGTAACAACCAGCCCAGGTTTCCTTCAGTCCATCAGCCACAGCCTGAGAGAAATGCAGAGGATATGTGACCTGAAATTCCCACTCAGGAAATTCTAGGCACAGTTTCCAAAAACATCATAAAAGTAGACCGAATTGTCTCCTCAAAACCTACCTCCAAGAGACACAGAGATGCAGCCAGTGTTTTCAGCTACTTCCTTGAAAATAAAAGAAGGTTTGTTGTTAGATGGTGCCACTGAACCCCAGACCACCTAAATCTTCCAAACGCTTACGTTTTTCACCTCGTAAGATCCATGTCTAAGGGCTGATCCTTCCCCTCTCAAGAGGTTACTGACCCCACTGCATTTCTGTATTTAAACTTTGGTATTAAACCAGTATTTCTGTTCTAACTGGAAACAACACAGCGCCGATTTTCAAAGCTGCTCGGATATTAGCCCCACTTTCCGTGTGAGCTGCATAACTAAACACTTTTTCTAGAAAAATATCTGAGCCAGGGAAAACAGATGCCATTTCTGGACGCACACTAATTTATTCAAGAGCATATTTCAAAAGAAAACCTGTATCTATTTCTTCCCAAGCCTCTCCCAAGAGCTACGGCAGCATTAACTAGGGCAGCGCTTTCCTCAGGTTTCCTGGGAGGCAAAGCCAATTTCCAGACAGCAGGACTCCTTTAATCGCCACCGACAAGTAATGATACCGCAGTACACATATATTTATATATATATATCCCTTCATTTCCTTCCTAGATTAATTTTAACTGACGCTTTCAATAAAAAGCAACAGGAACCACCCCCCTCGTTTTGGCGGGGTTGAGGCTGAGGGGAGGCGTCCCGTGTCCCCCCCCCCACCCTCACGGGGCCAAGACGGGGCGAAGGCCTCCACGTTGCCAGAGCAACGCCCAGCTCGGAGCCTTCCTCCTTCTCCCTCCTCTTCTTCCTCCTCCTCCTCCCCTCACGGCTCCTCCTCTTCCTCCCCCCGCCGCGCCCTCTCCCAACCCCCTCGGCCCCGGCGATGGCGGCTGGCGGCGGGCGGGAGGCGCCGGGCGCCCCATGAGGTACCGGGGAGGGGGCGGGAAAGGGGCCGCCCCCCGCGCCCCCTCACAGCGCAGGACGGCGAGGGGGACACGGGGACACGGCCCCGGGGTCACCCTTTCCTTCCCTGTGCGGGGATCCCGGCGGTGCAAACCCACCCGGCGGGTTCCCGGGGTCAGACCCACCCGAGGGGTTCCCCGCGGTTCAAACCCTCGCGGGGGTGCCGGCGATGTGCGGGAGAAGCTCCCGGAGCGCGGGGGGGAGCAGCGGCCCCGGGAGAGACGGGGAATGTTCGAAGGGGCCTCTATCAAGATCTTTATTTTAGTTAATTTGTTAAGGGGAGGATAAAATCTGGGGGCGTGCGGGAGTCTTCTCCGAAATCCCGTATAATAACTCGGTGATTGGAAAGTTTGCTTGGTGCAGTGCCAGAGGCAGCTGCGATCCTCCAGCTCCGACTTTCTGAACACCGAGCTGTCAGTTCTTGCAGAACCCGGCCCCAAAACACCAACTGCAGTGCAAATGAGGTGTCTTTTTTTATTCTTTCCTGTAAAAACATCCCTCAGTAACCGTGTTCACACAAGTCGATACCATCTCCAGTTGATCGGTTTTATTCATGTGCAAAAAAATACAGAACGAGAATTTTGGTTGTTTTGAAGTATGATGTCATCTTTGGCCAACAAAAAATAGTAGTAGAAGGAGCAGCTCTTGTAAATATTAGTAAGTTCTCATATTCATATGTTAAAGTGGCTCTACTCTTTAATGTTACCTTATTTTTAAAGGCTAAAGAATTTGAGGTTTGTGCAAATGTCCCAAGAATGTTTTGCTGTGCAAAACCAATTTTGCTTTAACCTTTTTGTATCCCCAGTGAAACTAGCTGTAAAAAAAAATCATTTCAAAGAGGAATCTGTAAGAGTTTGAATAATAGGAAAAGGTTTATAACAAAATTCTCAATGTTTCAACATTACTCCATAGTTACAGGTATTGTGTCAAATCCAGCTTCAAGGCATTCTCCAAAATCATTACTCTGATGTCACACCAGTCCAGAGAAGTTGATTTAACCCTACTTGATCCGAGTAAACACTGACAGATAAGTGAAAAACTGCCCAGAAGACAACCAAAAGATGCCAAAGAGAAGATAAATCAGACCTCATTTGGCTGCATTTCATTTTTCACTCTTTTAAATGCTTCTTAGAAAATGGCCTAACCTGGTTCTGCTCCCTTCCCCAGACAGGATAATCTCATTAATCTCATAATGGCCCTCAGTTTTGAGCATGCACTGGCTTTTGACTGGACGTGTCTGAACCAGTGCTCACCAATTAATGGATGCATGGAATCTACTCCCTGCTTCCTTCCCATCAGGGTTTGCTCCTTCTCTGGCCCAGTGCTGTTGCTATTTTTGTGACATTATGCACCACTTCCAAGATCTCTCTCATACAAGCCAGTGCTGGTCTCCCATCCAGCAGCTTTTGCTGTTCTGATTTGCACTGTTAGCTGTTCCAAGGCAGCCAGGTCACTGCAGGCTGGGAAATCCGCACGTGGAGGGAGGGAAATCATTTTGATATGGGACACAGGAGGTTGTTCTGTGGAGATGGGGTGTGAACCACAGAACAAATACAGGCAGGATCTTGGAGAATCTTGCCTTCATGCAATCCATCAGTACCACGTATTGTATTCTTTTTATTTTCTGGAACTGCTTACCTCTTTCTTAAACTGTTATTGTTTATATCCCGTTCTAGGAGACACAAATTAGAAAAATCTCCAGCAGCAAACCCCACCATGCAGCCCAACTGCGCCCATCTGCACAGCACCCAGGGGAGTGGTGATGACTCTTCCTCCTCGCCCAGGCTGTCGGGGGAGGGCTCCTGCCACCCCAGCACCGGGGACGTGCGCATCCAGCTGAGCTCCAGCGCAGGGGAATCCAGGGAAAACGCAGCCTCCCGAGCCTCCAGGCCGGGCTCCCAGAGCCGCTCCCACGGGCACGCCCATGGGGAGGCAGGAGGGCTGGAAGATGCCGTTCCAGAGCAGGAGGAGCAGGGCGGCAGCTCCCTCTCGGAGCTGCGGTACCTCCTGCAGTGGCTGCACAAGAGCCTGCCCTACCTCCTGATCCTGTGTGTCAAACTCCTCATGCAGCACATCACTGGTAGAGTATAACAAAATCGGCTGGGAGGGAACAGACCCTCCTCCCCTTCCCCCGCCAAGAAATATACTAATAACCATGCCTGAAATGTAATTCAATTTATTTTTAGCTTTATTTTTATTTGCTTTATTCATCAGAAAGAGAGATTTACTAAACTACATTTCAGTGGCTTCTGTTTCCTTTGCTGGCATATGTACAATGTGCTTAATTATCCTGGCTTGAGAGTCTGAGCTATTAATTCTAATTACAAAGACATATTAGAAGTGTCTGCTTTTTAACCCAGTTCAGTGATATTTTTTTTTTCCTTTTCATGTTTATAACTGATACTATTTTCCTAATAGGCATTTCTCTTGGAATTGGGCTGCTAACAACTTACGCGTATGCAAACAAAAGCATAGTAAATCAGGTTTTTCTCAGAGTAAGTATCACCCAATGCAACGAAATTCTTTTAAGTTAAGCAAGACTTAATCCATTTTGGAAAGAAATGTGAATGGAGATAGTGTTTTATTTACTTAATAATATCAGGTATTAAGATGGAAGTAAAGTCTTAAAGCTTCTGTACAGGGGAGCTTCTCAGATAACAAGGTTTGCAGAATTCAAGAGGGTGGGTTTTTTCCCCTCTGACTTTGACTATTGAAACCACATTTTTGTAAATTATGTATTAACTTAACTATATTTGTGGGATAAAATAGCAGTGGACAGTTTAAATTTTCAGCTCTGTGTTCACTCCCAAAGGGAAACCTGTTGTTTCTTCAGAGTGGGGTATGTTTGCGTTGCCTTTAGGAAAAACCTCAGTACACCTAGAAATTGGCAGGTTGAAAATACTAAAATTACTGCTTTACCTTTTGATTGAGTTCTCCTATTTTATGGGGTCTAAACCCACTAAAATAAAGTCCTCTGGTAGTAACTGCTCAGGTGCAACAGACTGGGTGTTTGGGGATGTATTTCAGCACTGATTCTGAGGCAAAGCCTGCAATGTGTTTTCCAATCCCCTTACAGGAACGGTGCTCCAAGCTGCAATGCACTTGGTTACTCCTCTACCTAACTGGATCTTCTCTCCTCTTGTATTACACCTTCCACTCTCAGTCTCTGTATCACAGGTAAGTAGAGAAACAGCTCTACCCCACCATAAATTACTCAGACATTAACTGGGAACATTTTATCTGCTGTTTTTCTTTAATTGTGGCATTGGTTTCTCTTTCACTTTAATCTCCATTCCTCCCCTTCTGCCAAATTAAACAGGTGCTGTCCTTAAAAACAGTATGTTGGAATTTCCTAGACTCCATACTCGACCTAATGGCACTGCTGCAGCACAGGGAACATTCCTGGGTTTGATTCCCAGCTCTGACCCTTGGGAATACCAAATGTGGCAGCCTGGGGCTCTGTGGAGTTTATGACTCCAATTGATTTTTCCCCTTGACCATTCTGTAGCTGCAGCCTTGGCTGGAAATCAAAGGCTAAATGCCAAACTGAGACAGCAAACTGAGCTCTGCAGGATGGGGGCTGTGATGAAGATACAGCAAAGAAGGTTCCAAGATGGAGAAGTTGTCAGAGATCCTCAATGATCCATTAACAATGAGCAGTTCATTTTCTTACCAAATGTTTTCCCTGTGTGTAAACCAGGTTTCCTTTTTTAATTAAACCTGCTGTGATAATCTCAGGTTACAGTTTCCTCTAAATAGGGTGCTCCAGTAACTTCTGATACTTCTTTTTGTAGCTTAATCTTCTTAAGCCCCACTGTGGATTTTATGAACTTCTGGGAGGTGCTTTGGATTGTGGGAGTCACAGACTTTATTCTGAAATTCCTCTTCATGGGCTTGAAGTGCTTTATTCTCCTGGTGCCTTCTTTTATCATGTCCTTTAAATCCAAGGTAAGGAAACAAGGTGTAGTTTTGCTTCCTTGTGAAGATTCTCTTATGGTAAAAGTAACTAATTATTAAATTCTACCCAGAGAAGAATCTGTAATTAAATGTCTGTATATAATCCACCACTACACCGTGGGCAAGAAAACCCTGTGGATTTCATGTTCTTCTCTGCTTGGCGCTAAAATAGGTTTTCAGTCTGATCTGAAACAATTGCTTGTATTATATCATGGGATAAATGGGTTTATTTCTGTCTCCAAGTTGGGGGTTGAAGAAAACCTTTTATTTTCTGCTCTGTAGGAATGTGTACACGGGCAGTTGGCCTGGAGCAGCTGGAGCACAGCAAATTTTGTACACGCTCAACAAGAACTGTCAGGATTTTAAGATCTGCTCATGCAAACAGCTGTTTTTTTCTGTCTCTTCAAAAATAGTCCTGAATTTTCGTTGTTGTTAATAAACTGAAGGAATATTTGTGTCAGATTGAGGAATTTGATTCAGAGCTTAATTTTTCAAATCAGTGAGGTTTAATAATTTTCTCAGAAGCTTACACTCATTGGTGGTGTATTTATTTTTATCTGCTTCCTGAGGTGAGGCAGGCAAAACCAATTACATTTTATCTTAAAATTGCAATTACTAGTGCTGTTTCAGAAAAAGTAAATTAACAAGTACAGTTTGATGTTGTAGCATTTGAACAGGATGTTTTTATCTCTTATAATGTCCCAGAACAAGTTCTTCTCAGGTACAACTGGCTTCTCTAAATAGTGATTTATAATCAAGATCTCTATTTTTTTTCTACAGCTAGTGATGTAACATGCAAAAAAGTTACTGAAAATTCTATTACAACCAACTATGGCTAAATTAAAGAAGGAATCTAGTCAATAGTGGGAAATTGTGGCATTATCCAGTGTACATTATAGAAAGAGTTAAAAATACAGTTTTAAGAAAAACTTTTTTTTTTTTCCTTAAAAGCTAAGCTAAATATTTATGATTATACATGTACCCCCACACAGTGCTCTGTGCTTCTCTTGTGTTATTCACTATTTTTTGGGGTGTTATTGAACTCTGGTTACCTGTCCAGTCCAGCTCCCCTTTTGCTTCTCTTCTGTCCCCCAATTTTTATATCACCCCCTCCTTAAAGGAGTCACAAAATAAGGTTTTTTAGCCATGAAACAGTGTTTACAGGAAAAGAGTTTGTAATTTATATTTGTTAATAAAAGAATGGGCCTTACTCTCAATTTTTAACCCTGAGTGCAGGACACAACTCTGGCTCATGACAGGCTGATCTCTGGGACCAAATTTGTATTATTCTCCTTTGTGTCCAACCTTGTTATTTTTGTATAACTTTACCTTTTTTAATGCTTATGAAATTAAGTCTGACAGCCTTGTTAAGTAGGTAGGCATCTGCCAAACCATCCCAATTCAGCCTATAATTTGATTTTCTGCAGTTCAGCAGTGAATTCTATAAGTTACTTGGACAGCTGTGGTGAGACTCTGATCTTTTTTGTCCGTGCTTCACATTTACTTGTTTCATTATGAGAAGAAGCTACTCCAAAGAGTAACAATGCATCTTTTCTGTGTATTTTACAAATCCTTGGTGTTTTAAATCTTGAGCTATTCCTTTGCATGTCTTGCTTAGGGCTACTGGTACATGCTGTTAGAAGAACTCTGCCAGTATTACCGTATGTTTGTCCCCATACCAGTTTGGTTCCGTTACCTCATGGCCCATGGGGAGCTGGACACTGCACTGGGATGGAGCCTTGGGATTCTGCTGGGCCTCCTCTACCTCATCCTCAAGGTATGGAAGCTTTATACTCTTCTCAGACTGTATATAAAATTCTCAAGTGATTTTTCTGCAGGAATAATCACTGGAGGGTTACAGACACAGTACATTCCTGGAAGTTCCCCTCTGAACTCGCTGGCAACTTGGTGCTTCAGTTTTACTGATGCAGCTTTCCAGGAAAACTGCCTCAGGACTCAAAATCATCTTTTCCTGGCTATGGATTGGGATTGCAAAGGACACTGCATAGGTCCCCTCACATCAGACAGAGAAGTTGCAAAAATAAAAGATCAAATTAGCAGCTAAAAGAATCACCATTTTCCAGGAAACAAAATTTTCTCTGCTGGAGTATTCTGTGTGATGCTAAACAAGTTGAATAAACATCTTCATCCTGGCTCTCTGCTTCTTCAGAGAGCTCATCTGCCCCAAATGTAACTGGACTTGGGACAGGTTTGGCTTTGAACATGACCAAAACATCATCATGCTCTGGTGCCTTAATTCCAGGACTAAAGACCCTTGCAAATAAGATAATAATGCTGATATATTTGCATTCCAGTGCTTCATTTCAGAACCTCAACACACTTAAAAACCAGATCCCCACTAGGAAAAACTTCAGCCTGATTTCTTTGGTTACTTTTCAAACATTTAAATTTATAGTCTGAACTATAGCTGTGTTTATGTTCCTTCCATCATCCAACCAGCAGTGAGACTTCAGTGCTGGAATCAAAAGCTTGGGAGCTTTTTAGTTCACAGTGAAAAAATACTAAGCATAACACAAGTTTTCTTTCCCATTTCAGCTTTTGAGCTTTTTTGGACAATGGAGAAACTTCAGGCAGGTCTTACGGATATTTTTTACACGGCCAGTGAGTACTGAATTCTTTCATGACAAAACCATAATCCCAATTTACATGAAAATTCTTTTAGAAATGTCTCATTCCTATTCCTTTGTATTGTTCTAGCAATAAACAAATGCATTTTTAAATTAACCCTGTATACTCATTCTCCCATTTCACACTCTGAATTCCATGACTGCATGATAATGTTGTCACCTCAACAACAACAAAATCACCCACAAAAAAAAAATCTATTCTGCACATCCCTTCAGATAAAAGGTTGTGACATAATCCTTTTTGTCCTGCTTTCTACTTTCAAAATTAGCAATGTTTCCTTGGATTAGGGATTTAAGTTTCTCTGACAGAGCAGCCCTTATTCCAGATTCCTTTCTGTCCTGGTATTTGGGTTTGGCTTTTTCATCCCCCTCAAAATTAATACTTGCTGCAAATCCTTTGTTTTACAGCACTATGGGGTGCCAGCCAGCAAGAGACAGTGCTCTGAATCTGATGATATTTGTTCCATTTGCCAAGCTGAATTTCAGAAGCCTGTTCTGCTGATCTGTCAGGTAATACACATAATCCAAATTATTTTTGTGAAAATTAAACAGTATTTTAAACAACTGGTAAACAAAACAACATAAAATCAGATGAGTGTATGATGATTATTTTTAGAAATCACACTGTACAAATAATATACCACCTTATAAATGGAAGAGCTTAGAAGCTCTAAGTTGTCATTCTTTTCATTACAGCACACATTTTGTGAAGAATGCATCTCTTTATGGTTTAATAGAGAAAAAACCTGTCCACTCTGCAGAACTGTTATTTCAGACCATGTTAACAAGTGGAAGGATGGAGCCACATCTATGCATCTCCAGATTTTTTAAACAACTTGGGTTCCAGTTTGTTTGTTCACATCAAGGTTTTCCAGTTTACTGCAGATGAAATTGTGGGTGGCACAAGGAAGGAGCTTCCAAATTCCAGATACCATGTATTTAAAATAGTGCAGAAAATGGGAACTTGACCTTTTTTAAGTAGAGAAAACGGAAGTTTTCAGAATGAATGCAGAAAAGCCAGCATTGCTTCTCTTGTGATTCTCATAGGAAACAGTCAAATCCTTGAAATGTGCTGCATTACTTCTTAATTCAACATTATATTTTAAAAGTGTAATAGGATTCCAGACTGTACTAAACTGTATTTATCCTTCTAACATGACTCAAGCCAAAAGGTCAACCTAGTGATTTTATTAAGATTATGAACAAATTTTATACTCTGGACTGCAGTGAGAATTAGAGCTGCGTGTCACCCTTGGCATTAAAGATCTTTAATGCTTGCCCAGTAAATGAGAGAAATGAGCTTATTAATGCACCTGGAACAGCATCTATTTCTCACTGCACCTGTAGATAAGCACAAGAATAAGGTATTTCCCCTTTAGGTTCTTTTAGGCTTCTAATGGATCCTTGGCTTAATCTTTTGGCTTTAAACCAACCACTGATGTTAGTTTTCTACTAAGCATTTTGTAAAGCTGGTATTTTTAAAAGAGATCTTTAGTATTATATTTTTGTCATAACAAGAACCAGATTTTCTTACAGGGGAGAAACTATTTTATACTCTGTTTGCAATTTGTAGTTTGCATAAAAATCAGAGAATAAATGCATTTGAATCTATTTGTTTGGTGCATGTTGAATAAGGAAAGAAGATTTCTTATTGTTTTGATATTAACTCATTTGTAAGCACATAACAACTGCTCACTGCCAGGTGTATTTTTCTTGTTAAAGAAAACAAAACCCCTTTAAATGTTACAATTTATTCATGATTAGTTTTTATGTTATTTCCAGCACCAACTTCTGTATAACCTCACTTGATTCCCTGCTTGTCTTTTTTCACTTTGCTATTCAGGTAAGACTGAAAACATCACTCAAATTATTCTGTTACAGAAAAGTTACATTTAATTACCAGTAACTTGAGCTTCTTGACTGAGTTTAGAAAACTTGTAAATTCAGGAAAAACAACTAAAAAGTGAAACACTTACTTGAATATCCTTAAAGGTACAGCTCCAAGGGCAGAATAAAAATCTAATGAGATGGAAGATTCAAGCCAAGAAATATCACATCTGGCCTGTGAAGGTCACCCAAGATCACTTTATGGAGCACAACAAAGTGTCAGTGCTTTAAATCAACCCTGATCCTTTGGTCTTTGTCTACAACACTGTAGTAACAACGGGAATAAATGTGGAGATTGGTCAAAAACAGGGAGCAGGGAACAATTTCTTTCTCTCTTTCTGTTGGTTTTTCTATCCAAACCCAGTAATATTAACAAACAAGTTTTATTAAAAAACCAAGAATAAAAAGATATTTTGATCAGCTGGTTTAGATTTACACTTCATAAATGAAACAAATCATTCTCATCTTAATTACAGAGAGGGAAAAAAGTGAGTACCTGACATCCAGGGATGCCATTCTCCTCTCTGATCCATGGAACTCCTCCTGATCCAGGCCAGGGCCACTGCCCTGCTTGCCACACAGACAGACACCCAGCAGCCCTGAGTCTGCAGGGACACACAAGGTGACACATGACAACCAACAGCCACTTTTTAAGAGCCCAGGAACACAGAAAAAAAATTGCCAGAAGGGACCTCTCTTGGGAGAAATTCCTCCTCTTCCATTTCCCACTGGAGCTCTCAGGAAAGACAATGATTGATATTGACTGTTTATACTTAGGGCCTACTTACTTCCTAAAATAAAAAGAAACAGAATCACTTGGATTAACATATGTTTAAATTTGCATTTAGTTGCTATTCAGATCCACCTTATTTAGCACTTGAAGATATTTAGTTCCAGTAAACTGTGAGAGATGAAAACCAGGACAGGGATTATCTTTGTTTCTGCTCAGGCAGCTCAGGGGTGTTCCTGCAGACAGCTACAGATGGATTTAGTCTAGAAGAGAACAACTGGAGGAGTTCATAGATGGGAACTGCATCTGCAGGTAAAATATTCAAGTAATTTGCCTTGTTCTTAATGCCTTCTCCTTTGGATAAAGGATTTCTCTCTAAAGTGGGAAAATGAAACAGCAATGAGCCTGCTGTAGAGACAGAGCTTAAATAAGCCAACCAAACCCCAAACATCTGCCCCAAAACCAGAACAGCCTCCTCAATGTCTGATGCACTTTTTGCTTAACACTGAGAACAGGTTGGGAGTTAATACTGAAAAGAGAACAGACCCAAACTAAGCTTCAACTGTACACTTAGAGTGGACTCAAATATTAAATGTTCTCCAGCAGTTCAGCTTTTAAACAGCAAGGCAAAAAAAAGGGATATTCAAAGAACAATTGACTCGTTGATTTTTATCTTTTATTATGAGCTAATACCAGGATGACATTCAAATGTCAGATGGCACAATTAAGACAGTCTTGGTAGGAATTATTCCAGCATTCCCAAAATTACAATTTAGTACACGAATGGCGTCAAATGTATGCATCACTCCCACAGAGAAAAATTATGGAATTCTGAATATCTTATACCAGAATAGTTTCTGCATCAAATGGGAAAAAGAAAAACTGCTGGTAACACAGCTGACCTAGAAACCTTTTCTGATAATGACCTGCAGAACAAAATATTTCCCTATTTAACATCTAGTAAAAAAAAATATGACTTTTGTTCAAGTTTAAGATTTAATACTTTTATATGGTTAGCCACAACAGGTATTAACCTCAGTTTTACTATATTTTTGTAATGCTACAAAAATCCTATAAAATCAAATTATAGTGAATTTTTCAGTGATTATAATTAAAAAAGCGCAGCTTGTACAAAATAAAAAAAATAAGATTCTATACTCTAATGAAAAATTTAAGACATTTTTAAATGAACAAAAGAAAGCACTTCTTAAGCTCTCCAATATTCAATGCATTCTGCACTTATCTGAAATAGCCAGACAGGAGCTAGAACTCCACTCCCCTTAGTTCACAACTAGTAATTTTGACACTATTATATATATATATAGAGGATCTATGTCTGATATTTTTACAAATAAATACAGGATAAACCATATTGCATAGTGTGTGCTTGCTGTCTGAGTCACACTCCAAAAGTTTCACAGTTATGGTAGGGAATTCAACTTAGAATCTACGGGCTGTAACATTGACAGTACATGGAATTTCCTTGGAAAACTGATGGGTTGGGTTTGTAATTGATCAGTGAACTCAGACAAACAACTCTTGCCATTCTTGCCAGCCATTAAACCAATTCCACTGGACAATTCCATCCAGCCAAGCAAAAAGCAACTGTTAGCTGAAACTAGGATCAAGAGAGATCTGCCTCTAAAAAGTTCTTTTTTTTTTTTTTAACCAAGTTCCTTTATCCTCAGTGAATGTCAGGAAAGTCCAGGTGCTGTGTGATTGCAGACAGGCCCAGTGCAAACACTCCTGAGCACCTGGATTTTGGTTCCACAAAATCACCCATGGCCACGTCACCAACTGAACAATGGCAATCTTCCAGTATGTCACTGTAAGGTAACTTGATTTTCCTGCTCCAACTAAAAAAAGAATTTAAATTTTCCAACAAAAGGCTTATCAGGAAGGAAAAAAACAATACTAATTTTTGTTCAATCATAACCATTTTTTGTGTTGGTTCTTTGTTAGCATCAAGGTATCTCTGAATCCTTCTGCCTTGCCAGTTTTAGCAAAGAGCACTGGGATCGGATTCAATGCTTAGAGAGAGTTTTATGGCTTGGATCCTATGGCTCAGAAAGATTCAGTATCCACAGAGTAAGCAGAATCTAGAATAAAAAAATCCCTACTGTTGTGAAACACCAGAAGTAGACTTTGCACAGTTTGACTAAAGATAATGCAACGTGTGGCAGGCAAAAAGTGACAGGACTTGTATGCAGCTGCATGATCATCTCCACACACACGCACACACCATCCACACTCTAACTCTAGGGTAAAGCTCTGCAGATATTAACCCTTTCACCAGCTATGTTCATGGAAATGCTTTCTCTTTAAGGCAGGAAGTATTTAAAGTTAAGGTAAAGTTTTACCTTTATTTTATTCTTTGTACCTGTAAGTCAGTTGTACAGATCGTGACAATTTTAAAAACATAAATAGTGTCCTTAAGAACATGTTTGCTAAATTAAAGTTTTGCTAAAGTTCTGACCCACTGTGGAAGACATTCACTGAAAGGCCATTGAACACTTTTCTCATACAATCAGCAAATTTATTGCCCCAGCATAGAAAAAAAAATGTTGATAAATTTAGAAATGTATAATGGCAGGGAACTACCATAAGCAAAATCTCATTATTAATAATAATAATAATAAAAAATCCTCAAATTCTTACCCACTGGTTACAAAAATATTTATTTCCTTATACTCTGGAGGATTTGTCTGTGTTTCCTGTGGTACTTCCTAGAGATTTCTACTGAGTTTGTGTTCTGCTCACTGTTGATCTCTCTGTGGGTAAGAATCTGAGCACCAGCGTGTACAAAAGTGATGTTTCCCAGTGAAATGTCTGCTGAGGACAGGCATGAAATAAGCAGGACGTGTGTGAGCCCATGGCTTCCAGTTAAGCCTAGAACATAGCAGCACTGCTGTTTGATTAAATCCATTTGTCTTTGCAGAAACAAACAGGGATTTCAGCTGGGGAAGCAGGGAAAACAGTTCTCTCCCACCCCACACTGCCAGGCTGGTCAGTGAGTGATTCATTTATTGATTGGTTGGTTCATGAGGAGGAGAATCAGAACTAGAGCCTTGAACTTTCTTCACAGCAACCAATTAAGTTTGCCTTTTTCATTTTGGGATACTCTCCATAATGAGCTGAATCAAAAAATCTATTTGAAAAATATATATTTTTTTATATATATATATAAAAAGAACTCATTATGTTTTGAATGTGAAACACCAATTAAGTTTAGCTTTCCTCTTTGATTCCACCCCATTGTAGGAAACCGCTTAACGAAGCTTGCATGCTAATTACCCCTCAGCTGCAAGCCTGCAGGCATTCCAAACTCTGCCTAGTGAAAGGGCCAACCCTCCTCGACACATTCACGACTACATCAGTGATTCTGAAGCAACATCCTGCCCCTTAATACTGTCAGTTTCAAGCTCTCAAGCTGAAAGATCCTTGATAAGGTGAGAAGATGTCACTGGAATCAGTAAGATGATGTGCCTAGAGTTCTGCAATACCATTTGCTAAAGTTTGTTGGGTTTTTTTTATGCACCATTGATTGACAGGAAAAAAAATCCGTTTTTCTTTGCTTTCCAAGTCTCTCTGTGCAATGACCGACTCTTTGATACTGTCACTTTTTAAAAGTAAACCAAACAAGCCCTCAGATTTCAACTTCCAGGGGGCTCATGTCCGTTCTTGGTTTTCCACCTTCCAAGGCTTACAGAAATGGTGTTGTCATAGATTCATGCGCAAGTGCTCCGGTCGTTTGGAAATCATGGGAAAAGCCTGTTTTTTGTAGGGCCCAGAGTTTGGTTGCCGGATTGGAAGTGGTGCTGAAGCCTCTCCACAGACTGTCACATCCATCTGTTCAATTCCACTGGTCTCCATCGGGTATTCCACAGGTGTCTGGGTGTTGGATGCGCCGGCAGAAGCACCTCTTCCCCAGAACTCCCCAGGGGAAAACTTTACAGGGCTTTAAAATAAGAAATACAAAAATCAGAGATGGAGACATACACAGCATCAAGGTATATCCCTTACTCTGCAGGAAACTGCACTCAAATCCCTATTGAGAAGCAATTCTAATTCTGCCTTCCAATTCCAGGAGTTCGAGAAATTTCCATGTCTGGCTTCCAGGACAGTCTCTTGGAAAATTCTCTCGTTTTGAGGTGATTGCAGAAGGGTTTTTCTGTACTAACATGATTCTTTAGTGCTTAGGATGTTCTGAAACAGTTTTAGCTGTATCAAAGTCACCACTCTGAGGCTGTATCAGCACTGAAAAGCAAGAAATTAGAACTTCTTGTGCTGCCCAACACCAGAGATTTGTCTTCAATAATATGGTTTATAAAACAGAATCATTTCTAATAGAAGTGCTGGGCTTACTCAGAAGCAAGGCTGCATTTATTTATTTCTAGTGCTTCAACTACTTGTCAAAAAGTGCATTACAAAAGGAAGAAAAAGAAGATAAAATACCTGACTGGTGTCCTAGGGCTACCTATGAATCTGCGAGGTGATCGAATTTTTGGTTCAAAAGAAAATTTCTCTTTTACGCTTTCAAGTACAGATGGAGCCACATACGTAAAACCCTGCAAAACAGGAAAAAGGCACTGCAGCTCACAGGCAAGGTCTGCATTCAGGATCACTTGTACAGTTATGAAAATCTGATTATTATAGGAAAACTATCAAAAGAAGAGCAAAGGTAGACAGATTAACTTCTACTCACTCCTTGAAGCAAACAGTAGGAACTTTAGGGAGTTGCTACATCCCCAGCTATTTCCCACCAGATCACACATTCCCACACTCAGTTTTTTAAATTTTGCTCTATAGACTGGCCATTGTTGTCTCTGCATGGCTGTGAAAGCAATGCCCTGTGCAGGGTTCACAATGCAACTCTGAATCAGAATGCTGACATTCCACAAGGGCAGCACTGCTTGTTGGCTGCTGTATAAAGAAAACGTCAGCAATAACCAAAGTATTTTCAAAGCCTTTAAAAACTTCAAACCTGTTAGAGGATGTGGGATTAGTTATGAGAGTTTGCTTCAAGGTGTTAGGAGAATGAATTTAGCTGCAATGCCCCCATTTCCAGTAGCAAACCTCCCTCTCCAGAGTCACTCCTGACTTGGCTCACTCACCAGAAAGACCTGGTTGGCACTTTCACTGAGAGTTGAGTCATCTGGGCTATCAACAGGTGTCTGACGTGTAAACTTTGAATCAAACTGGCTCACATCCTCTTCAGATTGCTTTGCAAAAACAAAATGATTAAGGGTTTATATTACAGATATCAACCAAATGGCTCAGCGGTGAGCAGTGCAGCCTCTGGATGGAGTTCATTCCATAGGTTTTTGGCAGAGCTCTGCTGGAGGAAAACCCTGGAGTGGTGTCGGAATCCTGTCGCTGCCAGTGGGAGGTCACTATGGGCACTGACACTGAGAAATAAAGGCAAGGGGGAGGGGCAAAAATTATGGATCAAAAAGGAACACAAATTAAAAAGATGCTTTAAAAAAAAATTCTCAAATTACAAACAAAAACTTTTAGAAATACAATGCCAGTTCCTTGCAGTTTAGCCCTTGTCACAACCAGTATAGAACAGTTGCAACTATTTAGTTTTTGGAAGCCTCTCCAGACAGTTTTGTCCCATTTTTGCAGATACTGAAGTATTTATAGTCTGAGGGATAGAGGACAACTCTGGAATAAGTGATTATGAGGAATATTGTTTCATTTGCTCCAAGAACAAGTTATTCCAGAATCCCTCCTTTATTCCCATGTGTCACTGGAAAGGCAGCAGTTTTCATTTGTACAGGCCTTCATGCAACCATGGAAGCACAAGTTGAAAAACCATCAAGTTTATACAAGAAACTTCTATAAAATTGCTAATAACAGAAAAATCCAAAACCATTTTCAGATAAATCATTTGGAAATATCATTCTTGAGTCTTTCTGAATTTCATTCTAAAGGGTGAGGGGAAAAAGGTCTGGAGTCCCCATGCTGTAGAATGCTTGACATTAGTGATGCTTAAGCCAGTTTAAAATGAGAATTTCAGTAGCTGGGAATTACAGAGGTGGCAATACCCACAGCTGCTGGAGCTGACTGTATCCAGAGGGAAAACCAGACACCATCAAAATAGAAGATGGGATAATAAAAACTTGTTCATCACATCACTGGTTTGAGGTAAACTAACTACTGCTTATAATGCACAAGGTGCATTGTAAAGGTTAATAAGCAAACACAGAAAATGCTTAATTAGGTGATTTCATTGACTTTTGCTTTGCAACTCTATCTAGTGGAAACTAAGTACTGACCCACTGGATAGGGTTTAGAAGCTGGTCTCAGAGTGAGCTGCACTTGCAGGTCTGTTTAACCTATGGGTCAGAAGCAGGAGGAATTCAGACTGAAGCAGATCAGGTGCTAGATCAGATCAGCCAGCTTTAATTGACAAGAGTGAACCTGTCCCCTGAGTTGATATATTAGTTATATCAGGTGGCCAGGAATCTGTGGCACTCCAGTTTGTACAGTGAATGTTTCTAAGTTTTACTAAGAGCTTTGCTAAAGGCACACAGGGAATCTCTCTCTCCCAGTACTCCCAGTACATACCAATAAGGGTTTAAAAGGAGGTTCCACCTTGCGTGCCAGCAGCTCGTCCCAGTTGATGTGTCTGAAGAATGCATGAGCCTGCAGGAGTGACAACAGCACAGTCAGCCCCTGCCTCCAGGGCACAAAGGCCAGAGTTTAACCAGTAACATGTTCTATCCAGACCCTTTCTCTGGGGTGGTTCTTTCCAAAATCACATTTGGTTTAGTGCAGAATATTCTGCAGCACTACCTCGGGGTAGCTGGAAGAGCTGAGAATTGAGATCACACCTCCAAGTCAGACAACACGTCCCCATTTCCTTGGGAGTGTTAGAAAAAGCCAGTTTACATGCAAAATACCTCTGCATTTTCCAACTTCAGAAGTTAAACCATGACAAAACACTGCATTAATGACAAATTATCAGAACTGTGATACATAGGGAACTCTCTAATACATTGTCAGTATCACCACATAAACAAAATCAAGCTGGAATGCCACACTTTCTCCTTCAAGGAGCTGCACTAATGCAAAGCTGGCAGGTTTTTCATCAAACTGGTAAGAGCATCCTCACTCTTCCAGGGCTGTGCAACTACTAGAAAATATCTACTTCAAGACAGAGCTGAAGAATAGAAGTTATTTTCCAAATTTCAAATTATCAAATAAGGTAGACAGCTGCTTTTGTTAAGCTTTAAAGCCTTCAGGTTTTGATGAGCTGTCACAAGTGGCTGCCTTTCTGCTCATTACCCTTCAAGACAGACACTCTCCTTCCCTGAGGTACCTTCAAAGCTGTTTTATTTTCCAAGAGGTAATTTAAGAATTCTCAAGTTAAGTTCAAGTTACCTGAACTTCTCCAGCATCTCCAGGACCAGCTCCTAGACGTGAGGCAGCATTTCTTTTTAGCAGCTTGATGAGAAATAACATCCAAAAAAGCAGAATTAGTTATGAGCAGACTAGTTCTGCTGTGAATCATCACTTCAATGAGTACCGTGCAGAATGAATACAGAAAAATCTGCATTCACTTGAAAACAGTTGTATTTTCAAGGAAAATCACTTTCTGTACCACTCAACAAAAAAGTGACTTATTCATTAATAAACCAAGCTTGGAATGAACAGCCACAGTGTTATCATTATACTTCTACTTTTACATATATGTGGAGTACAGACAGTCATGAAAATTCTACCTTTTTAAGCAGATCTCTGGCTTCTTGTGTGAGGTAGGGAGGCAAGTTGAGTTTACACTTGAGAATCTTGTCAATTGTTTTTTTTCTGTTCTCCCCAGTGAAAGGAGGCTGGAAAGCACCATTGAAACAGAAGAAAAAACAGGACTTGTTCAGATCTCTTATTTGTGTACACAGAACTCACTTCAGTCATTTACAAAGCAGGTAAAATTACTGCAAATAGGCACTGTTTGGATAAAAGCAGCTCATGTCTGTAGTCAAACTTGAGAGCTGTATTTTGGTTATTTCTTATTTGTAGTGTGTATAGCTACAGTTCTATGTATTTATTCATGCAGCTGAGTTAGGGTACAGGGAAGCAGAGAAGCTACAAAGGGAAATACATGCAATTATAACTGTGCACCTACTGCTCCAGTCAGCATGTCATACATTAATGCCCCCAAACTCCACCAGTCCACAGCACGGTTATGCCCACTCCTCATCAAGATTTCAGGGGCCCTATAAGCAGAAAAATCAAAAATATTAAAGTGTTTTAATGAGCTTAATACTAATTGTGACTGCTAGTTCTCAAACAAAACCCCATTTATCAAGTAAAGTTGTCCTAAGGGACTGAACACATGAAGTTAAAAAAGGCAAAGTGCAGCCATTACCCCCAGAGCAGAGCAATACTTTTGTATTTCATCATGCAGCTCACATGTATTCAATTGTTCCACAGAATGTGTGTGTGACTGTTCCATCGTGGATGGATTCTTTACATAATCCAAAGTCAGTCAGTTTTACGTGACCTGAAATTAAATATATCAAATTTTAGACTTGTCAGAATTCTGCCATTTGCAGAAGAAACATTGAAAAAAATTAAGAATTTTTAACGTGGATATGTAATAACTCTGAACTACTTCCACATATGGTCTGACAAAGCAATGCAGCCATAAAATAGAACGAGGTAATCACACTTACAGAGAAAACAAAGTGTTGCAACTTGACAAACCATCAAAACTTATTCAAATACAGACAAATATATTTAAACATAAAGACTGTAGAGCATCAATTAACTAAAAACGTAGGTTACTGAATTTTACTGCTTGCTTCAAAATTCACAGAACGATCTTCAACAAACTGTAAAGCACTTTGAATAATTCAGTACAAAGACTCAGACTAAGTAAATAAGTTGTTTAAGAAAACATGAAAATTCTGGGTGGTACAGATTGCCAGACTAATCAGTGTCACACAGTCACTGGAACAGTGCAATCAGGAACTGAAACTGCTGTCAGTGGAAGTGTCAGCTGCTGGCTAAGTCATTTCAGCCACAGATGATCTGGCACACTACCCAAACTGCCATTCCTACCATCAGTCATCCCCAAAATGTCACAGATTCTACTTCACAATTATCCAGCAGAAGAAAAAAAAAATCCAGAGGTGGAGGAGAAGTGGCAAATCACTCAAAATCAGCCTGGGTCCATGGAACTTGAGCTTGCTGTGGCCTGTTAAACCAAGGAAGCTGTGTTTGAGGGCAATTAGCTCTGGCAGCTCTTCACTTATCCCAGGAGTGGTAACAACCCTGCCACTGTTCCAAGGAGATTCACCTAAAACTGAGGTGTTGTGACCTTTGGGAGAATTGTTTTCAAAGGACTGGCAGCCTGACTCATGACTAGAGTTCTACCTTGATGATTAAGCATGATATTTTCTGGCTTCAGATCCCGGTAGATGATTCCTTTTTGATGCAAGTGCCCCAGTGCCATTGAGATTTCTGCCAAGTAAAAGCTGAAAGGGAACAAAATCAGACCTATTCAATCATGCAGAGCATCTTAACAAGTCTTTCACAGCCTTCAACACCCAAACCTTGAGCACAGCCCTATGGACAGAGCCTCACTGACCAGCCAGCAATGGACCCTTCTCTGTTTTAATATTGGAGTTCCACCAGCACAAACTGGTGAGTACAGCACAAAACTGGTGTACACATGTACACCCTCCCCAAACCCACTGAACTGCTCTTTCACTGCACTCTCAAATGAATGAGAAGTTAAATATAGTTTAAACACTTGGAAAAAAACCCAAACTATTAATTTACAAATATAGCTGCACTTACCAAGCTGTGTCTTCCATAAATATCCCTTCTCTCTCTAACTGCATAAATAGTTCTCCTCCTGTCATGAGAAAATATAGATTGTACTCAATTAAAGTATCATTTTAGTCAGTCAAAAGTCTATTTTCTAGGAAAACTATAAGCAACAGGTATTTTTGCCTGCTGTACAATGGGCTGTTTCACAAAAAAACACAGCTGAGCCACTATTCTGTTACCCTCAGAATTCCAGCAACCTGAAGAAATCAGCATTTAAAAAACAAGAGCATTTCTGTCCCTGTTTTTTTGTTGTTTCAAGAAGCTTGAAAAATTGCTTCTTATCTGTGTTGTTTCCCTAACCATGAAATAAAGGTAACACTTTCTTCTGTCACAAAGAACCTGCAAGGACTAAACCCTCAGGTAACTCAGTAGGACTGCACAGAACCTAAGTGTAACACACAAAAATGACAAATGCAGTGGAAGGAAAAGTGTTAAAACCCCTCCTCTCTCCTGTACTATCATGAAAAACAACTATTTTATGTCTCATTCCTCTTTAGTTTATGGAATGAGAAAGTTTATTCATGTTGTTTTATGTATTTTTAATAGAAACCTGTTTCCATTTAGGACACCAAGCCATCATTAATTGGCCTTTTACTTGTAGGGTAAGAACTCCAAATTCTTGACTGTGTAAGACCCCAAGAAGCAGATAAAGAATGTCATATACTGACCACTGAGATACTCAAGGATGAGGTAGAGTTTTCCACCAGTCTGAAAGGCATAAATTAAATCTACAATGAAGGGATGTTTCACTTCCTCCAGTATATTCCTCTCTGCTTTCGTGTGAGCTGTGTCCTTTGCATTCCTTACAATCATTGCCTGCAAAAAGCAGGGATATGTGAGCACAGGAACTTGCTAAACAAGGTAAACTTTTAATATTAGTTCAATTCTGAATTTATTAAATTACAACACTACATACAAGTTAGCAACAGCATTAAAAAATTAAATTTCACCACAGTATCTACATGAGAGGTTTCTTGCAGAAGCTTAAGTCTTTATTTCATAGAATCACACAATAATTTAGGTTGGAAGGGACCTCCTATTTAAATGAGTTGCTAAGAACTACCCAGACAGAAACATTGGAAGTTTAATTCTAATTCCAGCTGTACCAGGGTAAAAACTGTAGATATACGTACACTTATTTTTAGGAATATTAAACCATTATGTAGTTGTAAAAGGTATATAGAGGGTATGGAGGGATAGATTTATTTTCTTTTTAGATTCAGAGAGTAGTGAAATTCAGGTTACCTTTTTAAGAACTTTCATGGCAAATATTTTCCCGGTGTTTGCTCCAGTTACTTTTCGTACTTGAAACACCTAAACAACACCAACACAACAGCAATCACATATTTCAGCTGCATTAACTGCCACAAGCTTCAAACCAAAGTTGTGCAAGAGAGAGAGAGGAGATCACCCACAGACTACAAGGCAAGAGGCAGAGATTGGCTGCAGAATGAGTTTGGGACGTTCCCTGCTGCTTCCAGCAGGTCAGGCTCTGCCAGGGACCTCGGTGCCAACCTTGGCAGCTGGGGTTGGTTCTACCCCACTCCACCTCTGGCAGAATGAACCTCTCAGAGAAGGGGAAGGGGAGATCAGAGCAAGGGAGCACTGAGGCTGTGAAGGATTTGCTGGGGAGGGTTCCTGACCTTGCCGTAGCCGCCTTTGCCCAGCACGCGCAGTAACTCGAAGCACTCGGGGCGGATCTTCTCGGGGCCTCTGTTCACACTGGTCTCTGAAATCTCAAATTTCTCACAATGTTCCATCCCACTGCAGAAAAGCAGAACAAGGCTGTGAGTCTACCTGGTACTGAGAACTGAGCTAATGAAAGCATTGACTCCCTGGAAAGTGTCTGTGTGACCTAACAGTGATGGGAGATCTGGAGAACTCTCAGCACCAGGAATTATTTATTGTGTGCAAAGCTGCAACTTGCAGAGAAGGTTGTCTGCAAATCTGGGGATTTACAGTATCATGATTTCCTTCAAACCCCTTCAATTTAATGCACAACACATCTCTGCATTAAGTTTAGAGGATGAAAGCCTCAAACTGACTCAGATACTTCTTTATATCGTTATATCCATATTACAAATGTTATTCAAAGGCAAGAGATTTGTTAGGAGAAACAAGGATCAAAAGACAAACAGCAACTTTCACCAGAGGTTTTTTATTATTATTATTTTATTTCAAGATACAATTGACAAATTTTAATGTGAGGAAATAGTGAAACATCTAGATACTACTCAAAGTTGAACCAGAAGGACAAAATTTTCTATTTACCTTAACAATGTAACAAAATTAGATGTTGTATGTGGTTGGCATGAATGATACAGAATATTTTCTAGCAGCAACTTACAGGTCATATTGGCCAACTCCTCCATGGTCCATGCTCTCACTTAATTGACCCTGGAGATGAGAAGAATGGAAGAAAGAAAGATTAGAAAAAGAAAGCGTTATAAGTAAATGCTCTGATGTGTTTTACAACTTTTTGAATTTGAAAAGGCAAAATCTCTCTATAATTGTAATTTAGAGTATATAATTAAACAGGTAAGGAGTAATAAATTATCAGCAGAAGATCAAAAAGTGTACTTAATTCTGTGCAAGATTTGCAGTACTGCCATGTGTCTCAAACAGTGACACAGGGAACCCCTGTCTTACCTGGCTGTTTTTTTCTTCAATAAATATGAAATATTGGAGGTACAATTTCACACTCCAAGTGTGTAAAATGTTGAGGTACTGCAGTTTTCTTTAAAACTGCTCTTACACAGAAATTTCCAAGTCTTATTGCAGTACTATGCAAATTAGACCAATAATAAAGATTATGTGAATAGATGAACTGGGACTCATCTGCACTAGAAACAAATAATCTACTGAGAAAGTTTTATCATTTTATATTAGTAAATCAAATCCCAATAGTGATGAAAGAATTCAGCTTTATTCTGATGTTAAACACATTTTCTGACCAATAATCAGCACTGAAGAAGTTGGTCCTGCACTTCAGCACTGGAACCAGTCACCATTGAGGAATGTGGTTTAATTTTGAAGAGATATTTACCTCAAAGAATTTTCAACCTGATCCCTTCTGCAAGATAATACTTCCCTCTAACTGTGGCTCTACATGGCAAAAGAAATGCAAAGCAAGCAGACAGCTGGAATGAATACAAATGGAATGTCACGGGCAAGCTTCTAGTGAGCTTCAGGCTCTACCCTCACACTCTTATTTTTAAAAATATGGACACAAAATAACAGCTGCGAGTTAGTGGTGAACAGCCTGGCACCTACAGACTGAATATAAATATATTGAGTGACCTGCGAAATTCAGAGAAGCACAAGAAGAAGAAAAACCACTGAGATCTGCAAAATCAGCCCAGGCCAAGGAGTGCATTTTTAAATATTATCCAAGTGAAAACACTAAACAAAGAAAACTCAAAACTTTCAACAGCTTCCAGACCATCTCAACGTTAAAGTTTACAGAGGCTGGTTTATTTTGGGTGATCTAAAGGGGAATTTTAACTCCTGGTTCCACCTACTAACACCACAGGCAATTAGGGAGTCCAAAAGATCAGGTTTGTTTACAGCTGAGAGAGCTGCCAGCTCATGTCCTCCTGCTGACATTTATTAGAGAAATCCAGCTTATTGACATGTTTCACAATAAAACCCACTAAAGCTGCCCTTGACCCCACTCTTAGATGCAAACAAATGAATTTTTAAAAATTCAACCCAGAGAACAAACACCCCTCAGTTCCCAGAGCAACTCTTCCTGTTACCCAATGGTTCTGGCAAAGTTTACATGTGCTGCTCTTGCTCCTGTGAACTTTGGGTTTCATTCTCAGTATTAATTTAACCAACATTCACTTCAGATACCATTCTGGTATTTTTTCAGGGTTTCTTCTCATTTCATAACACCAAGACAGGCACTGGAAAGTCACCAGCCCTTCAGTCCATACATTGTTTCACTCACTACAAACACATAAATTAAGGCTGAGGCTTTTTTCACCATAATAATTAGTACAAACAACCACATGGCTTTTGAGGAAACTCCTTTTAAACAACCCTTCAGATTTTCCAGGATGGCTGTGCCTACTCAAATCCATGTCTGAGCTGTCTGGGCTCCTCCTGGACTCAATTTTTGGGATATACCAGGGACAAACGTCAGAAATTTGACAACACAGTCCTGAGTGTCCCCCTTGCTCTCCACTGCTCTGGCTGCATCCTCTCTCTGACCCCTGCAGGACACACACCCTGTGGAGATAACTTCCACTGGAATGTTGTTCCCCTTACACATTCCTGATGCTCCCTTTCTTCCTTGCTCTTATATTTCCTGCTGTTTGGTTGTTTTCATCTCAAGCCCATTCTCACCCTCCTTTATCTGTTTGCCAAAAGGCACCTGAGACCAACCAAGGTTGCCAATGTCCATAAAAATGTCAGTCGTGGAAATGTTTTAAAATCCACAATGCTTTAATTGTTCCCTGAGACTGAATTACAGGAACACAAGAGAGAACAAACTCAACTTTCCTGCCACCTTGCTCAGAACCTGTTCTTGGCAGCGTTAACAGGGTGATGCAAGCCACGCTTTCCTAAAGCCAAGGGTTTTATTGATTATTGAGGTGACAGACAGAGCTTCTCCTGCAGGCTGAGCAGCTTTCAAACCTTCAGCTGTCAAACGATTGTCCCTACAGGTTACATGGAGTGTGGGTAACAGAATATCTGCTTATCTCCCGAAGGGAAGTACCTGGAGGGAATCTACAGCAAATATGGAAGGGACTTTTTACAAGAGCATGGAGGTTTAGATTAGATATTAGCGGGAAATTCTGCCCTGTGAGGGTGGGGAGACCCTGGCACAGAGAAGCCGTGGCTGCCCCATCCCTGAGAGTGTCCAAGGACAGGACTTGGAGCAACCTGGGATAGTGGAAGGTGTCCCTGCCCACGGCCTGAGATATCTTTAAGGTCTATTCCAACCCAAATCGACCTATGACTCCGTGATCTCAAGACTGTCATTAGCATTTCAAGAGCAGAAAATAAATGCAATGGCAGTTTGAGCAACAGCAAGCGTTTACATACAAAACAATATAAAGAAACAACAGAAGATCTAGAAAAATATAAACAGAGGTGATGCAATACAACCCCCCTAAAGCCTTGACAGAATCTCGATAAACATAATGAACTGCGAACTGCTCATTATCAGGTACGCTGCTCACGAAAGCACGAGATGCAAACAGACGCTGACCCGCCTAACGCAGCATTTTAAACCTCTGCTTTTAATTTTGGCGCGAGAGCAGCGACTTTACACAGCTCCAGAAAGATCGGCATTCCTGCACTGACGTTCGGACATGTGACAATAAATAAATAATTTTTAAAACCCCCGCTGCGGCGCTTGTGCCGGGATCCCAACGCCGAACTTCCGCGGGGAAGAGCTCGGGCGCTGCCCGCTGCCCGCAGCCCCAGCCCGCTCCGGGCGCGGATGAACCGGGGCGGCGCGGGCGGCTCGGGCTCTCCCCGGGCA